>CM038145.1:124972706-125355462 GCA_021437245.1 Aegilops speltoides
GTACTACGGGCCTTTGACTGGGCCGGCCTTTTTAACCTATATGGGCCTCTGTTGGGCCCAGCCACATGTCGACGTACCATCAATACAAAAAAAATGACACATCCGTGACATTTTGGGCCGAACGAAAAAAAATTCTGTCATACTTATGACACTTCTATGAAGATAATTGTGACAAAACCCTGTATCATCATAGATGTGGTGGGATCCTACTTCTATGACAAAAAATCATGACCGAGAAAATGGGCTTTTCATCTGGGCGGGCGGAGACGCCTTGCTGCATGACATTCTTTGGGTCATCCATGACGGAAAAAAACCGTGGTAGAAGCGAGGCGAGGAAAATTTGGGGAGTTCCTGTTACGATGGGTGATGCAGGGCCGAGTGATCGCGTTTCTCGTACGTGCGTGCGTGCGTGTGTCGGCGTTAGCTCTAATCACCTGGCGGCGTTGGGCTCTAATGAACCCGGCGATTGCCTGCGCAGCCACGTGTTCTGAACCCGAGCGATCGATCAGCGGCTATCGCCCGAACCCGATCGGCGATTCGCCGCTCTGCTACTAACTAAAGCCGATCGATCGCCTCTGGGATGAGCGATGGCGTTGCGGGGGGTTGGATGAACAATGGCGGTGGCATTGCCTCCGGATGAACAGTCCCGATCGTCGAGCGGTTGGGGCTGGATGAACAGGGACCCGTGGAGGCTGGATGAGCAGGGCGACCCGTGGAGGCTGGATGAGCGATGAGCGGTGGAGGGTGCCCGTGGAGGAGTGGTTGAGCGATGGCGGTTGGAGTAGCACGCGGTGGAGGCTGGATCAACAGGGGCCCGAGGTGGCTGGAGGAGGTCGACGGTAGCCCGTGGAGGCTGGAGGAGGTCGACGGTGGAGATGAACGGTATCCTGTGGAGTCCTGTTTGCGGTACGCCACACCCCTCCCGATGAACAGGACCCCCGTTTCAACCGTAGCGCTCCAACACAATTCTGTTTCGTCCATTTTGCGGTACGCCACACCCCTCCCGATCAACAGGACCCCTGTTTCGACCGCAGGAGGTCCATTTCCTACATTTTGCGGTACGCCAGACCCCTCCCGATGAATAGGATCCCGTTTCGAAGGTGGCCGGTCGAACACAAGGCTGATTCCTCCGTTCTATGGTACGCCAGGCCTCGTTTCCATCGCCTATTCCGTCCAAGCCCTCCCGATGAACACGACGACGCATACCGTTCCGACCCAGCCAGTTGGCTCCCCATGAACACGACGACGCTGTTTCTCCGTTCCGACCCAGCCATGTACACGAGCCCTGGCCGTACGTATGCACGAGTAGGCATTCGAGACCCCACAAGTTACCAGAGAGTTACCAAAGGAGTTAGCCGAGGATCTTCGAGAATATGTTTGGAAATAGTTCTGAGAGTCTGGAGATTTAGTCTACTTTGATGGATAAGATCAGAGAAGCTCAGAAGACTGACAAGGAGATCGCCTCTATAAAGGAGAAAATGAGCAAGGGAAAAGCTAAAGGATTTCGTGAGGATGAGCACGATACTTTATGGTTTGAGGACCGCATTTATGTTCCTAATGATCCGGAGATCATGAAGTTGATTCTGCAAGAGGCCCATGATTCACCGTACTCAATTCACCCAGGAAATACCAAGATGTATTTGGATTTGAAGGATAATTTCTGGTGGACAGGAATGAAGAAGGATATTGCGGAATATGTAGGAGTTTGTGATGTATGTCAGAGAGTGAAGGCAGAGCATCAGAAGCTAGCAGGGTTGTTACGGCCATTACCAATACCCGAATGGAAGTGGGATAAGTTAGGCCTGGATTTTATCACGGGATTGCCCAGGACTCGTTCAGGCTATGACTCGATTTGGGTTGTAGTCGATCGTTTGACGAAAGTAGCTCATTTCATCCTAGTGAAGACCACTTACACCAGTGATAAGTTGGCTAACATATACATGACCAGGATCGTATGTCTGCATGGAGTTCCAAGGAGCATTGTATCAGATAGAGGGACCCAGTTTACCTCAAAGTTCTAGAATCAATTGCACGAAACTTTGGGAACCAGGCTAGACTTTAGTACAGCCTTTCATCTGCAGACAAATGGACAGACCGAGAGAGTCAATCAGATTTTGGAGGATATGCTCTTGTGCGCTAGATTATGAATCTAGCTGGGACGACAATTTGCCATATGCAGAGTTCTCTTACAACAATAGTTATCAATACAGATTGAAGATGGCCCCTTTCAAAGCCTTGTACGGAAGGAGGTGCAGGACCCCATTGTCGTGGGATGAAATTGGAGACCGCCAGTTGTTTGGACCAAATTTGATTAAGGAGTCTGAACAGAAGGTGAAGTTGATTCGCGATAGTCTCAAGGTAGCCTAGTCCACGCAGAAGAGCTATGCAGATTCTAAACGCAAGGACACAGTTTACGAAGTCAGAGACAGAGTTTATCTTCGTGTTTCTCCACTTCGTGGAGTTAAGCGCTTAGGAGTTAAGGGAAAGTTAGCGCCATGTTTTGTGGGACCCTACAAAGTTTTGGAACGTATGGGAGAAGTTGCCGACAAGTTGGAATTGCCCGAAGGATTGTCAGGAGTTCATGATGTGTTCCATGTTTCCCAGTTAAAGGAGTGCGACGCAGAGATGGCTGATATACCACTGAGAGATATAGTGTCGCTGGAAACGATTGAGTTGGATAGTGATTTGACCTATCAGGAGGAACCAGTCAAGATTCTCGAGTATGCCAGCCGAGTCACCCACAGCAAGGTTATCAAGTTTTGCAAGGTTCAGTGGAGCCACCACACCGAGGATGAAGCCACCTGGGAGCGAGAGGAAGATCTACTGAAGGACCAACCTCACCTATTTTCTAGCCAACCTGAATCTTGAGGGCGAGATTCATCTTAAGGGGGGTAGGTTTGTAACATCCCAAATTTTCAATTTGGAATGTTATACACTAGATCATCATTGCATATCATATTTATTTGCTTTTGGCCTGATCCTAGAAATTCTACGCAACTCAAGGACCCTCGGAGAGAGTTGGGAGTTTCGTTATTTTCATATTTTAGTTTTTCTCAAATTTGAAAATAGGATCATTTGATTTTATTTATTTTTATCTTCAAATATTTCTATCATAAAAATATGAGAGAGGGAATAAAATGACTTTCCCAAAATAAAGAAATATTGAGGATTTAATAAAAATCAAATAAGATTTATTTTGGAGTTTTTGCCCTTTTATTTGAATTTAGGAAAATTGCACGTTTTTCAAAATTGCATTTTAGGGTCAAGGAAATGTTCATCTCGTTCTAAATATTTTATTTAGACGGTGAAAATTTGTTTTGGCATTTTTAGATTTTTATCTATTTTTCTAGAATTTTTCTTAGTTTCGGCGGAATTGTTTTAAAAAATCTTCCCTGACAGAAGGCCAAGGCCAGAGCCAGCCAAGCCAGCCTCTGCTTGTGCATGCCTCGCCGCCGACCGGACTAGGAGTCAGGCGGACTCCTCCCTGCCGCCTTGCCCTCCCCAAGCCGCCACCCCTCTTAAATACCATCGCCGCCCTCAACCCGCCCCGACCCGCCTTGAGTCAAGCGGCGGCAGCAGCCAGCAGCCTGCCGCCCGCCGTCGCCGAACCGCCGCCCGCCGCCTCCGCCGCCCCCGCCAACCCACGTCGTCCGCCCGCGAGCCCGCCGAGCCGAGCCGAGGTAGCCGCCCCGCCGCCCCGGTTTTTCTAAAGAAACCGATGCGGTTTTTTAGAAAACCCTAGTTTTCGTTTTTTTAGAATAGATCAACTTTTTTGGTTTATTTTATTTAGCGAGCGTTCGCCCGTTCGTTCATTTAAATGGACGCATTCCCCATTTAGTTTCAGTTGACGAACCTTTGTTCGTTAATCTGTTCATCAGTTTTTCTTTTTCTCGTATTTTCCCCGATTATTTCTGATCGCGATTTCTGATCCGATTTTTGTTCTAGTATAACTTTTCGCTCGTTTATCGGAATCAGGCGATTCAAGCGTCTAGAGTTTCGTCTCGAAACCCTCTTTCCGTTTAACCTAATCAAACAAGATTTTGCTTCTATAAAATTTGACTTAGATCCAGATTAGTAAATGAAGATTGTTTCTTTCGCCGTTTGACTTTCGTTGCTTCGTTCGATTTGATTCTTTTTGCGAACTAGAGTTCTTAAGTTGAACTTTCTGGTTAGATCTCTGATTTGAGTTTTACCCGTGCTTATTGTATGCTTGTTTGTTTGCGATAGAGTACCCGGAGTGCGCCACTTGCTACTTTTAATCTCTAAGTTTCACGGATCATTAGCAAGGCAAGTAACACTTTGATCATACCTCTTTACTACCCAGTTTTATTGCATTAGATCAATCCTCAAACAATTGCATGGTTAGGATCTAATTTAAATTGTGGGTTTTGGGAAGTAGATGAGGTAGTACCTATTACCTGTTTTATTATCAAACCCTTGGGAGTTACTTCTACGTTTGCTTATTATGCCATGCTATGCTAGTAGACGTGGATTGGGTGAGTGTTTCCATGACAGATGTGAGATTGTTATTTAATGGTTCAATTAAGGTGGCAACTTTAATACACATTTGGGTGGATTGAGGCACCTGGGTATTCCAGCGATTGCCTGTTTTTCTTTTTGGACCGCCACCCAAGCTCAAAGGGATCATGAGATTATTCATGCTAGAAACTTCCGTGTGCAGCCACAAGCTACTATGGGCTCTAGTATAGATGACTAAGTCGTGCGAACTCTTACAATGGTACACTAGCAGATGTAGGGGAAAGTAGGTGTAACTGTCTACCCGATCGTAAGGTGCTAGTGCTTCTGAAAGACTATGTCGGGGGGAAGGCTGCCCGCCGCGGACACCTATGGGGCCGGGCCCTTGTAGTCTTGATGCGAGGAGGAGGAGCACAGAGAGCAGATCAAAGCGAGCAGCAGGCGGCTTTTACCCAGTTAAGACGCGATGGACGCGTAAATCCCTACTCCCCGCCTTGGTTTGTATTGAGCTCGGGAGCTTGAAGATCTCTGATGGCAGCTACACGGCGTGAGAGTCGTAGTGTCGAATGAGTCGAACCCCCTCCACGTTGTGCATGGGCCTCCTTTTATAGTGTAAGGGGTCACCGACAGGTGTCAACGTAGGAGAAAGGGGTAAAAATGTAAAAGAGGTGGTAGTTGGAGCAGTGGGAACAAGTGAAGCTATAGTGCGTGAGCAGTGGTGGCTACCTACTTTGACATGGGGGACAAGGGCATTTAATGCCGTCGCCGTCGACCCCAAAAGCTCCGCCCTTGCGTCTCCGTCTCGCCACGGCGATGGATCCACCACCGTGAAGTGCCACCGTGTCCCCAGGCTGCACTGACCATCCGCCACGCGTCCTCGGAAAGGCCCGAGGCGTACGCGTGGGCTGATGAGCTGGGCGCGCGGCACACAACGCAATTCTCCGGCAAGCACCTTGCCGGGTCTTGACTCTGCCGGGCCGGGGCTTGCGGGCTCTGTAACTGTCGCTCCCCGGGCCCTTGCCGGGACGCATGTAGCGCCGAGGCGTGTCTTCTATGATGTAATCTTCTAGTCTTCCTAGCAAGCTCCTCTTGCCAGGGCCTTGCGTGAGTGATGTAACCTTGAGCCTGGAACGGCCTTCCCGGCAAGCTCCGCTTGCCGGGTCTCAATCTTCATCTTGTGTACTTCGTCTTTGAATGGTTTGATATGGAGCAGGAAGGTCTCCGGCGAGCACGTGGTAAACCATGCATGCGGAAGCTGCAATCGCCATGCACAAGTTGGGGTCTTGAGGTACCCCTACCTTAGTACACCGGACAGAGCCCCCGAACTGGGCCACACACGGTGCCGAGCTGTTGGGCCAGGCCCAAAACAAGGCAGGCACACGCGCGTCCCACGGCGCGCGAATCCACTTCCGCATCTGCCGCATCCCCGTGAACGGCACGCGCGTCGATTGCGGCGTCGTGGGATGGGGCGTGCCACGTTCTTTAATGGGGAGGCGAGGCGCCCCCACTTCCCCATAAAAGCGAGAGGAAGCGAGGCGGCTCTCCTCCTTCGCTTTCATTGAATCTTCTTCCTCCTCCAGAGATCCCCTTTGCGCTCCGCCTCCAAACCTCCGCCGCCGCCGCCTGCATCTCCAGCGCTGCCGGGCTCTTCGTCCCCCTTCCTCCGTCGCCTCCGCCATGGCCCCGAAGACCGGGAAGGGGAAGGGGAAGGCGGAGAAAGCCAAGAAGGAGAAATCCGAGTGGGCGGCGAAGCTCGCCTCGCTGCGGAAGCGGAACGTCGTCTTCTCGCCGCTTGGCTCAGCGCTGCTGGAACTCTGGAACAAATATTACCTGTACGGGCCAAGAAGACCAATCGCATCCCGGACGGAGCTTATCCTGCCGCTGCCAAGGACAACTATCGGCGGTACTTCTTCTTCGCAGCTTTCTTTCATTGCGGCCTTTGCCCCCTTTTCTGATTTCTTCTGCGACATCATGCACATCGGCTTCCACCTTCTTGACTTCACCCCCAACGCCATCCTCACAATGGTGGTTTTCGCTTTTATGTGCGAAAACTTCATTGAATACACCCAAGCGTAGCGCTGTTTAGGCACTTCTTCACTCCTAGAGCGGAGGCGGCGCCCCCTCTCCGAGGAGGAATTTCTTGGGTTTTAAATGCGAACAAGAAGGAGGAGTACTTGCCGGGAGCTCATGCGGCAAGTGGGAGGAGTGGCGTCTTGATGGTGCTTGGATCGTTGAGGAGCGCCACAGCCCTTCACCGCGCCGCGCTGCGCCCATCGTCTGGCGAGGCGTAGATCGAGCTGGATTGGACGACGTCAAGCTCAACATCGCTCTCATCCGGATTCTTCGTCTTGAATGGCAAAGCTGTCCATTGCAGCGGTGGCGCGAGACTTCCTGCCGCCGCGCCGCCCTCTCCAAGACGAGGAAAAAGCCGGCTGGGAGTATGGCAGCGCAGAGATATAATGAGGCTGCGCCCGGGCTAAACTTCAACTTCACGACGCTTGAGTGAGGGGATGGTCCGGGAACTCTTTAAATATGACCCGCCCATCGAGTGGTTCAGAGCTCCCGGGGAGTGGTGCCCTCTGCTGCAACAAAGACAGCTCGGGATCGTCTTTGCGCCATGATGCCCAAGCGTGTGATTCGCGGCGTGGACCGCCGCGTGATTTCGCCCGATCCATCGGACATCCTCGGCTTCTTCGACAACCTTGTGGAGTTGGCGAAGAACAAGGATGACATCAAGGAAACATCGTGGGACACCACCGACCAAGAGCTTGCATACGTAGCTTCTCGGTGAAGAGGCTGCTTTGCAGCCAGCGGCAGGAGAGTTTAGCTACACGCCCGAGGAGGCAGAGGCTGCGGAAGTGTCCCCGCCAAGCGGAGGCGGAGATCCGCAGACCATGCAGCTTCCTCGGCCTTGGTCGCCGGGTTCCCCTCGTTGAGGCACTCCGGGATCCCGGAATCGCGGCGAGGCAGCGGCAAAGGGTGGCGTTGCGGAGGGGAGCAGAGGCGCCAGGGCGAAGCGCGCGGAGGGAGCGGAGGTGCCAAAGGAAAAGAGGTCGCATGGCGCTTGAAATGGGTCCGCGAGCCAGCCGGGGAGGAGGAGGAGGAGGACGCCGAGGCCGCCGAGGAGCCCGGCGGGTCCACGGACCTTCTGGCCGCGACCTCTCCTCGTCGTCGGAGACCTCCCGCCCGGGCAAGCCCTAAGGCGTTCTCCATCTGGCGCCATGAAGGCAGCGATGCAAGCGGCGCGAGCCCCGGCAACAACCAGCTCGCCGGGCAGCGCAAGCTTCCTGGGAAGCCAAGCTGCGCCGAGGCGGCAGGCGCACCAAAGAACAGCGGAGCGGCCCGTCGCGCGCAGCCGCGGCGAAGGTGCCCGCAGGTCGTCGCCAAGCGGACAGGGTCTTCTCGGGCGGAGCGGCGGCTCCGCCCGCTTCTCGGCCACGGCTGCCACGAGGCTGGGTCGCAGCAGCCCCCAGCCCGAGGACCGCCAAGCGCCGAGGGAGTCTTCGCCTCCGTTCCTCGCGCCGCAGCGCCTCGGGTGGAGTATGACTTCTCCGCCTTGGCGAAAACGACAAGGAGGAACAGGAGTAAGTATCCCAGATCTTTATCTTCTCAAATTTCGCCTTGATCATTGTTGATGCTACTCTTGTTTCTTGCGTTGATTTCAGGACCTTGGCCCAACGCGCGAAGAAGGCCAAGGTGCCGTGGTCGGTCGCGGACGACTTCGCCAGCCACGGCGATCGAGGGCGTCTGCGGAGCCAAGCTTGCGGACCAGCGCTGCTCAAGAGCAGCCCCACGTAAGTCCAGGTTCGCACTTTCGCTTCGCGGGCGTGTTTGAAGATTTTAGTCTCGTGCTAATGCCTCGATGTTTTGTCTTGACTTGTGCGAGGTGGAGCCACAGCGGCAGAGGCGTCCGGAGGTCGCCCGAGGAGCCGCAGCCCGCCGTCCCCGCCAAGGTCGAACTCCTGGCAATGGAAAGCACTCCGCCAGGGCGGAGTACTCCGAGGGCGAGTACCCCGCCAAGCGAGCAGCCAGGGCGAGGGCGGCCACTCCGCCAAGGCAGAGCTCCCGGCGAGGGAGCCCGGCCACGCGGCGTCCGCCAAGGTAGGTTCTGCAACTTGTCTTCTTGGTGTTGTCTCTTTTGGATATTTGCTTGACCTTCTTTGCTTTTCTTCTTCTTCTAGATCCTCCTCCCCGGCGAGATGGAGACGAAGTCATCGTCGTGAGGAGGAGGGCGAGTGCGACAGCGGCGACGCCTGTCGCCGAGACACTGGCGGAGCCGCCGGGCCAAATCGTCGAGACCGCTCCGGCTGCGGACGCAGCGGCCGGGAGAGGGCAGCGACCGCACCGCCAGCCCGGGCGGCGGGAGCATCAAGTGCTGCGCCGGTGCGCCGACTCCTCCGCCGGAGAGGAGCAGTCCGGCTACTACTTGAAAGCCCCCAACGGCGTCTTCATCCAGTGCCGTGGGGCTCTTCGTCATTGACTCCAGCGGGGCGAGGCCTTTGATGGGGAGGTCCTCGCCTCCGGGGCTTGAAGATCGTCGAGGGCCCGCGGGGCGACGGGCCCGAGGAGGAGAAGCTGCTTCACCAGCTCCTGGCCCTTTACCGGGCAGGCGGTAGCTTCGCTTCGGGAAGTCCTCGTCACCAAAGCCGCCAAGAAATGGAGAAGCGTCTTGGCGGAGCTCAGCGCCGCCAACCAGGCTGCTCTCCGCGAGGTGGCGGAGGAGCAAGCGACTTCGCCGGGAGTATGAAGAGTGGTTCTGGAGAAGGCCGAGGCGAAGAGCAGCAGCTGGCTCGCCGGGAGGAGCTGTCCCGGCGAGAAGGAGAACTCGTCCAGCGGAAGGTCAACCTCGACTCCCACGAGGAAGACCTTGCCGCTAGGGAGCAGGCCCTTGGCGGGGAACTGAAGGAGGCGAAAACCGCCGCGGCTGCCGCGGAGACCGCCAAGGAGGAGCTTGCCGCCAAGGTCGCGCAGCTGGAGGAGTTGATGAAGGCGAGCGTGGAGAAGGTCGCCGCGCTCAACACGGAGCGCGAGAAGGATGCCCACACCAACTCGGAACTCCAGGTGTGTCTTTCCAAGAAGGGCGATGAGTTGAAGGCCGCCAAGGACTCCATCGAGGATCTTGAGCTGCAAGTCTCTGCGCTGAGGGACTCGCTCGACGCGGCCCGGGATCGGGAGACCAAGTTGAAGGAGGAGCTCCACGAGGAACAAGCTTTGGTGGACAGCGCCAACAAAGCAGCCGAGCACTTCCACCGTACCGTCGAGTTATGGACCGAGGACTTGGTGTCTTGTGCGTCCGACATTGACCAGGAGCTGCTGGCGCTGAAGCTGGAGCATCTCATCTACTCCCGGATCAAATCTCCTCCCAGCCAAACTCAGCCTCTTCTTGAGGATCGCGCGGCCCTTGCAAATCTGCGGAAGAAGATCCTCACACTCGCCGAGGAGACTCGGCCGGCTATGCAGGGAACCATGGGCGTGTCTTGATGAAGATTGTATACCGCAATCCCGGCATAAACCTCACCAACGTTCTTCGCAGCTTGCGGCCGACGCGAACATGGAGGCTCTGAAGGAGCAGGTCGCCCACATCATTGCTAAAGTGAACAAGATCTCCGGGTGGAGGCGTGGCGTGACTAGGCCTCCTTTATCTTTATCTCTTTTGTTGCTGCATAGGGTGTTATGAACTTATTAGCCATCGCGACAAGTTATTCCTTGCAAGATATTATCTTTATTTTGATCAATAGATGCGATGTTATCTCCCTTGTTACGATCCTCAACTTTGTATGCTTCAACCCTCGCTTCTAGGGAACTTGCGGCAAGGGGTCCTTGCATAGCGCTGATCTTGAACTCGAAGCAGCCCGCTGGCCAAGGTCTTACCGGCAAGCAACCTTGCATGACTAGTCGCAACACACTCAGCTTGCTTTGCGGACTCAAACGAAACAAGGGCGCGACACTTGTCGCAGCTCACTTAAATCGTTGGCGTGCTCGAAAACAAGACAAAGTGCGGCTATCCACGGGTAGGTTCCTCCGCGCCATGTGTTTTCCATACAAAGTGTGGTTGTTCAAGGAAGGCAACTTAAAATTTAAAATTTTGAACTGCTCAAATTTTAATAACTTAGCTTTAAGTGATCATGCGTTCTCGGCAAGCTTCTCTTTCTTGAACAGCACTTGGTTCATCCTTCATCTCCTTCCCCGCAAACTTGTGCGGGAGGAACGTTCCTTCGCTTAAGAGGCAAGGAAAGAAAAAAGGGAAACAAGTATACGGCCTTTCGGCGTGCTATTGCTTACCGGATGTGTACGTTGCACAAAATGCCAAATAAGACATGCAAATTGCAAAGAAAAGCATGCAAAAGGCAAATAGCGCAAAACACAGAAACTTTACTGATGCACGGGGTCTGCGCCCGGCTTTGTACAAAGGGTTACATGCAACAGCGGCAAAGCTTGTACAAAAGGTGGTTGCGGGCGGATCACGGCAACGCGCCTTATGGGTGAAACTTGCGAAGATGCTCTATGTTCGGGAGTTGCTCACGGTAAGCCTTCTTCTCTCGGCGGACAGCGCCGGGCCTCGTGACTTGTCTCACCCGATAAGGGCCTTCCCACTTCAAGCGTCAACTTGTTGGAATTCTTGGCGGACTGAACACGCCAAGAACAAGGTCGCCTTCCTCGAGACTCTGGCTTTAACCTTGCGGCTATGGTAGCGGCGCAAGGCTTGCTTGGTATCGAGCAACTCGTCTGACAGCACGAGACGTCCCTCCTCAAGGAGCAATCGTCATCTTGCCGCGATTGCTCTTGCTCGAGCTCATCATAAGCGAGCACTCGAGGAGATCCGTATACGAGTTCCGTGGGGAGAACTGCCTCTGCTCCATAGACTAGAGCAAAAGGTGTCTGTCCGTGGCTCGATTTGGTGTCGTTCGATTGACCAAAGAGCCGCGGTAGCTCCTCTATCCAATTTCTTCCGCACTTGCGCAGCCCGTCGAAAGTTCTTGTCTTGAGCCAGCGCACTTCAGCATTAGCCCTCTCCGCTTGACCGTTGCTCCTCGGGTGAGCAATGAAGCCAAAAATGACCTTGGCGCCAAGGTCTTGGGCGCCTTGCATGAAGGTGCGACTAGTGAATTGTGTACCGTTGTCGGTGATGACCTGTTAGGGACCCCAAGCGGCACACAATCGATCTGAAGAACTTGATCGCTGATTGTCTTTGTCACCTTTCTCACCGGCTCCACTTCGGCCACTTTGTGAACTTGTCGATTACTACGTACAAGTACTCAAAGCCCCGACAACACGGGAAGGGGCCGAGGATATCGAGCCCCAGCATCGAAGAAGGCCAGGACAAAGGGATTGTTTGGAGAGCTTGAGTGGTGATGAATCGCTTTGCATGGAATCGCACGCTTCACACTTGGTTACTAGTGCGCTTGCATCTTGGAGGGCTTCTTGCCAAAGAACCCTTGCCGAAAGCTTTCGACAAGCGCCCTTCGCCAATGTGTTGCCGCATATGCCTCCGTGTATTTACGCCAACAGCTTCGGCCATCTTCCACGGAGATGCACTTGATCCGACACCATTGAGCCTTCTTACATGCAGCTCGTTATCCACGAACCGGTACATACTTGACCGTCTGGTTATCTTCTCTATTTCTTACGGGTCGCCGGGAAGTTCTTCCAGTTTGCAAAAAGCAGATGATCTGCTGCGCCCATGCCGGAGCTTGGGGCTCAACGGCAAGGACTAAAGGCATGAGGGCGCTGCGGGAACCTCGGCTTCTCGGCAAGAACCTCTGCTCTGCCGAGCTGAAGGTCCCGCAAGCTCGCCGGGCGAGGCTTGTCGGGAACACTTGCTTTGACTGCAGATCCGAGGATCTGCAGGAGCAAACTGTTCCTCGGCGTCAGTCGTTGATCTTGGGGACCTTGGCGGCGGCCTCGGGGAGACCCGCCGCAAGTAGTCGCGGAGACCAACTTTCTCTTCTTGGACTGCCCAATTGATGGCGTGGCGGATGGTTGAGTCAGCTTGAGCAAGAAGGTCCCGGTTCCACAGTAACTTCATGAAGCACACTTTGAAAGGCCATCTGCTATTTCATTACGAGCTCTCGGGGCGTGCTCCATCTGCAAACCTTCAAAGCGCTCCTCAAGCTTCCTCACTTCATCGACATAAGCTTCCATCAAAGGGCTCGATAGCTCTTGTTAACTTGCGGACCACCAACCGAGAATCTCCCCGACAATCAACTTCCTCGATCCCAAGTTCGCCGCAATCCGAGGCCGGCGAGCAAACCTTCATATTCAGCGGTGTTGTTTGTCGCTTGCTCCCTTGGGAAGTGCATCTGGATAACATACTTGAGGTGCTCTCCGATTGCTGGATGAGTACCACGCCGCACCGGCGCCTTGCAGCGAAGGCACCATCAAAGTACATTACCCATTCACTTGTCTCTTCTTATGCAGGTGTACTTGTTTCTTGGACTTCTTCATCGGGCGTTGGGGTCCACTCTGCTATAAATTCTGCCAAAGCTCGGCTCTGTATGGTTGAAGTACTTTCAAACTTGAGTCCAAGCTCGACAGCTCAAAGCCCACTCAACGATCCTGCCTGTTGCTACGGGTTGTGCAATATCCTCTTTAGCGGAAAGCGAGTGACCATTTGTTATCTCGTGTGCACGGAAGTAATGGCGCAGCTTTCTCGAGGCCATGAGGAGGCCGAAAGCAACTTTGCACACCGAGTATCTTGATCTAGCCCCAAGAAGAAGGAACTTACAAAATACATCGGGCGCTGCACCATCTTCTTCCGCACTTCATCCTGCTCTGCAGAGAGTTGTCCTTGTCGGGGCCAGAGCTTGTCGGAGCAGCCCCCTGCTTGTCGCTGGACTCGCTTGCCGGTGGTGTAGCCTCCTCGTCGGACTCCCTCTCCGCTACCAACGCAGCACTAACCACCTGGTTGGTTGCTGCTAGGTACAGCAACAACTTCTCCTGTGGTCTAGGTGCGACAAGTATTGGTGTGGAGGGCAGTACCGTTTCAAATCCTGCTGCACTGCCTCCGCTTCGGAGTCCACTTCATGGGACCTGCCTTCTTCAAGATTTTGAAGAAAGGTAGGGCGCGTTCTGCAGACTTTGAAATGAATCTACTGAGGGCAGCCACACAACCTGCAAGCCTTCTGACATCCTTGACTCGCTTCGGGGCTTCGATTTGCTCAATGGCTTTAATCTTGTCGGGGTTGGCTTCAATCCCCCTCTGTGACACAAAGAACCCGAGAAGTTTGCCGGAGGGAACTCCAAAGACGCACTTCTCGGGGTTCAACTTAAGTTGTATCTTGCGCAGGTTCTGAAATGTCTCCTCCAAATCTTGAATCAGCGTATCCTTGCTTTTGCTCTTCACCACGATATCATCCATGTAAGCCTCTACATTTCTGTGGATCTGTGGCTCAAAAGCAGTATACACTACCCTTGCAAATGTTGATCCTGCATTCTTCAGTCCAAATGGCATGCGTATGAAGCAATAAGTGCCACATGGAGTGATAAATGCAGTCTTCTCTTCATCCTCTTTGGCCATAAAGATCTGGTGATAGCCTGAGTATGCATCAAGAAAGCGAGTAGCTCACACCGCAATGGAGTCAACAATCTGGTCAATGCGCGCAAGGGAATGGATGCTTGGGACATGCTTTATTCACATCGGTGAAGTCTATACACAGCCTCCATTTCCGTTGGCCTTGCGCCATTTAATCGGGTTTGCTAACCACGTCGGATGGATCACACCTCTAACTAGGCCCGCTGCCTCTAGCTTCTTGATTTCTTCGCTGATGAATTCTTGGCGCTCCACGGCTTGCTTCCTCACTTTTTGCTTGATGGGCCGCGCATGAGGGCAAACAGCAAGCTTGTGCTCAATCACCTTCCTGGGAACACCGGGGATGTCGGATGGTTGCCATGCAAACACATCGACATTCGCCCGCCAGAAGGCAACGAAGCCGCTTTCCTATTTGTCGTCAAGTGTGGCAATCGATGGTGAAGGTACCACCGCTGCCGTCCTCCTGGCGGACACCTTCTTGGTTGCGGCGGGCGCCATTCCTTTTACTCTTGCCGGTGGAGCTCGACGGGGCGTCCTCGGCGGCAGCGCAAAGACTCGAAGAGGTGCGGTTGCGGAGTGGGCCCCAGAGCACTCGCCGGACTTGGTCTTCTTCTTCCCCCGGGGAGCTTCAGCGGCAAGTGTATTCTTATCGGCCGCAGCTGCCGCATCCCGGTAGATCTTGTCGGCGCAGATGAGCGCATCTTTCTTGTCGTCGTGGATAGTGATGACGCTTATCGCCCCGCATCTTGAGTACGTTGTATGCATAATGGGAAGCTGCCATGAACTTGGCGAGGCAGATTTGCCGAGTATTCCATTGTATGGCAACGGAATATCGGCGACGTCAAAAGTGATGCGCTCAGTCCTGAAATTGAGCTCCCCGCCAAAGGTCACCGGCAGAGTGATCTTTCCCTTGGGCTTGCTCCGCCCCGGGTTGATTCCTTGGAAAGGACCGGTCTCTTCGAGCTCGCCATCTGGGATTTGGAGTTTCTTGATCACAGCAGAGGAGATCAAGTTCAGCCCGGCCCCGCCGTCAACCAACATTTTGGTGACCTTGAGGTTGCGGATGGTGGGCGTGACCAGCATCGGCAAGCACCCGACCGCGGTGGTGCGGTCAGGGTGATCCTCAAGATCAAAAATGATGGGCGAGCTGGACCATTTGAGGAGCCTGCGCGACTCCACGGGCGGCTCCGCTGCATTCACCTCACGCACCCACTGGAACTCCTGTTCGCTGTTATCCTCATCCTCCATGTCTTCGTCGTCGTCTTCTTCATCCTTGTCGCGGCCCCGGGGAGGTCGATCACCTTGCCGCTGCTTGGCCTTGCAGCGGCCTCCCGGCCACCGAGCGGCCGCTTCTTGCTCGGTTCTCCTCCGCCACCTTGGGCCTTCTCCTTGTCGCGCCTCTCGTACTCAGCTTTTTGCTGCTCGGCGAGATATTCGACGCTTGCGATTGGAGAGATCGTGGCCCTTAGTGCGGTGGATTTTGCAAGATTGCTTGTCGGGCAGTCCCGCTTGTCGGCTGCCGCCTGAGGGCAGGCTCCTTGCGCAGCCGCCAACCTGTGTTTGCTTGGCGGGAGCTTCCTTGCCGGACTTCTCGGCGGCAAGCACCTCTTTCTTGTTCTTCTTTCGGTTGTTCCGCCGGCTCTTGTTTGCCGGGCGGAGTCGTCATGTCGCTTCCTCCCGCCAAAGATCCTCCCGAGGAGTCTCCTCCCCTCTTCCACGCTGCGTCGCCTTATCAGCCAGAGCATAGAGCTCACCGCGTCCCCGAATCTTGGTCATCGCCATCTCTTCACGCATGCGACGGTTCGCACGCTTACGGTGGAACGCAGCCGATAACATGGCGGTGGACATCGAGGATGTTGTCTGCACGCGGCTGGCGCTGGATATATTTGCGCAGGATTCTCCTTCCTTCAGGCCAAAATGTGGAGATCGCTCTCTGGCGTGGGGTTTGTGGCGCCCGGTGAAGGCGCCAACAAACCGATGGCAAAGGTCTGCCCAAGAAGAAATGGAGCCTTCCGGCAAGTGCATAAGCCAAGAACGAGCGTTCGGCCTAAGCACGGCGGGAAGTAGTTCGCCGTAATCTTCTCGTCGCGCCCCGCAGCTTTGCATCGCGATGGTGTAGACACCGAGGAATTCCGAGGTGCGTCTTGCCGTCGTATTTCTCCGATGCGTCGGGCTTGAAATTCTTCGTCTTTGAGCCCTCGACACGCCCGCCTTCGCGGTGAACGCAGGGCAGCCTGCAGCGTCGACAAGTCGCTGGTTCACCGGCGCGCACGCGTCGGCAGTGTTTCCAGCTCTCTGGTCGATTGTCGCCGAGCTTCTCGGCGCGCCGATAATGGTCCGAAGCGTCTTCTTGTCGCCGGTCGTCGAGGACTGGCGTTGATCCCGACGAGTCCGCGGATCCGGCGATCTTTGTGGAGCCGTCGCCGGCGTTGTTCCGCCGGGGCGGCGTCTTTCGCTTCCGCGGCGGGGAGTGCATGGTGGTCGCGCCCCCGGCGCTCTTGTCGCCGTCGGCCTTCGTCTTCTCAGCTTGCCGCGGCCGTGAGGTCGCCAGCTGCTGTGGAGAGTCGTTGTTGGCGGCGTCAGGCTCGAATGGTAGCCCTCCGGTCTTGACCTTGTCCGCCGAGGGAAGTCGAGGGAGAAGTTGCGCCCTTGCGGCGCTTCGCCGGAGTGGAGGGGAGCGGAGCGGCGGTGCGCGAGGAGCGGATATGCTCGGACTCTAACAGCGTTAGAAGGAGCAGGTCCCGCCCGGCGCCTTGCTTTGCTTGTGTCCGGACGGTGGTCCGGCATCCCGCGAGCCTCGGCGTGTCCTTGCCCCAAAGATGCGGACACCACCTCCCGTGGTATGGCGCTGCTGGGTTGTCGTGTCTGAGATGGACGCGGAATGTCCACGGAGACCGAGTGCGGTCATCCGTCTTGTCCTTGATCTCGTGGCGCCATGAGTGTCTCGCCGGGCGACCACCCTTCCGACGGCGTCTCCTCCGCCCACCGCTGGCTCCGGGCGGCGGAAGAGACGCAGACGGGCTGCAACCTCGAAGCCTTCTTCTTGGGGCCATGGCGCAATTGTTGATGAAGTTGTTGATGAAACCGAGAGGTTGATGAAGAACGCGCCCAGCTGAACGCCGGATCAGGTCCGCACAACCTCGACGCCCCTACAGCGCGCCCGAGATGTCGAGGAAGGCTGCCCGCCATGGACACCTATGGGGCGGGGCCCTTGTGAGTCTTGATGCGGGCGGAGGGAGCACAGAGAGATCGAGGCGAGCACGCGTCTTTTTTACCCGAGTTGGTCGCGATGGGCGCGTAAAACCCTACTCCTGCCTTGGTTTGTATTGAGCTCGGGAGCTTGAAGATCTACAGTAGCAGCTACACCGAGCGTGAGAGTCGTAGTGTCGAATGAGTCGAACCCCCTCCACGTTGTGCATGGGCCTCCTTTTATAGTGTAAGGGGTCACCGACAGGTGTCAACGTAGGTGAAAGGGGTAAAAATGTAAAAGAGGTGGTAGTTGGAGCAGTCTTGAGAACAAAGAAGCTACGGTCGTGAACGATGGTCGCTACCTACTTTGACAAGGGGGACAAGGGCATTTAATGCCCGTCGCCGTCGACCCCAAAAGCTCCGCCCTTGCGTCTCCGTCGCCACGGCGATGGATCCACCACCGTGAAGTGCCACCGTGTCCCCAGGCTGCCAGACCATCCGCCACGCAGCGTCCTGGAAAGGCCCTGGCGGCGCGCTGGCTGATGAGTCGAGCCAGGCACCTGGCAGCAATTCTCCCGCAAGCACCTTGCGGGGTCTTGACCTTGCCGGGCCCGGGGGCTTGCCGGGCTCTGTAACTTGTCGCTCCCCGGGCCCTTGCCGGGACGCATGTAGCGCCGAGGCGTGTCTTCTATGATGTAATCTTCTAGTCTTCCTGGCAAGCTCCTCTTGCCAGGGCCTTGCGTGAGTGATGTAACCTTGAGCCTGGAACGGCCTTCCCGGCAAGCTCCGCTTGCCGGGGTCTCGATCTTCTGTCTTGTGTACTTCGTCTTTGAATGGTTTGATATGGAGCAGGAAGGTCTCCGGCGAGCACGTGGTAAACCCTGCCGCGGGAAGCTGCAACTGCCCGTGCACAAGTTGGGGTACTGAGGTACCCCTACCTTAGTACACCGACAGACTATGTCTCAGTCATTCGTTTCTCAAACACCATGTAGTGCAAGAAATCCAACGGAGGAGATCGAGTCTTGTGGGGAAAAGTGCGCAAACCTCTGCAGAGTGAGTAAACTAATCATGGTTAGCCGTGTCCCCGGTTATGGACGTTTTGAGTATCTAGTACTTGGATTATCATGTGAATCTCATCATGTTACTTTAATTAATTTTGTTGGGTTTAATGTTAATGTTTAATTTGGATTGAGAGGATGTCAATCTTCTCAATGTTCAACAACCACCATGATATTTAAATAAAATTTATTCCTTTGCAGTAGGTGAAATTTGGCTTTATGCAAACTGTAACCATAGAGCTCTCCACCAGCCTTATATGCATGTAGTATAGCATACTTCTGTTCATTACTCTCTATGTGTTACACTGCCAGCATATTCCATGTGCTGACCCGTTTTCGGGCTGCAACATTCATGTTGCAGACTTCTCAGACGACGAGTAAGGTGCCTTTTAGGTCGTGGTTCTATACTCAGTGATGCCGTTGGAGTTGATGGATTCACTTATCTTCCAAGACTTCCGATGTTATCGTTATTTGATGGCCTTAAGCCATATTTATTGTAATAAGCTCTCTTTTGAGGCATTCGATGTAATAAGTGTGTGATTGCTACTCTGTTATAAATCGTTCAAGTATTGTGCGTGTCAGCATTACTGATCCAGGGATGACACTATAGCACAGAGATCAGACTGTTTGAGGTCTGGTCGCTACAGTTTTCTTATTCTCTCCATAACAATCATTTTAAATTGTGTAAGTACGAGACGAAACTTTTATTGAACGTACAGTGAAGAAAACTACTACTACTTCCGATGAACTAATGATTCATGTCCACGCGTCCTGGTCGCACTTCCTGTCCTTCACGTGCGGTACACTACCCTCCCTTAAGTGAACGACCACATACAGGCCAAATTAATAGAAACGTGTGAGAGTGTGTACAAATAAAGAATTTTAATTTCAATTATCGGAAATATTTGAGAGTATTACAAAGTTTGACTTCAGTCAAATCTAATATGCGGAGTAAATAAAAATGGAGGGCTACTACGTCCATCCGGGTTTTCAGTCCACACCATTTTTTAAATCAAAGTTAATTGCTGGACAAATAAAATTACAGGGGAACTGGAGACAAAGTTGTGAGAAGGCTTAGAAATCAATACAAAACTTATGCTCTTAGTACCAACGTCGATCCTTCTTCGAGGAAACATTTGGTTCATAGCCAATTGTGTGATAAGATTGCACCAACGTGAAAGACGACTGTGTCTCCAATGCAACCAAGGTGAACTAACGAAGGATATCATCTTTGTGCGTAACAAGCAAAGAGCACTGATAGAAGATAGCTTGTTTTTCATTGAAAATCGATCAGCTTCACTAGCTGACGCAACCACGAGGCGCAACCATGAGCATCGATAGGTCATCGTGGTGATGCATCATCCATTGGGCATCAAGTTTGGGTGAGGCACCTATGAAGTTCGACAAATCCTCACTGTGGTCTGTTTCTTCTCAGTAATCAAGCTCGAGGAAGGAAGAACCACGTGGCAGAGGACAGTGAGGCGGAACAACAATGGCCATCCAATTTTGTGTAGTTCCACTAAAATTGAGGAAGACATGCCCGGGTATGGACATCATTGTTTCCAAAAATATAAAAAGGGATATAGTGTTGTTACTTTGTTTTACAAGATTAGCAACGACATCTCAATTGTCAATAAGAATTAATGAAAAGTACACCAACAAACAGAAGCATCATAATTATCTTGATGGGAACTAAACCAGGATACCCGAGAAAAAACCATTTCTTCATTTAACCAGTGATAGTAATACCACCATATGGACAATGACCGCACAACCACCTTATACTTTTTGTCGAAACAACATGTATGCCTCCACCGAGGCATAAATCAGGACAACTTTTTGAGTGGCATTTCCTCTATAATAGTACTAGTAGGTGATGTTGGACCAGCCAACAAACCCTAGCTACTATACATGGGGAGCTGGGGAGTAGTCGCATAGAAGAAAACCCGCTCGCAGCGACCTGGGGAGCTGGACCAGTACAAGAAGTTATACCTCAGGTGGGCGAGATGTCGTTTAGGTAGGCGGGCGGGATCTGCCCACACGACGACAGCGAACAAGGGCGCAGAGGATCTTCGTCCGCGCCAGCGCCGGCTCCGAGAGGTTGGTGCACATCGGCTTCCTCCGTCGCCAACGGCAACAACGTCAACGCTGCACCTCCTCACCTCCCGCAACGGACGGGATTCGGTCGGATCTGTAACCACCGGTGAGGAGAGAGATAGAGTGGACATTGTCATCTTGTTTTGATATGGAGAGGGTGAGAGAGCGAGATGCGAGAAACTCTATCAAACAAGAGGCTATAATGGAGTAAAAAAATCTCTCCATAGCAGTGGTTTTAAATAGAATATGCGTGTTCCGGGAAAAAAGAAACGAAAACTGGCGGACAATTTTATAACATACCAAGAAAGAAAACTTGATAAAAAAGACGCCCCCGCTTCCAGGTCGCGAGAGTCGTCGCGCACACACACATAGACATTGACATGCATATCCGTGTTTACGTAAAATTCCATTTCCATCTCCATCTCCAATTATATTTGTCCAACTGGCACATTATTTACGTTGTTAATTATATACGCAGCAATATTAACATACAATATCTCTTGTTTGCGGACGTCCGAACCGCTGCCAACCCGAACCCTCTTCATCACCCGCGCGTGCTTCCCACCCGAAACGGTCATTGTCGCATTCATGCCCGGTCAGAGTGGACGCGACCTCTCACTAGCGCCGGCATTGAAGCGGCGCGCTGGCCGAGAGAGCGTCGCCCGTGCCGCTTCCGGGTGCACGCGACTGCTCCGCGTTCAAAGGTTGCAATAGCCGGCTACAACATGCATGTAAAAAGTTCTTGGGAGTTTGTGCTACAGCTAGCTGTCCTCCCCCAACTTGTCAATCTCTTCCAGTAGTGCTAGCACTCCATGGCGCGATCCATCGACAAGCAGGCGGGAAAGTTATCGTATACTTGTTTTGCGGTGACTGGCATGCCGAGCGACCGTGTGGGGTCGACCCGTGGAGGAGGGTGAGACAGACGTGATTTAAACGTTGGTTTTGCTTGATGGCGCGATCCAACGAAATGAAACGTTGGTTTCTCTCCTTATCCATTTTTTCTCTGGAAAAACGGGAAATTTCCACTATTTTCATTCCTATTCCAAGGTTGCCCCGTTACAACATTCCATCAAATACAAAGGAAAACTAACACGCATGCTGATGCATCTCAATGATTCACAGATCATAGCCAATATTTACTTCACAACTAAAGACAAAAGTTGTGAGAGCGTGTACGAAAGAAAAACTACTGATGGGGTCACTATGACTTAAACCCTAAACCCTAAACAGGATTTAATTTCCTGGCCAGGTAGAACCTGTCAAAGGAAAGACGGGTGGCACCCTAGGATCATACGATGCTTTTGTGCAGTTCCACTAAAATCGACCTGAGCATCCCTGATGGCAAAGATATTGAAGAAGTGTGATTAGAATAATAGTACTAGCACTAGTTCATGAGACATAAACTCATCACAAGTAGAAGCCGGTAGAAGTAGAGAAAGATTGACATGGAGATGGAGCTACGACAGTGGAGCAAGCCAGCTCCAAAAGGAAGATGGACTGCCTGGGACGTCGGGCTGTAGCTAGAAGGGCGGTTGGGATGCGGCATCGGCCCATACCACGGTGACCCCCGATTGGGACGCACCGACTGTGGGTTTCTCCCTCGCCGATGTCAACCGCGTCTATGCAGAACATTGTTCCCTTCCCCCAGGTGCGGGATCAGGCCCATCGTTCTATGCTTGTGAAGAGAGCAACCTAAGCAAGCAGGCTTGTAGCTTAGGCTTCTCCTAGTGTATATATAGTGGTTTTCTTTTTCTCTCCATATCAACCATTTTATATTGCGTACGTGTCATTGAAGAGTGAAATGATGGTTGCTTCTTCCGACTAACTTACTGTGTGATTTGACTGCTCCTTAGTGGCCCCTACACGCTCCCCTACGTGTATGCAACATCCACACGTACAATGGGCCCAAAAAGCAGCGACGCCTAATGCATGCATGTCCGAGCACACGACGGAACACACAGTCACGCTCAAGTGCTCAACCTACGTGCATGCACACACATACTCGATCGGTGTGAGCTAGTGACCGTATAAACACCGGAATATATATATATTGAGCGCAATGAGCGTATTATGAAGTCCACTGACCGTATTTTTACAAATATACAGTGACAGACAATGTATTTATCTCGTTTGAAATTAAGCCATATTAACTGGAGAGGAGGCAGTATGGACTAGCATTACTTTGCTGTGTCCCGTTAACTTGCCGAATGAGGATAAGGTTCCAGGACGGGAGAAGCTTGCGCGCGGTGGCTCACAGGACAAGGAGAAACTTTTGACTAATGCAAGCTCCCCCTCGCTCAGGCGGTGGACGTGCAACAGTTAATTCAATGTCAGATTGCCAGAAGCATACACTATACTACTAGTACTATTATTGTTCGACTTCCCGAATAGGCGAACAGCCAAGCACAAAGTTTACTAGTAGTACTAGTACTACTACTATAGTCTATAGAGGTATGTACTATACTAGTACTAGGAACTGGATGGAGGAGCGTTTGCACTCTTATTATGATTTTAAAATGTGATAAAGCAATCTTTAACACATTTGGTTCTCTTCGAGGGTTCTCGCATGTGATAATGGAAGTTGATTGCATGGAACACTCGCCACAATTCTAGCTTAATTCTGGCTCATATCCTGTTACAAATAGGAGCGCTTGGTAATATTTCCTCTTTTTTGTTATTCAGCATGTAAACAGGTCAGCAAACCTTGCGGCGCATCTTCGTGCGAACCGTGCTTGCTGCACTTTGAATCTGGCCGAGAGCTGGCTTGATGAAACACCTTGCTTCCTACTTATTTTTTTGCGGGGTACCTCGCTTCCTAGTGACCAGTGTCTTGGCTGGTCGTCCTAAGATATATGAACAAAGCTCTCTCATTTACCCAAAAAAAGATTAAGCCATATTAACCGGAAAGGAGGGAGTATGGACTAGCACTACTTTTTGGTGTGTCCCGTCAACTCGCAGAACGAGGAGAAGGTCGCTTACGCCTTTTGACTAATGCAACCTACCCTCGATGGACATGCATCAGTCCATTCGGTGTCAGATTGTCAGAGGCATACACAGTAGTACCCAACATGCGGAGTACCATCATTGTTCGACTTCACGAAGAGGTGAAGAGCCAAGCGCATTAGTACGAGTAGTACTACTACTAGAACCGCATGGTGTAGTGCCTGTACTCTTATTTTTTATCTCCGATAAAGTACACGTTTATTTTGGAGAAGGGCGGAAAATGGCAGCCCAACATGTAATGATGATATCGATCAACCAACCATGCTTGAATATATCTTGGCCTCCGTGCGAGCCCGTCTGTGTGTTCTCGCTCCTCGTCTCTCTCAAGGAACGGTGGGTTGGCTCTTCGCCGTCAATTGGGATTGGTTTGCTCACACTCCTGTCCCACATGTCGGTGATATTCCAAGAGAGGTGTGTTGACCGACTAGCCATACGCGTACTTGGTTTTTGCACCTTCATACAACTCCTCCCCCCGTCATGGTTTACAGGGTGTGGTTCATTATGATGCATTTCTCTCAATGCATTTCTACCACCAGAGAGACTTTAGACACGTTTGGTTTAATGCTCAATTAATTAGGATGTGGTAACCGCAATCAAGTCCACAATTTTCTCTCGATGTACTCCCTCCTTTCCGGTTTATAGAGCTTATCTCAAAATTTTAGTTTTTCCATTTTATAAGGCTTAATTTGGTTGCTTTCCATCACATGTTCAGATTCCAAGGTGCATTAAATCATTGCATGCAAGTATTAAGAGAAAATTGACCAATGCATGTACTCTATGCATGCATGCATTGCAATTAATGCATTGATAAACATAATTTTTTGAGGAAAACAAGGGAATTAATTAGGTGCTTTTGCAAAACTACAAAAAGTATTCCACCACTGGCCATCTACCTTAATTGGTGAGATTTTTTAATTGAGCACTATAAACTGGAAAGGAGGGAGTACTACAACGGAGTGGAGTAAGTGCATGCATGTGTGTACCTGGGGTGGAAGCACTGCATGCTTGTGTGTACGCATTATTCCCTCTAGTAATAAACGTCGTGCTATAACTACCAATGCTATTTTTCAGGCCGATCGCTAGTCACCGTGGTCCCACAGATTTTTTTTCTTTTTTCTGAAGCGCGCTCTATAAAAAGTTACGGATCGAGTAGTATTAGCGGATTCAAAGAAGAGAGTATTGATGGTTGCTTCTTCCGAGCAACTTACAATGGGAAAGGTGGGGCTTATGATTTGACTGCTCATTACTCACTATTAATGCGGCGCAACGACCGGGTTGAGTCTCCCATGCGGTTGTGCACTACCCCCTCGGTTCTTAAATATACTCCAGAGTATTTGTCTTTCTAGAGATTTCAACATGTGACTACTCAAATATTTGTCTTTTTAGAGATTCGAATGGACTACTACATACGGATGTATATAGACATATTTTAGAGTGTAGATTCACTCATTTTGCTCCGTATGTAGTCACTTGTTGAAATCTCTAGAAAGACGAGTAGAGTATTTAGGAACGGAGGGAGTACACATACGAAGCAAAATGAGTGAATCTACACTCTAAAATATGCCCATTTGAAATTTGTAAGAAGACAAATATTTAGGAATGAAGGAGTATAATTTTGTGCATGGCACATGGACCCGGATGCTGAAGAGGCTTTTGGCAATGCTATCAAGCTTCCATCATTTGTTTACATAATCGACGTACTATACAAATAATTTTCCAGCGACATGAAATTGTACAATGGTGTGAGCTTTCAGCTTTTGTTTTGTGTGTCTTGCCATCGATGCTCTTTTGGAAACAATAAAAAACTAACTTCCTTGCTAATGCATGTCATTTATTAGCAGATCAGAGCTAATATTGACATCCCAAATGAAGACAGAGTTGTGAGAAGGTGTTAAATTAAAATTGATCCATGCTTTCATTGGCAGCAACGTCCCCCCAGCTCTGTCTAAATCAACAAGGCATGTTGGGAAAAAAGTAGCTGTCTGGAGCATGCAACATTCCGATCATTTTGTGCAGTTCCACTAAAATAGAGCTGAGCGTCCCTGTTCCAAAGATATTAAGTGTGATTACGATAATAGAGGACTGATGATGAAACAATAAACACACAAATAGAAGCCGGTCACCTTTGCGGTCTCTCTTAAGAATAACTAGTTGGAGAAGATTAGGCTCGGAGTTGGATGAGGAGGATAGAGCAAAACCAATCTCCCTTTAGAGACGTTGCCCGTGTGACATTTTAGTACAACTGCACAAAACACTCTTAAGAAAAAAGTGCACAAAACACTCTTAAGAAAAAAGTGCACAAAAAGTCGCACTGAAATGTAGAGACGTTGCCCGTGTGACATTTTAGTACAACTGCACAAAACACTCTTAAGACAAAAGTGATTTGTGCAGTTCACCAAAAGGTCGCGATAGCAACGAGGTGAAATGGATAGCCCTGTTTGCAAAAAAGAGGTAGAAAGGAAACAATTACTGGCCAATAACAGTTGATGACACATGTGACGACAAAAAAGAAGCATAATCCTTGTCCTAAGGGAAGATAACAACACAGTTGTGTTTGTCTAAAATGGTGTGAGGACGAGATTGCAATATGGAAAGTACGCCGGACGAGCTACGTTTTGGGCAAAGAACTATGGAAGATCCACATGCAGCAACGTGGGAAGATGGGCAGTGGAGCAAGGCCGAAGGGGATACCTGGAGGTCATCGGGATGTAACTAGTTGAGCGGCGGCAGGCGGAATCTGCCCGTACTGCGGCAGCGAGCAGGTGGCGTAGGCCCTGCCACGCCGGAGCTTGGTCAAAGAGAACGGCGTGTACCACAGATCGGGACGTGCTGCCTCAGCGCCGTTGAACAGAGAAATGATGCACTTCCTCCATTTCCCCTGGCAGACGGGATGTGGCCGGATCAGTGACCAACAGTGAGAGAGAGAGAGAGAGAGGCCACCGCACTCCCTTTCCCCCAGCGGACGGGATGCGGCCAGATCAGTGACCAACGGTGAGAGAGAGAGAGAGGCCACCGCAGCCTTGTGTGAGATACTCTAAAGAGCGACAAACCAGGAAGGCAGGCTCCATTGTATATAGTGGAGCGGACTACCTTTTTCTCCATAAAAATCGTTTTATATTCTATGTACATGCCATTGAGCGCTATAACTTTATTTAAAAATAATGCGGCAACGCGTCAAGTCGAACTTTGTTTCGTGCACGCGTGGTACACGACCTCCCTAGGTAAACAACCGCTACATGCGTTCAAATTAGCACGTGGGCTGCCATTTCGTAAAGAAATGAGCTCCACAGTGTACCTGCGCGGGTGTGGCTGGGCACGAAGCGTGAGTACGTGCACGGTGCACCTATTCTCTTCTTGTATACGTACACCACCTACGTGGGGTTGTGTGAGAGAGAGACAAACCTATAGAGATATAGTGTGTGGGTTTGTGAGAGTTTTTTTTGGGGGGGGGGGGGGGTCAATCAAAAAATGTAACATATGCAATGTGTGTCAAATAGAGTCCTGGATATAACATATATATAGAGAGGGCGATCCACGAGAAGAGAGTGGAGGTATCATCGGCTTGAGGTGTCCATAGAATCAAAGAGAGGGATGATGTGTGTGTGTGCGCGCGCGATCGATAAAGAGTGCCATCGAATTTTTGTGTGCCCACGTCAAAGATACAGAGTGGCTGGCCTATTGGAACGTGAGAGGGGACATGTGCAGTTTGTCTCTGTGGCATGGATACCTACCTGCAACGCTCGACTATCGGTGTGTGGTGGGGGAAGAGGGAGGCCCAATTAACTATAGAGGTACAATGGCTGGTATATGTGTGGAGGAGGAGATAGGCCTACCTCATGTATTAAGGAGATCGATCTGCCTCATGTATTAAGGGAGATCGATCGGCATCCATGCATATGTGCAGGAGAGGAATAAGGTTGGGAGAGAGACAGAGCTAGAGTGTTGGAGGTGGTGGTAGTGGAGTTGCTTCTAACAAATGGTGGGATAGGCTTGCTAGACAAATGGAGTGCACGCCCGCAATATCAATAAGAGAGGAGATGGCTGCTTGTTGTTGTCTGTGCACATGCATGTGAGAGATGGGTCAGGAGGCATGCACGAATGATGACGGGGGACGATATGGCTGTGGTAAGCACGCGTAACTACATAGGAAGATCAATCGCCCTTTGTTAGAGAAAGGAGAGACATAACTTGTGAGGTACGTCGATCGATGAGGGGGGGATAGTTAAAGTCGATCTAGGTATACGTTGGGAGATCGATCGGTATACATGCATGTGTGTGTTAGAAGCAAATGAGGCACGAGGAGAAGGATAGAGAGAGAGGGATGCATCTAGGAGGTGGTACGAGTGGCATACTATATCGAGGGGGAAGGAGTGTTCGAGTACGAGATCGATGAAAAGAGCTGTGGGAGTGAGGCATGGACGGAGACAAGAGAAGAGGGAAGCTTGTGTTTGTGCTAGGCACACCTGGCTAGAGAGGCATATCGATCGATGTGTGCCGTAAAGAAGGAGCTGGGGGGCCTACACACACCGTGGGTGAAGACCTCAAGTGAAAAGATGAATTTGCACGATGGATCTAGAGAATGCTGAGGGAGGGTGAGAGGGATGCGGGCATGTGCATGCACGAGAGAAAGTTAGCGCTAGCTACAAATATAAGAGGATTGTGTGGGTGTAAAAGACAAATAGAGATCATACTTCATTATGAAAAGCGAATTCGGATATTTGAAGAATTTATCATAGTGTTTTAAACTGACACATGTGTGAATATATATAATGGTGATACACATGGTGTGGCTATGAATATGTTATACTACATATAATATATTTTATCACTACTCTTATAAAAAACGGAGTTGTTGATGATGGTGTGCCTGCCATCCTGCAATATAGGTCGTCCGATTTATATCTGGCGGATAGGAAGGAAACTATGGAAGTTTGAAAAAAGATACCCACACCCCTCTCCATATTTGCAAATTAGGCCCCTTGATCATGTTGATGTTCTATGGAACGCATGGGCATCTTGCTAGTACTATGTATAATACATAGAACATTGATTATAATTTGGGCTAATGTGTGGCTTTTGCAGCTGAGGTCTAAATACTTGTGATAATGTAGGGGGCGGGGCACTATACTTTGTGTGATAAACACGGTGTACGTGTGGAACATGGTTTAGATTATGAATATATAGTTAGTACATCAAATGTACTATTATTTGGAATCAACATCAAGTGTATTCAAAAAATAGAATTCGAGTTCATGTAGTACACATAGTTGATATCTATCTCTATAGTAATCATGTGGTGTGTTATTAAGGTAATACACAAATGATGGTTGAAGTTGGCAACAATCATGATTGTAGATTCTTATTGAAATAGAGAAACGAATTCAAATTTAGTTCGAATTGCAGCGGTAGTATAGACATTTGGAATGCACTAAAATGTTGGTATGAGTAGGTTACATGCATTATACAGCAAGCAAAAACATTTAATCGGATATAACATGGATTCATACTCCCTCCTTCCATCTATATAGGGAGTAATGAGATTTTTAAGACCGCCTTTGAATATTGACAAGATTAATAGTATATGACATGCACAATGTGAAAATTATATCATTGAAAGAACCTTTCATAGACGAATTTAATGGTGTGCTTTGTGTAAGTTGCATGTCATATATTATTGCTCTAATATTTGGTCAAACTTAGCATCAAAAAACGCATTAGGCCCTATATAGATGGAAGGAGGGAGCAGCTTTGAATAGCATTTGTATAGTAAAATGGGGCAAGACTCTCTCTTTGTGTGGTGTGAATAGTTTTATTTTTTTCATTTTCTTTTTGGTTGAGGGAAGTGCGAATTGATTTGGTACGTACAAGTACACTATTACTACATGTTAGGCTTGTCCCTAAAATTCAACCCGCGTCTTGTTATATCCCAAAAATTCAGATATCGTGCTCCCAAAACTAGCGCCTTCACAACCCACGCCTTGCTATCCCAAAATTACAATGCACATGAAAACTCCCTCCAGCTGCCAAATCCCGACACGCGAAATCCCCCTTCTAACCCTGAGTCGAAAGGGCCGCTAGTTCAAATCGGTGGGGGGTACTTTTGTAAAACACCCTACATTTTGGACCAGCGCATCCCTAAGTCATGCTTCACCCCTCCCATCGCCCCCTTTTCGCCATTCGAAATCCCAGGCCGCCATAACCTCTCCGCTCGAGCCGCGAAACCCCACCCTCCTTCGTCCGCCACCTCACCGCTGCCCAGCCGGAGCCTCTTCCCCGACGACGTTGTCCACCGCAATAGCTTGATGTCCCTCATCCACCTCCCCGGATGAGGATCCGTCGTATATCTCGTCGTCCCGCCGGTTCAGCCGCCCCGCCCTCCATCTCCAAGGAGCTGCTCCGACGACCGCCTCGTCTATCGCGGCTGCTCCATCCCCACAACGCCGCCTTAACCTGCTCCACCAGAGCCGCAGCATCCTCACCGACTCCTCGGACGAAGCCGAGGCCTACTCGGCGCCACCAAAGAGGTTGTACACTCATTGCATCGCACCTTCTCCTTAACTCGACCTCCCGGCGCCGACGGTGCTCCATCCCGCACCCCCATGGAGCGGCTACCTTGAAACCGGCGCCACGGGCGACATCTCCACGGCGGCTCTCCCCCAGTGCAAGGCCCCTTCGGCGGCGACGTCCATACCAGCCGGATCTGCTGCTGCTGCTCCGGCTCTCGCTTGATCGCTCGCTCGCCCAGCTGCTGCTGCTGCTCTCCCCCTCGCTCGTGCTGCTGCTCTGCTCCGATTTAGCCACACTTCAGTCGACTGAATTGACTTTTGGGTCAGTCAATTTTCAGGGGTTGGGGGGGCTCGCCGGAGTTAAGGAAGAACCACCCGCAGCGGGGACAGGGGCTCGCCGGAGAGGTACCCCACTATCTATCTTAGGGTTCAGGGTGGGGTGGGGGCCTAGAGGGCTGGCCGGGGCAGCAGTGGGGAGTTGTTTCGGGGCGGCGAGGCGGCGCTGGGGCTGGCAGTTCGGCCGGTGGTGGCTGGCGGCTCAGGGGGGTGCAGTTTGAAGATGAACTGCAGGCCCTGCCTAAATTACATGTCAAGTGCCTCTCCGCTACCATGGCGTTCAGTTTCGACGGTAGCATTCAAATTCCACAGTAAATTTCAGTTTCGACAGTTAAGTTCAGAGTCAACAGTTTTTACCTCATTTGTTGTAGTCAGGTGGTTTTTGGGGATGTAAATTTTACATCCATTTTACATCATCTATTGGAGATGCTATTAGAATCCCACTTGAGATTGACGATGTCTGTCTTATGCTGCTTCAGCCTTGACGTCTTACGGCTCACCGGAGCTGCTCCAACGACAGAACGATCCATCACAACAAAGCTGTGCCCTAGACGCCTTCTACAGATTCCTCAGATCTTCCTCACACCTCCGACAGCCACATGTGCCTCAACTGCTTAATTGACCAACCCAATGATGCTGAGGTCGACACGGCTACGGCAAAGAGGTTGTACACTTGTTGCATCACTTATTACTATACATTCACGTCGATCCATTAGGGATATTTTGGTTCAACGGAAAAACATAGCAATAGGGAATTTTTCAATGGCACTCTACTATTCAATTATTCATGCATTTTATTGAAAGGAATGAAGCAAAATATCCACCTGTACCTACTTTTCAAAATCCTATGCATGAAAACAAGACCAAGTGCATTGGTGCCAGAATAACATTCTAACTGTACACGCTTTCATATGGTTTCACTTTATTTTGGTCATGCTTCTTTGCATCCTGTAAACCAAAAACCCAAGTTGACAGAAATCCTGTGTTTACAAATGCTCTGTTTACCATGTGCATTCCTATCCTATTCCGGTGTTTTTCCTATCCCTGCATTTTAAGAATCATGCAAGCCAAATGAGCCCTTACAGAATTACTTCAGTTACAGGTATGTGTCGAAGGGAACTTTGTGTGGTTTGTCCTGCTCCTGTTGCGACATCATCCACCTCACCTGAGTTGCTCCATCAATAGAAGCATCCACCAAACCAGACATCACGACTCCTGACAGTCTTTCGCCGCCTCAGATCTCCTTCCCTTTCGCTGGCACCCACCGAAACGGCATCACCATCATCGACTCAGCAGGAGTACACAGGTCCACAAGAGAGGTTGCACTCTTTTGTTTCTGCTTATGTTATGCATTGCTTAACATTACCTGCTACTTTATCGTCCTTTTCAGCTCTTGGACTCCCAAGTCAGGTCCAAATTAATGTTCAAACTTGAGTTCTAAATTAGTTGTGGGGCACATATCGAGGCAGCAATGAATAGTATGTCTGCCTAATATCTGGTTCACCTAGGGTATGCCTATGTTGTTCATCTTGGGTGGGAAACAAATAGTAAAGCAATCAACATCTGTCTTTTTATTAAATTAAAGAAATCATCAGCCTGCTATCATTATTTTTGGATCCATCCACTGGTTGTTACCATCACTCTAAGTTTCTGCATGCTCTCCTTACATAATCTCACCATATTTTTTTCGTATGCATGTCGATATTGTACACATCATCTTGAACATGTAGAGAAAAGAGAAGAGTTTTATGCGGCAATACAATGTCATGCGAGACATCGCTCTATGGTGGGTTCAATGGCAAACCCTCCCCACCCCTCTCCAGTTGTAATCCGGAGAAGATATCGCTCGAGGCGGATTCGAGCGCCGACCACTCCTATTTACCCCCCAAGGTGTTTGCTCTACCTTGGCATGATGATGTTAGTCATATCATGCATATGTTGCCTTGCAGTGCCTACTTTTGACATCATATATGTCATCTGCTTAGTTTAGACATGTTCTGTAATGCCACCTGTTTAGTTTCTATATCATATATGGGAATTATGCAGTCTCATGTCTTTTAGCCAGCCATAATATATGTGAAATGTGCAATGCCATCCTGTTTAACCAGGCATCATATATTTGATTGATATCTTGCTGATCCTGTTCTTCATTACATTTCCATTTGTCGACAATGTTTCTACATTAAACTACTCTTCCTGTGAATCAGCCATTTGGGTGGGAGATGGAAAAATCTGGAGTGAAAACAAGGCCTTTAGAGCAGATAGTGCTACCTGTCGAAGCAGATCTCTTGTTGGGTCCCGATAGCTCCTCAGAGATGGATTCAGAGACAGATGACCAGTCCTATTCTGCCACCGAGGTGTATGCTCAAACTTGGCACAGTTATACTGCTCATATCATGCATATGGTGTCTTGCATTGCATAGTTTAGACATCATATACACAATATTCAACACCATGTTCTTAGTTCATACATCATATCGAATGCCCTTTGTTTAGCATATAAATCACATATGTGAATTAAATGATGTGATCCTGATTACTTAGATACCATGTAGGTGAATTATGTCATGCGATCCTGTTTAGTTATTCATCATATCTTTGAATTATGTTATGCTATGCTATCCTGTTTAGATAGACATCATATATGTGAAATTATGTCATGCTATCCATTTTAGTTAAACAATATACATGTCAACTATTTCATGCCTTTTTTCAACACTATCTATTGCATCTGCCTCTCATACAATGTCTGTACATTCAACTATGTTTCCTGTTTATCAGCCATTTGAATTGGAGTGGGTGATGCCAGTATCCAGCGGACTAAAAACACGGTCTTCAAATAAAACAGTGCTACCTCTTGGTGGAGATAGCACCCCGGTTGTACATGCACAAGAACCAGCCCTACCGCACATAACCCAAACTCTCGCAGATTGTACCCCTACTGTGATGGACATAGAACCAGCTTCACCCAATCTAACCCCAACCCCAGCAGATAGTAACCCAGTTCCTGTTGACATAGCACCATCTCCACCACAAAGCTCCCAAACAAGAGCAGTTAGTAAGGCAGCTCCAGTGCCCAAAGGGCTAGTACTACCACAGTGAACCCCAACTCCACCAGTTAGTATGCCTATTCCTGTGGAGGAAGCACAACCACCTAGTTGTAGTTTAGCAGCTATCGCATTTGATGTGTTAAATCGTATGTGTGTATCTTCCCATCTTGGAAATATTATACTGAAGATGAAGGAAAATGCCAGTTGTAGGTGTTTATCCAGGGGTTATGTGTAAGTAATGTTATTCATGGCAATTACTTTCCTTTGTCCCATACATCCTACCTCCATGATGGTTATAATACAGCAAATTTTCCCATTTTTCTCTATAGAGAAGGACCGATTTGGAAACTCAAGATGAGGTAACCTGTGCTAATACCTCTGATATCTTCAAGAATGCTTGGTGGCAATATCGGAATTACTTGAAGAAAACATACTTCACCGGCAAAGAAACTCATCAAATTCCCTTACGTTCTCCTGAGACACATTTACTGGACGATGACTGGGAACGCCTTGTTCTGTACTGGTCCCGAACCAAGAATGTGGTAAGATCTATGAGCTCATTTTCTATTTTTAAGTACTATATTCTTGCGTCCTACGGTACACTGTTCATGTAGAACAAGTGCCTAAACCTGAAGAACAATTGTTCTAATTTAAGATTCCATTGCTATCGTAGTTCAAAAAAGTGCTAGGCGTTAATTGTGCGTTTTGCCACCGCCTTGCGCTTTACTGACCAAAGCGCATGCTTATGCGCAGTTATGCACAGATTAAGCGTAGTTATGCGCAATGCGTTTTGCCAATGCCTAGAGCCTAAGCGCGCCTTTTTTAACTATGATCGCTATCGTGCATACTGCTTTACTCTTGTATCATTGTATTTACTCATACAAACTTATTTTTAAATTGAAGGATCCAATCAAAACTCCAATGGCACAGCCGGTATGTTCACGCATGTTTCTTTAACAGGTTTGCTCTTATCAATAGCTCTGTTGATTTCAATTTCAATTGTGTATATAGTTGACTTCTCATATCATGAATATTACTAGCATCACAACAGAGCCAATAGTGTTGTTGTACATGTAGACCCGTGGTACCCATCTGAAATCTTGTTGTGCTATGTAGTTTCCTACGCTTTGTATTCTTTCACTGCTGCTTTTCTTGAACTGATATGATTTGAACCATGTCTATTTTGATTTGGCAAGACAATGCAGTGACCATAGGACATAGATATATGTTTGTTTGATGCTTTTATTATGTACTAGTACTTTGCAGTAGAAGAATTGGAAGTTTAATCCTGTCCACCTTACTAATGAACTGGTTCACCGAAATGAGTTTCGTATACTAGTACATGCTAAACCTGTTATGTGTCTGCTTGTTTCTTCTTTTAGAATGGTGACAAAATATTGGGGAAGAGTGCCTTATTAAGCAATGGTAAAGGAAGTAATGCAGATAAGGTTCAGGATAGTGACACATCCTTATTGGTCTCCAACAAAGCTGATAAAAGAGCTAAGGAAGACTATCTTGAAGACAGTGAGACAACCCCAAAGTCCTGTCTTGGTTTAGTGTTTGAGTTACTGGCCACTACCGCTTGCACAAGCTATTCAAACTCACTGTCTGAATCAATTCGGTTTCTTGAGTCTCAACTGCAAGCTGAAAGACATCGATCAGCTGTGCTGCGACAAGAAGCCGAAGGACTGGGGAAGTCCCTGAAGCATTCATATGCATACTTTCTAGTGCAATAGCAAGCTTTGGAGGATTTTAGCGCCAAAATGGACAAAGCTAATAAGCTTGCTAAGCTTATTGTCAGCATGGTGGATACCCAGGATAAAGTTTCTTGAGCTCTTCCGAAGTTGTTTCAGTTATGCTCTTGTTTTGCTGCCGCGTTTATTTGCACTAGTGGCCAATTTTGACGGCTGGTGTATGTAATATGCTGCTTTGTTCCCTATATTTGCACTGGTGGCGAACTTTGATGCCCAGTGGATGTAATATGTGTAATAGCGGTAATAGGCTAGTGTTTATTGCTTGCTTATTTATTTCCTCATTGTCTTGTTTAGTTGTTTTCTTGTAGACACTGCAGTTCTTTTTCTGTGTTTTTCTAATGGCCACAATAGCCTATTTTTGGTAACTAGGCCAAAATAATCATGGCAACACACAAACTGTTGTAACCATGGGCCTCCTGCGAGCCGTATGATCCATGGGCCTTCTACGGTCGTAGAATCCATTGGCCTTTGTACGGGTCGTAGGATCCATGGGCCATCTACGGGCCGTAGGGTCCATGGGCCTTCTACGGGCCGTAGGGTCCATGGGCCTTCTACGGCCATAGGATCCATGGGCCTTCTACGGGGCGTATCATCATTTCGCCAATCATGGGCTGTACTATTCGTGGACCATAACGGGCCATATTTGATAACTGTATGAAAACAGCCCAACAGGTTTTTTTACCTGAAAACGGCCCAACGTATTAACGGTCCACAAATGGGCCGACTGTAACGACGGCTGAACCCACAAGCAGAAAATAACAGTAACTGGTTGTAAGTAACCGAATGCTGCAAATGAGCCCAAGAATAAATGGGCCCTGAGAAGGCCGAAAGATAACTTGGGCTGGAAACGGCCCAGTGGAATAATGGGCCGTTAATGGGTATAAAGTGATACACTGTTCATTACGGGCCAGTTCCACCATGGGCCGTTAATGGGCCAAGAGTTACAAAGGGCCTCATATGGGCCGAAAGAAGTCATGCGCCACACATGGGCCGGAAGTTAAAATGTGCTGGAATCATATTCGACGGCCCAGATGACGCTACTGGGCCTAATTCGGATAGGGCATAAGGGGCCCTGGGTTAGCGGGTTGTAAATGGGCTATATGCGGATAAGTCGTTAACAGGATTTCCATGGGCCAGCCCGCCACCTTTTGACCAAGTCAAACGGGCTGGCCTTTTCACAGGAATGGGCCTCTGTTGGGCCGTGCCACGTGTTGACGTATCATAGGTGCCTTGGGTCCAATGAGTGGATGACATCTGTCCCAACGGTGAGTCGACACGTGTTTCCTCCAGCCAATGATGATTTTACACGTGGAAAATCCACATTGGTCGGGGCTGTTAACGGGTTATCTGATCCAAAACCCGACCCGAGAGCTTAACGGTGTTCCGTTACGGTGGATGCCACGTGTCGGTCACCCTTGACGAAAGCACTTCTGTGACGTGCAATTTATCGTCATGGAAGTGGACACTTCCATGATAATAATTTTGGTAATGTCATGGAACACTTCTACGACAGCACAGGTATGACTATCTTGCTTCTGTCATAAAATCGTCATGGATGTACATGCATGACAAAAAACGCGACCTACTGTGACAAACACGTATCATCACGGAAGTGTATTTTTTTGTAGTGCATAGGCATGTCTCCTCCAATGGACGGGCGACATCTGGCCCACTGACGAGCGGACAGGTGTTCCCTTCGGCCAATCAGAATTTTACACGTGGAAATTTCCCATTGGTTCGGGCTGTTAATGGGTTATCGGATCCAAAATCCGACCCGATAGCTTAACGGCGTTCCATTATGGTGGGGCCACGTGTCAGTCACCCTTGACGAAAGCACTTCTGTGACGCGCGATTTATCATCATGGAAGTGGACACTTCCATGATGATAATTTTGGTAATGTCATGGAACACTTCTACGACAGCACAGGTATGACTATCTTGATTCTGTCATAAAATCGTCATGGATGTACATGCATGACAAAAAACGCGACCTATTGTGACAAACACGTATCATCACAGAAGTGTATTTTTTGTAGTGCTTTAAATATGGTTATCTTGATGAAAAGAAGATATATCATGTTATTATTAGTGCTAACCTTTCAGAGCTGCAAGAGGAAAGATTATTGAAAACTCTGAAGAAGCACCGTGCTGCTATTGGATATACTCTTGATGATCTTAAGGGCATTAGGCCCACTTTATGTCAACACAAGATAAATTTGGAGAAAGACGCAAAACCAGTTATTGATCACCAACGATGATTAAATCCTAACATGAAAGAAGTGGTAAGAAAGGAAATACTAAAGCTCCTAGAGGCAGGTATAATTTATCCTATTGCTAATAGTCAGTGGGTAAGCCCTGTCCATTGTGTCCCTAAGAAGGGAGGTATTACTGTTGTTCCTAATGATAAAGATGAATTGATCCCGCAAAGAATTATTATAGGTTATAGGATGGTCATTGATTTCCATAAGTTAAATAAAGCTACTAAAAAGGATCATTACCCTCTACCTCTTATTGATCAAATGCTAGAAAGATTATCTAAACATACACATTTTGGCTTTCTAGATGGTTACTCTGGTTTCTCTCAAATACCTATGTCAGCAGAGGATCAAGAAAAGGCCACTTTTACTTGCCCTTTCGGTATTTTTGCTTATAGCATATGCATTTTGGTTTATGTAATGCACCTGCTACCTTTCAAAGATGCATGATGGCTATATTCTCTGACTTTTGTGAAAAGATTTGTGAGGTTTTCATGGATGATTTCTCCGTTTATGGATCTTCGTTTGATGCTTGCTTGAGCAACCTTGATCGAGTTTTGATACTAGTCTCGTCTTGAATTAGGAGAAGTGCCACTTTATGGTTAATGAAGGTATTGTCTTGGGGCATAAAATTTCTGAAAGAGGTATTGAAGTTGATAAAGCTAAGATTGATGCTATTGAAAAGATGTCGTGTCCCAAGGACATTAAAGGTATAAGAAGTTTCCTTGGTCATGTCGGTTTTTATAGGAGGTTCATTAAGGACATCTCTACAATTTCTAGGCCTATGACTAATCTCTTACAAAAAGATATTCCTTTTGTCTTTGATGATGATTGTGTAGAAGCATTTGAAATACTTAAGAAAGCTTTGATTTCTGCACCTATTGTTCAGCCACCTGATTGGAATCTACCTTTTGAAATTATGTGTGATGCTAGTGATTATGCTGTAGGTGCTATTCTAGGACAAAGAGTTGATAAGAAACTAAATGTTATTCAATATGCTAGTAAAACTTTAGACAGTGCCTAGAGATATTATGCTACTACTGAAAAAGAATTTTTAGCAGTTGTATTTGCTTGTCATAAGTCCAGACCTTATATTGTTGATTGTAAAGTAACTATTCACACTGATCATGCTGCTATTAAATATCTTATGGAAAAGAAAGATGCTAAACCTAGACTTATTAGATGGGTTCTCTTGCTACAAGAATTTGACTTGCATATTATTGATAGAAAGGGAGCTGAGAACCTCGTTGCAGACAACTTGTCTAGGTTAGAGAATGTTCTTGATGACCCACTACCTATTGATGATAGATTCCCTAATGAACAATTAGCTATCATAAATGCTTCTCGTACTGATCCATGGTATGATGATTATGCTAATTACATTGTTGCTAAATTTATACCACCTAGTTTCACATACCAGCAAAAGAAAATGTTTTTCTATGATTTAAGACATTACTTCTGGGATGACCCACACCTTTAAAAAGGAGTAGATGGTGTTATTAGACATTGTGTACCTGAGCATGAACAGGAACAGATCCTACGCAAGTGTCACTCCGAGGCATATGGACACCACGCTGGAGATAGAACTGCACATAAGGTATTGCAATCCGGTTTTTATTGGCCTACTCTCTTCAAGGATGCCCGTAAGTTCGTCTTGTCTTGTGATGAATGTCAAAGAATTGGTAATATTAGTAGACGTCAAGAAATGCCTATGAATTATTATCTCTTTATTAAACCATTTGATGTTTGGGGCTTTGATTATATGGGACCGTTCCCTTCCTCTAATGGGTATGCACATGTTTTAGTTGATGTTGATTACGTTACTAAGTGGGTAGGAGCTATTCCAACTAGTAGTGTCGATCATAACACCTCTATTAAGATACTTAAAGAAGTTATTTTCCTGAGGTTTGGAGTCCCTAGATACTTAATGACTGATGGTGGTTCACATTTTATTCATGGTGCCTTTCGTAAAATGCTTGCTAAGTATGATGTTAATCATAGAATTGCATCTCCATATCACGCACAATCTAGTGGTCAAGTAGAGCTGAGTAATAGAGAGCTCAAACTAGTTTTGCAAAAGACTGTCAATAGATCTAGAAAGAATTGGTCCAAGAAACTTGATGATGCATTATGGGCTTATAGAACTGCATATAAGAATCCTATAGGTATGTCTCCATATAAAATGGTTTATGGAAAAGCATGTCATTTACCTCTTGAACTAGAACATAAGGCATATTGGGCCATTAAAGAGCTCAATTATGATTTCAAACTTGCCGGTGAGAAGAGGCTATTTGACATTAGCTCACTTGATGAGTGGAGAACCCAGGCCTATGAGAATGCCAAACTGTTTAAAGAAAAAGTTAAAAGGTGGCATGACAAAAGGATACAAAAGCGTGAGTTTAATGTAGGTGATTATGTTTTCCTTTTCAACTCTCATTTAAGAATTTTTTTGCAGGAAAACTTCTCTCTAAATGGGAAGGGCCTTACGTTATCGAGGAGGTCTATCATTCCGGTGCCATAAAAATCAACAACTTCGAAGGCACGAATCCAAAGGTGGTGAACGGTCAAAGAATCAAACATTATATCTTAGGTAATCCTATAAATGTTGAAACTAATGTCATTGAAACCGTATCCCCGGAGGAATACATAAGGGACACTTTCCAGAACATTTCAGACTCTGAAAAGGAATAGGTATGTGGTACGGTAAGTAAACCGACTCCAAAACAGTTCTAATAGCAATTTTTATCCGTTTTGGAATATTTAAGAAAATAGGAAAATAAGAAGTAGTCCGGGAAGGACACGAGGCGTCCACGAGGGTGGAGGGCGGGCCCAACCCCCTTAGGCATGCCCCCTGCCTCGTGGGCACCTCGTGTGCTCTCTGAACTCCGTTTTCTTGCACGATACTTCTTTTGATCGGTAAAAATTCATTATATAATCTCCTGAAGGTTTTGACCACCATATCATGCAAATATCTTCTGTCTTTGTTTCGAGTTGTTTCCCCCGCAGATTAGAGCAATATGTCTTCCCGGGATTCGGAGGGAGAAAGCTATATGGCTGATTTCCTTGCAGACCCTAGGGTCTACGAGGACTTGGAGCATTATGGTTGGACCACTGAGGAAGAAGAAGACTACGAGCCTAAGGAAATGGAGGAGGCGAGCTCAGATGAGGATGAAGTCCCATTACCTCAACCTAGGGACATGCATGTCGAGTTTAAAAAGTCAAGTCTCCCTAATAGAGCAAAGAAACCTAAGATCGAGTTTATCCCTTTTCGTCTCTTGCAGGAGAACAAACAGGAACTATGCAAAAGGATATTAAGCCTTGAGCAGGAGATCGATGATCTAAGGGAGCAAAATTCCATTCTCAAGCGCAAATTAAGGAAGAAGTCTACATTATCAACAACTCCATTATCACCACCTCCAAAGGAGACATAAACACATGGGTATGGGCACTCCCCTTGGCAACTGCCAAAGCTTGGGGGTGGTGCCCCGGTATCGTATCACCATCACACTCCTCTCTTTACCGCTTTACTTAGTTCGATCCTTTTAGTAATATCTTGATCTAGTAGAATAAAGTTTTGGTATGATTTTGTTTTGAGTTTTGCCTTATGATCCCTCTATGTAATCGAGTCCGTGAGCTATATATAATAAAGATTGGTGTTGAGTCAAGGGCTTTGCTATCTTGATATGATCTTAAGGGAATAAAAAGGGTAAAAAGAAATAAAAGAAATCATATTGATCTTATGGAGAGTACCGACTTCACATACAAAGAGTATGATGATTAAAAGTTGTTGAGAGTTGGCAAACATAGTTTTGGTCATCGTTGCCATTAATAGGAAGTAATAAAGAAAGAGAGGTTCTCACATATAAATATTCTGTCTTGGACATCTTTTATGATTGTGAGCAGTCATTAAAGTATGACATGCTAAAGAGTTGATGTTGGACAAGGAAGATAACATAATGGGTTATGTTTTCTCATATCTGAATTAAAGTATATTGTCATGGATCATCCAACATGTTGAGCATGCCTCTCCCCCTCATGCTAGACAAATTCCTTGCACCAAGTAGAAATACTACTTGTGCTTCCAAATATCCTTAAACCCAGTTTTGCCATGAGAGTCCACCATATCTACCTATGGATTGAGTAAGATTCTTCAAGTAAGTTGTCATGTTGCATGCAATAAAATTTTCTCTCTAAATATGTATGACTTATTAGTGTGGAGAAAATAAGCTTTATATGATCTTGTGATATGGGAGTAATAAAAGCGACGGACTGCATAATAAAGGTCTGTATCACAAGTGGCAATATAAAGTGACGTTCTTTTGCATTAAGATTTCGTGCATCCAACCAAAAAGCACATGACGACCTCTGCTTCCCTCTGCGAAGGGCCTATCTTTTACTTCTTGTCTTACATTAAGAGTCATGGTGATCTTCACATTTCCTTTTTTTACATCCTTTGGCAAGCACCTCGTGTTGGAAAGATCCTGATATATGTATCCAATTGGATGTAAGTTAGCATGAACTATTATTGTTGACATTAACCTTGAGGTAAAAGGTTGGGAGGCAACACTATAAGCCCCTATCTTTCTCTGTGTCCAATTAAAACTCCATACCCATAAGTATTCCGTGAGTGTTAGCAATTGTGAAAGACTAAATGATAGTTGAGTATGTGGACTTGCTGAAAAGCTCTTATATTGACTCTTTCAGATGTTATGATAAATTGCAATTGCTTCAATGACTGAGAACATAGTTTGTTGGTTCTCAGTGAAGTTTCTGATTCATACTTGACATTGTGGATAGATTATTACTTGAGCATAAGAAATTATATGACAAAATATATTTATGTTGCCGCTATAAGAATGATCATGATGCCCTCATGTCCGTATTTTATTTTATCGACACCTCTACCTCTAAACATGTGGACATATTTTTCGATATCAGCTTCCGCTTGAGGACAAGCTAGGTCTAAGCTTGGGGGAGCTGATACGTCCATTTTGCATCATGCTTTTATATCGATATTTATTGCATTATGGACTGTTATTACACATTATGTCACAATACTTATGCCTATTCTCTCTTATTTTACAAGGTTTACAAGAAGAGGGAAAATTTCGGCAGCTGGGATTCTGGGCTGGAAAAGGAGCAAATATTATAGACCTATTCTACATAGCTCCAAAAGTCCTGAAACTCCACAAAATTCATTTGTGGATTTAATAAAAAATACTGAGCGGACGAAATACAAGAGGGGGCCCACACCCTGGCCACGAGGGTGGGGGCGCGCCCCCTGCCTCGTGGGCCCCCTGGAAGCCTTCCAGTGACCATCTTCTGCTATATGAAGTCTTTTACCCTGGAAAAAAAATCAAAAGCAAGCTTTCGGGACGAAACTCCACCGCCACGAGGAGGAACCTTGGCGGAACCAATCTAGGGCTCTGGCGGAGCTGTTATGCCGGGGAAACTTCCCTTCGGGAGGGGGAAATCTAAAGGAAATATGCCCTAGAGGCAATAATAAAGTTATTATTTATTTCCTTATTTCATGATAAATGTTTATTATTCATGCTAGAATTGTATTAACCGGAAACATAATACATGTGTGAATACATAGACAAACATAGTGTCACTAGTATGCCTCTACTTGACTAGCTTGTTAATCAAAGATGGTTATGTTTCCTAACCATGAACAAGGAGTTGTTATTTGATTAACAAGGTCACATCATTAGTTGAATGATCTGATTGACATGACCCATTCCATTAGCTTAGCACCCGATCTTTTAGTATGTTGCTATTGCTTCCTTCATGACTTATACATGTTCCTATAACTATGAGATTATGCAACTCCCGTTTTCCGGAGGAACACTTTGGTACTACCAAACGTCACAACGTAATCGGGTGATTATAAAGGAGTACCACAGTGTCTCCAAAGGCGATGTTGGGTTGGCGATTTCAAGATTAGGTTTTGTCACTCCGATTGTCGGAGAGGTATCTCTGGGCCCTCTCGGTAATACACATCACTTAAGCCTTGCAAGCATTACAACTAATGAGTTAGCTGTGAGATGATGTATTACGGAACGAGTAAAGAGACTTGCCGGTAACGAGATTGAACTAGGTATTGATACCGATGATCGAATCTCGGGCAAGTAACATACCGATGACAAAGGGAACAACGTATGTTGTTATGCGGTCTGACCGATAAAGATCTTCGTAGAATATGTAGGAGCCAATATGGGCATCCAGGTCCCGCTATTGGTTATTGACCGAGACGTGTCTCGGTCATGTCTACATTGTTCTCGAACCGTAGGGTCCGCACGCTTAAGGTTTCATGGATCATTATATTATGAGTTTATGTATTTTGATGTACCAAGAAGTTCGAGTCCCGGATGTTATCACGGACATGACGAGGAGTCTCAAATGGTCGAGACATAAAGATTGATATATTGGAAGCCTATATTTGAGTTCGGAATGGTTCCGGTGAAATCGATTTTACGAAAACCGAGGGTTACCGGAACCTCCCGGGGCTATTGGGCCTTAGTGGGCCACGAGGAGAAGAGGAAGGGCCGGCCAGGTGGCCACGCCTCCCCCTTAGTCCGAATAGGACAGGAGAGGGGGCGCGCCTTCTCTCTCTTCCCTCCCCAATCCTACTCCAACTAGGAAGGGGGAGTCCTACTCCCGTGGGAGTAGGACACCTCCGGCGTGCCTCCCTTGGGCCGGCCGCACCTCCCCCCTCCCTCCTTTATATACGGGGCCAAAGGGGCACCCTAGAACACACAAGTTTGATCTACGGATCGTTCCTTAGCCGTGTGCGGTGCCCCTTCCACCATATTCCACCTCGGTCATATCGTCATGAAGCTTAGGCGAAGCTCGCGCCGTAGAACATCAAGATCGCCACCACGCCGTCGGTCGACGGAACTCTCCTCGACACTCGGCTGGATCGAGTACGAGGGACGCCATCGAGCTGTACGTGTGTCAAGAACTCGGGGCGCCGAGTAACGGCGCCGGATCGGTCGGATCGCGAGGAGAACGTCGACTACTTCCTCTACGCCAGATCGCTTCCGCCGGTCTACGAGGGTACATAGACAACACTCTCCCTCTCGTTGCTATACATCACCATGATCTTGCGTGTGCGTAGGAAATTTTTGAAATTACTACGCTCCCCAACAAAGGTATCGAGCCTAGGTTTTTTATGGTTTGATGTTTTGCACGAGTAGAACACAAGTGAGTTGTGGGCGATACAAGTCATACTACCTACCAGCATGTCATACTTTGGTTCAGCGGTATTGTGAGATGAAGCGGCCGGACCGACATTACGCCAGACGCTTACGCGAGACTGGTTTCACCGCCACGAGCACTCGTTGCTTAAAGGTGACCGGCGGGTGTCTGTCTCTCTCACTTTAGTTGAACCAAGTGTGGCGCCCGTCCTTGAGAAGGTTAAACGAGTCTATTTGACGAAGTATCGCTGTGGTTTTGATGCGTGGTGAGATTGGTTCTTGCTTAAGCCCGTAACAGCCACGTAAAATTTGCAACAACAAAGTAGAGGACGCCTAACTTGTTTTTGCAGGCATGTTGTGATGTGATATGGTCAAGACGTGATGCTATATTTTATTGTATGAGATGATCATGTTTTGTAACCGGTTATCGGCAATCGGCAGAGCCATATGGTTGTCGCTTATTGTATGAAATGCAACGCATCTGTAATTGCTTTACTTTATCACTAAGCGGTAGCGATAGTCGTAGAAGCAATAGATGGCGTAAACGACAACGATGCTACGATGGAGATCAAGGTGTCGCGCCGGTGACGATGGTGATCATGATGGTGCTGCAGAGATGGAGATCATGAAGCACAAGATGATGATGACCATATCATATCACTTATATTGATTTGCATGTGATGTTTATCTTTTATGCATCTTATCTTGCTTTGATTGACGGTAGCATTATAAGATGATCTCTCACTAAATTATCAAGAAGTGTTCTCCCTGAGTATGCACCGCTGCCAAAGTTCGTCGTGCCCGCACACCACGTGATGATCGGGTGTGAAAAGCTCTCGTCCATCTACAACGGGTGCAAGCCAGTTTTGCACACGCAGAATACTCGGGTTATACTTGACGAGCCTAGCATATGCAGATATGGCCTCGAACACGGAGACCGAAAGGTCGAGCGTGAATCATATAGTAGATATGATCAACATAAGATGTTCACCATTGAAAACTACTCCATCTCACGTGATGATCGGTTATGGTTTAGTTGATTTGGATCACGTGATCACTTAGATGACTAGAGAGATGTCTGTCTAAGTGGGAGTTCTTAAGTAATATGATTAATTGAACTTAAATTTATCATGAACTTAGTCCTGGTAGTATTTTGCAAATTATGTTGTAGATCAATAGCTCGCGTTGTTGCTTTCATATGTTTATTTTGATATGTTCCTAGAGAAAATTGTGTTGAAAAATGTTAGTAGCAATGATGCGGATTGGATCCGCGATCTGAGGTTTATCCTCATTGCTGCATAGAAGAATTATGTCCTTAATGCACCGCTAGGTGACAGACCTATTGCAGGAGCAGATGCAGACATTATGAACGTTTGGCTAGCTCAATATGATGACTACTTGATAGTTTTGTGCACCATGCTTTATGGCTTAGAATCGGGACTTCAAAGATGTTTTGAACATCATGGACCATATGAGATGTTCCAGGAGTTGAAGTTAATATTTCAAGCAAATACCCGAGTTGAGAGATATGAAGTCCTCAACAAGTTCTATAAGCTAAAAGATGGAGGAGAATCGCTCAACTAGTGAGCATGTGCTCAGATTGTCTGGGTACAACAATCGCTTGAATCAAGTGGGAGTTAATCTTCCAGATAAGATAGTGATTGACAGAATTCTCTAGTCACCATCACCAAGTTAGTAGAACTTCGTGATGAACTGTAGTATGCAAGGGATGACGAAAACGATTCCCGAGCTCTTCGTGATGTTGAAATCGACGAAGGTAGAAATCAAGAAAGAACATCAAGTGTTGATGGTTAACAAGACCACTAGTTTCAAGAAAAGGGCAAAGGATAGAAGGAACTTCAAGAAGAACGGCAAGCAAGTTGTTGCTCAAGTGAAGAAGCCCAAGTCTGGACCTAAGCCCGAGACTAAGTGCTTCTACTGCAAAGGGACTGGTTATCGAAGCGAAACTACCCCAAGTATTTGGCGGATAAGAAGGATGGCAAAGTAAACAAAAGTATATTTGATATACATGTTATTGATATGTACTTTACTAGTGTTTATAGCAACCCCTCGGTATTTGGTAATGGTTCGGTTGCTAAGAGTAGTAACTCAAACGGAGTTGCGAGAATAAACAAGAACTAGTTAAGGGTGAAGTGACGATGTGTGTTGAAAGTAGTTTCAAGATTGATATGATCATCATCGCACACTCCCTATACTTTCGGGATTAGTGTTGAACCTAAATAAATGTTATTTGATGTTTGCGTTGAGCATGAATATGATTCGATCATGTTTATTGCGATACGGTTATTCATTTAAGTAAGAGAATAAACTGTTGTTCTGTTTACATGAATAAAACCTTATATGGTTACACATCCAATGAAAATGGTTCATTGGATCTCGATCGTAGTGATACACATACTCATAATATTGAAACCAAAAGATGCAGAGTTAATAATGATAGTGCAACTTATTTGTGGCACTGCCGTTTAGGTCATATTGGTGTAAAGCGCATGAAGAAACTCCATGCTGATGGGATTTTGGAATCACTTGATTATGAATCACTTGATGCTTGCGAACCATGCCTTTTGGGCAAGATGACTAAAACTCCACTCTCCGGAACAATGGAACAAGCTACTGACTTATTGGAAATAATACATACCGATGTATGCGATCCAATGAGTGTTGATGCTCGTGGAAAGTATCGTTATTTTCTCACCTTCACAGATGATTTAAGCAGATATGGGTATATTTACTTAATGAAGCATAAGTCTGAAACATTTGAAAAGTTCAAAGAATTTCAGAGTGAAGTGGAAAAAATCATCGTGACAAGAAAAATAAAGTTTCTACGATCTGATCGCGGAGACAAATATTTGAGTTACGAGTTTGGTCTTCAATTTAAACAATGTGGAATAGTTTCACAAATTCATGCCACCTGGAACACCACATCATAATGGTGTGTCCAAACGTCATAACCGTACTTTATTGGATATAGTACAATCTATGATGTTTCTTATTTGATTTTGTCGTTTTGGGGTTATGCATTAGAGACAGCTTCATTCACGTTAAAAAGGGCACCATCTAAATCCGTTGAGACGACACTATATGAACTGTGGTTTAGCAAGAAACCAAAGTTGTCGTTTCTTAAAGTTTGGGGCTGCGATGCTTATGTGAAAAAGTTTCATCCTAATAAGCTCAAACCCAAATCGGAGAAGTGCGTCTTCATAGAATACCCAAAGGAGACTGTTGGGTACACCTTCTATCACAGATCCGAAGGCAAGACATTCGTTGCTGAGAATGGATCCTTTCTAGAGAAGGAGTTTCTCTCGAAAGAAGTGAGTGGGAGGAAAGTAGAGCTTGATAAGGTAATTTGTACCTTCTCCCAAATTGGAAAGTATTTCATCACGAAAATCAGTTCCAGTGATTCCTACACCAATTAGTGAGGAAGCTAATGATGATGATCATGTAACTTCAGATCAAGTTACTACCGAATCTCGTAGGTAAACCAGAGTGAGATCCGCACCAGAGTGGTACGGTAATCCTGTTCTGGAAGTCATGTAACTAGACCATGATGCACCTACGAACTATGAGGAAGCGATGATGAGCCCAGATTCCGCGAAATGGCTTGAGACCATGAAATCTGAGATAAGATCCATGTATGAGAACAAAGTGTGGACTTTGGTGGAGTTGCCCGATGATCGGCAAGCCATATTGTATAAATGGATCTTCAAGAGGAAGACGGACGTTGATAGTAGTGTTACTATCTACAAAGCTCGACTTGTCGCAAAAAGGTTTTTGACAAGTTCAAGGTGTTGACTACAATGAGATTTTCTCAACTGTAGCGATGCTTAAGTCTGTCCAAATCATGTTAGCAATTGCCACAATTTATGAAATTTGGCAAATGGATGTAAAAACTGCATTCTTGAATGGGTTTCTGGAGGAAGAGTTGTATATGATGCAACCAGAAGGTTTTATCAATCCAAATGGAGCTAACAAAGTATGCAAGCTCCAACGATCCATCTATGGACTGGTGCAAGCATCTCGGAGTTGGAATATACGCTTTGATAAGTTGATCAAAGCATATAGTGAAGCCTGTATTTACTAGAAAGTGAGTGGGAGCACTACAACATTTCTGATAAGTATATGTGAATGACATATTGTAGATCGGAAATAATGTAGAATTATTCTGCAAAGCATAAAGGAGTGTTTGAAAGAAGTTTTTCAAAGAAAGACCTCGGTGAAGCTGCTTACATATTGAGCATCAAGATCTATAGAGATAGATCAAGATGCTTGATAAGTTTTTTCAATGAGTACATACCTTGACAAGATTTTGAAGTAGTTCAAAATGGAACAGTCAAAGAAAGAGTCCTTGCCTGTGTTACAAGGTGTGAAATTGAGTAAGACTCAAAACCCGACCACGGCAGAAGATAGAAAGAGAATGAAAGTCATTCCCTATGCCTTGGCCATAGGTTCTATAAAGTATGCCATGCTGTGTACCAGATCTATTGTATACCCTGCACCGAGTTTGGCAAGGAGTACAATAGTGATCTAGGAGTAGATCATCGACACGCGGTCAAAATTATCCTTAGTGGAATAAGGATATGTTTCTCGATTATGGAGGTGACAAAAGGTTAAATGCGTAAAGGGTTACGCCGATGCAAGTTTTGACACCGATCCGGATGACTCTAAGTCTCGATCTAGATACATATTGAAAGTGGGAGCAATTAGCTAGAGTAGCTCCGCAAGAGCATTGTAGACATAGAAAATTGCAAAATACATAACGGATCTGAATGTGAAAGACCCGTTGACTAAGATTGTCTCACAAGCAAAACATGATCACACCTTAGTACTCTTTGGGTGTTAATCACATAGCAATGTGAACTAGATTACTGAATCTAGTAAACCCTTTGGGTATTGGTCACATAGCAATGTGAACTATAGGTGTTAATCACATGATGATGTGAACTATCGATGTTAATCACATGGCGATGTGATCTAGATTATTGACTCTAGTGCAAGTGGGAGATCAAGGAAATATGCCCTAGAGGCAATAATAAAGTTATTATTTATTTCCTTATTTCATGATAAATGTTTATTATTCATGCTAGAATTGTATTAACCGGAAACATAATACATGTGTGAATACATAGACAAACATAGTGTCACTAGTATGCCTCTACTTGACTAGCTTGTTAATCAAAGATGGTTATGTTTCCTAACCATGAACAAGGAGTTGTTATTTGATTAACAAGGTCACATCATTAGTTGAATGATCTGATTGACATGACCCATTCCATTAGCTTAGCACCCAATCGTTTAGTATGTTGCTATTGCTTCCTTCATGACTTATACATGTTCCTATAACTATGAGATTATGCAACTCCCGTTTGCCGGAGGAACACTTTGGGTACTACCAAACGTCACAACGTAACTGGGTGATTATAAAGGAGTACTACAGGTGTCTCCAAAGGCGATGTTGGGTTGGCGATTTCAAGATTAGGTTTTGTCACTCCGATTGTCGGAGAGGTATCTCTGGGCCCTCTCGGTAATACACATCACTTAAGCCTTGCAAGCATTACAACTAATGAGTTAGCTGTGAGATGATGTATTACGAACGAGTAAAGAGACTTGCGGTAACGAGATTGAACTAGGTATTGATACCGACGATCGAATCTCGGCAAGTAACATACCGATGACAAAGGGAACAACGATGTTGTTATGCGGTCCGACCGATAAAGATCTTCGAGAATATGTAGGAGCCAATATGGGCATCCAGGTCCCGCTATTGGTTATTGACCGAGACGTGTCTCGGTCATGTCTACATTGTTCTCGAACCGTAGGGTCCGCACGCTTAAGGTTTCATGGATCGTTATATTATGAGTTTATGTATTTTGATGTACCGAAGAAGTTCGAGTCCCGGATGTGATCACGGACATGACGAGGAGTCTCAAATGGTCGAGACATAAAGATTGATATATTGGAAGCCTATATTTGAGTTCGAATGGTTCCGGTGAAATCGGGATTTTACTGGAAAACCGGGGTTACCGAACCTCCCGGGGCTATTGGGCCTTAGTGGGCCACGAGGGAGAAGAGGAAGGGCCGCCAGGTGGCCACGCCCCTCCCCTTAGTCCGAATAGGACAAGGAGAGGGGGCGCCCCCTTCTCTCTCCCCTCCCCAATCCTACTCCAACTAGGAAGGGGAGTCCTACTCCTGGGAGTAGGACTCCTCCCAAGCCTCCCTTGGGCCGCCGCACCTCCCCCTCCTCCTTTATATACGGGGCAAGGGGCACCCTAGAACACACAAGTTTGATCTACGGATCGCTCCTTAGCCGTGTCGGTGCCCCTTCCACCATATTCCACCTCGGTCATATCATCGCGAAGCTTAGGCGGCTCTGCGCCGTAGAACATCAAGATCGTCACAACGCCGTCGGTTGATGGAACTCTCCTCGACACTCGGCTGGATCGAGTACGAGGGACGCCATCGAGCTGTACGTGTGTCAAGAACTCGGGCGCCGGAGTAACGGCGCCGGATCGGTCGGATCGCGAGGAGAACGTCGACTACTTCCTCTACGCCAGATCGCTTCCGCTTCGTTCTCACGAGGGTACGAGACAACACACTCCCCTCTCGTTGCTATACATCACCATGATCTTGCGTGTGCGTAGGAAATTTTTTGAAATTACTACGTTCCCCAACAAAATCATCACCATCGTCATTACCATCGATCCTCTCATTGGTAGGGGGTCAATCTCCATCAACATCTTCACCAGCACCATCTCCTCTCAAATCCTAGTTCATCTCTTGTATCCAATCTTTGTCCCAAAACCTCATATTGGTACCTGTGGGTTGCTAGTAGTGTTCATTACTCCTTGTAGTTGATTCTAGTTGGTTTATTCGGTGGAAGATCATTTGTTCAGATCCTTAATGCATATTAATACCCCTATGATCATGAACATGAATATGCTTTGTGAGTAGTTACGTTTGTTCCCGAGGACATGGGTGAAGTCTTGCTATAAGTAGTCATGTGTATTTGGTATTCGTTCGATATTTTGATGAGATGTATGTTGTCTCTCCTCTAGTGGTGTTATGTGAACGTCGAGTACATGACACTTCACCATTATTTGGGCCTAGAGGAAGGCATTGGGAAGTAATAAGTAGATGATGGGTTGCTAGAGTGACAGAAGCTTAAAGCCTAGTTTATGTGTTGCTCCGTAAGGGGTTGATTTGGATCCACATGTTTCATGCTATGGTTAGGTTTACCTTAATACTTCTTTTGTAGTTGCGGATGCTTGCAATAGGGGTTAATGATAAGTGGGATGCTTGTCCAAGAAAGGGCAGTACCTAAGCACTGGTCCACCCAAATATCAAATTATCAAAGTAATGAACGTGAATCATATGAGCGTGATGAAAACTAGCTTGATGATAATTCCCATGTGTCCTCGGGAGCGCTTTTCTCTATATAAGAACTTGTCCGGGCTTGTCCTTTGCTACAAAAAGGACTGGGCCATCTTGATGCACTTTATTTACTCTTGTTACTTGTTACCCATTACGAATTACCTTATCACAAAACTATCTGTTACCGATAATTTCAGTACTTGCAGAAAATACCTTACTGAAAACCGCTTGTCATTTCCTTCTGCTCCTTGTTGGATTCGACACTCTTAATTATCGAAAGGACTACGATAGATCCCCTACACTTGTGTTCATCACCATCCCACCATCTCCTAAATTGTTAACACCGACGTTTGAGGCCTCGCCGTCATCCTCCACACGCTTTGGTGCACTCGTCGCGGTGCCGCCCTCTCAGGTTGTCAACATGGTCAACAAACAAGAGGAATCGGGAGAGGACTGTACATGGAAACGATGACAGTAGGGGCCCACCATGTCCATGGTCGTACACAAGGAAGTTCCACATTTTTTTTGTTATATATACTCCATTGTCAGCGTATAGAAAAAGAAAATGCTTTCTCCTAGTGGTTTCCCGACATCTGGGACCCACGACATTGTCAGGGTATATAGTCAATAACAAGAGAACAACACAAGATCGGCTGACACCTGGGATGTAGCTGCTCGAGCAGTATTTTTATTGTTATTGTTGAGATGGAACAGGGTTTCAACTGGGTTGTGGACCGTCTAGCCCAGGCTTATATTTTACGTTCATCACATGACCAGCCCAGCTATTTTTTCTTTGTGAAAATGAGCCCAGTTTATTTTTTCTGAAGAATACCCAATCCAAGCCTGCTTATTTTTCTATGTCCTGATGGGCTGCAACTCTTTGAAGACGGCTGAAAATCTTGAAAGTAATATGAAATGGGCTGTAAACATAAAAAACAGACGACAAATTGGCAATTACTTTATAATTGCTGAATTTTTTCACATTTTCAGATTCCAGTTTCATTGGGCTTTAACCTAATTTAAATATATCATCAAAGTACTTAAAATCTGGCTCAAAATTTTGGTATTAAAAATAGTTTGGACCCCATCAAAATATGTGAAATTTTGTTTAAATTTTTAACCCTCGCCCTGGCCAACAAAAAAAACAGATTGCAATAAATTGCATAAGAAGTTGCAATGAGCTATAAATTATTTAAAAATAGGTAATGGTCTAACTTGTGGGCCTATTAACTTGACGTGTCTGCAAGATTTTTTTACTTATTATGTATATCAACAAACGATTCTAGCGGACATAACTGTTGGATGTCAATCCAATGGCCGTCGTGCTTCTTCAATCGCTGATCTTCTTGCTCCAGCCGCCAAATCTAGCACCGGCGGGACGGCCTGCTCCCGCCTCCCGTGGCCGGCTGTGCTGCTGTGCAGGCCTCACCCCCTACTACTCTCATCGCTGGACATGCCATCCCTCTACTCACCCACATCCCTCCATTGTTGTGGCTTTGCCCCCTCTGGGTCATTCCCTTCCTGGGTCTCGCCATCGTCCATCGCGCTGGTGTTCTCGGTATGGCATTGTCAACATTGTCAACAAACAACAACATCAGAAGAGGGATATACATGGAGAGGCTCACAGTTGGGACCCACATGGTCCATGGCCGCACGCAAGCAAGTACCACCTTATTATGCCCAAAAGAATGAATCCTCCCAATGACAGCTGGGACCCACCAGCTATATCTTGGCAAGGAAGGAAGTGCCTCCTTATTAAGAGAAAAATAACGAGTACTCCCCATGATAGGTCGGGCACACCAGATTTGGAGGCTGACTTGTGGCCCTACGAAGTTGACGCGTATGGAGGGCATTGTCAACTTAGTCAACAAATGATTCTATCACTAGTGACCTTTGGATTGTTAACATCCAACGGTAATCCTGCTTCTTCATCCTCTGATTTTCTTGCTCCAGCTATCCAAACCACCGCGTGCTCCTGCCTCCCGTGGCGGGCTGTGCTGCCGCGGAGACCTCACTGCCCACTACTACTCCCACCGCTGTCTAGGCCATCCCTCTACTCACCCACACCCCCTGTTATTCTGCAGCGACGGCAGCCTCACACCGCACCCGAACCAGTCAACCCTCGTACTCCTCTCTCCATGGGCATCCACTGTCGCGTCTTCCCCTTCCTAGTCCTCGCCGTTGTCCACCGCCTGGTGCTCTCGGCGCAGCATGGTCCATGTGGTCAAGGAACAACTTCCATCGGAAGAGTACTGTACATGGAGAGGCTAACAGCTGGATCCACGGCCGCAGCAAGGAAGTGCAACCTTATTTCGCGTAAAATAATTGTTCCTCCACTTGACAGTAGGGACCCACCGGACAGGCCATCGTATTTCAGGAAAAAATGTTTCCCCCCTGACTGCTGGGACCCACCAGCTACATCTTCGCATGCAAGGAACTGCGTCCATATTATGGACAAAAAAGTGATTCTCCCCCTAACAGCTGGGACCCACTAGCAATAACTTCGCACGCAAGGAAGTGGCTACTTATCCTCCCTGACAGTCGGGACCCACCTGGTCGAAGCGTTGTCATTCTGGTAGCGAACATGTACGTACATACTGGTCGATCTGTCTGTCTGTAGGTTGCAGCGATGAACCATGGCCGAGTAAGGAAGGGCACGTGTCGTAGTAGAGGCACGGATGTAGCATGTCATGTAGTCCCGTCAATATCATGTACACGTACGTACAACCAGGGTGCAAGAAAGTAAATACGGCCACATACACCAATACGGGCGGGGTCTTGAACGCTTACTCGCGCATACGTACGGCCAGGGCTCGTGTACATGAAGAGGCAACAGAGAGCAGCGAAGGCGTCCTGTTCATCGGCAGCCAACCAGCTGGGTCAAAACGGAGAAACTGCGACGTGTTGTTCATCCGGAGGCAACGGAATGTGTCCTGTTCATCAGGAGCCAACCTGCTTGCACGGAACAGTCGAGACGTGGCCTGACGTACCGCAGAACGGAGGAAACGGCCTTCTGTCGACTGCCTATGGTCGAGACAAGATCCTGTTCACCGGGAGGGGTCTGGCTTACCAGAAAACAGATGAAACGGACTTCTCTTCCACCTCGTACAGTCGAAACGGGGTCCTGTTCATTGAGAGGCGTGTGGCGTACCGCAAAACGGAGGAAATGGACTTCTCTTCGACCTCCTACGGTCGAAACGGTGGTCCTGTTCATCAGGAGGGGTGTAGCGTACCGCAAACGAGACTCCACGGACTACTGTTCATCCACCGTCTACTGCCTCGCTCCAGCCTCCATGGGCTACTGTGTTGGAAATATGCCCTAGAGGCAATAATAAAATGGTGATTATTATATTTCCTTGTTCATGATAATTGTCTGTTGTTCATGCTATAATTGTATTGACCGGAAACTGTAATACATGTGTGAATACATAGACCACAACATGTCCCTAGTGAGCCTCTAGTTGACTAGCTTGTTGATCAACAGATGGTCATGGTTTCCTGACTATGGACATTGGATGTCATTGATAACGGTATCACATCATTACGAGAATGATGTGATGGACAAGACCCAATCCTAAGCATAGCACAAGATCGTGTAGTTTGTTTGCTGAAGCTTTTCTAATGTCAAGTATCATTTCCTTAGACCATGAGATTGTGCAACTCCCAGATACCGTAGGAATGCTTTGGGTGTATCAAACGTCACAACGTAACTGGGTGGCTATAAAGGTGCACTACAGGTATTTCCGAAAGTGTCTGTTGGGTTGGCACGAATCGAGACTGGAATTTGTCACTCCGTATGACAGAGAGGTATCTCTGGGGCCACTCGGTAATGCATCATCATTATGAGCTCAATGTGACTAAGTAGTTAATCACGGGATCATGCATTACGGAACAAGTAAAGTGACCTGCTGGTAACGAGATTGAACAAGGTATTGGGATACTGACGATCGAATCTCTAGCAAGTAACGTACCGATTGACAAAGGGAATTGTATATGGGATTGCTTGAATCCTTGACATCGTGGTTCATTCGATGAGATCATCGTGGAACATGTGGGAGCCAACATGGGTATCCAGATCCCGTTGTTGGTTATTGGCCGGAGAGATGTCTCGGTCATGTCTGCATGATTCCCGAACTCGTAGGGTCTACTCACTTAAGGTTCGGTGGCGCTAGAGTTGTTATGGGAAATAGTATGTGGTTACCGAATGTTATTCGGAGTCCTGGATAAGATCTCGGATGTCACGAGGAGTTCCGGAATGGTCCAGAGGTGAAGGTTTATATATGGGAAGTCATCATACGGTCACCGGGAGTATTCGAGGGTTTGCCGGTATTGTACCGAGACCACCGAAGGGGTTCCGAAGGTCCACCGGGAGGGTCCACCTGCCCCGGAGGGCCCTATGGGTTGTATGTGGAAGGGAACCAGCCCCTAAGTGGGTTGGGCGCCATCCGCCCCTAGGACCCATGCACCTAGGGTTGGGGGAAATCCTAAAGGGGCGCCCTGATACGTCTCCAATGTATCTATAATTTTTGATTGTTCCATGCTGTTATATTACCCCTTTTGGATGTTTATGGGCTTTTCTTTACACATTTATAACATTTTTGGGACTAACCTACTAACCGGAGGCCCAGCCCGTATTACTGTTTTTTTGCCTATTTCAGTATTTCGATGAAAAGGAATATCAAACGGAGTCCAAACGGAATGAAACCTTCAGGAGCGTGATTTTTGGAACGAACATGATCCGGAGAACTTGGAGTGCAAATCAAGAAGCGAACAAGGTGGACTGGAGATAGCAGGGCGCGCCCTCCCGTATAGGCGCGCCCCCCAGTCTCCTGGGCCCCTCGAGCAGCCACCGACGTACTTCTTCCTCCTATATATACCTACGTACCCCGAAAACATTCGGGGAGCCAACGAAAAACAATTTCCACCGCCGTAACCTTCTGTATCCGCGAGATCCCATCTTGAGCCTTCGCGGCGTTACACGGAGGGGGAATCAACCATGGAGGGCTTCTACATCAAGACCATAGCCCCTCCGATGAGTTGTGAGTAGTTTAGCACAGACCTTCGGGTCCATAGTTATTAGCTAGATGGCTTCTTCTCTCTTTTTGGATCTCAATACAATGTTCTCCCCCTCTCTTGTGGAGATCTATTCGATGTAAACTCTTTTTGCGGTGTGTTTGTCGAGATCCGATGAATTGTGGGTTTATGATCAAGTTTATCTATGAGAAATATTTGAATCTTCTCTGAATTCTTTTATGTATGATTGAGTTATCTTTGCAAGTCTCTTCGAATTATCAGTTTGGTTTGGCCTACTAGATTGATCTTTCTTGCCATGGGAGAAGTGCTTGGCTTTGGGTTCAATCTTGCGGTGTCCTTACCAAAGGATGTAAAGGGTTGCAAGGCACGATTGTATTGTTGCCATCGAGGATAAAAAGATGGGGTTTATATCATATTGCATGAGTTTATCCCTCTACATCATGTCATCTTTCTTAATGCGTTACTCTGTTCTTATGAACTTAATACTCTAGATGCGTGCTAGATAGCGGTCGATAAGTGGAGTAATAGTAGTTGATGCAGGCAGGAGTCAGTCTACTTGTCGCGAACGTGATGCCTATATACATGATCATGCCTAGATAATCTCATAATTATTCGCTTTTCTATCAATTGCTCGACAGTAATTTGTTCACCCACCGTAATACTTATGCTATCTTGAGAGAAGCCACTAGTGAAACCTATGGCCCCCGGGTCTATCTTTTATCATATAAGCTTTCAATTTACTTTTAGTTGCATCTTTACTTTTTGCATCTATATTATAAAATACCAAAAGTATATTTATCTTATCATACTATCTCTATCAGATCTCACTTTCACAAGTGGTCGTGAAGGGATTGACAACTCCTTTATTGCGTTGGTTCCGAGTTCTTTGTTTGTTTGTGTAGGTGCATGGGACTTTTTAGGAGCCTCCTACTAGATTGATACCTTGGTTCTCAAAAACTGAGGGAAATACTTACGCTATTATTGCTGCATCACCCTTTCCTGTTCAAGGAAACCCAACGCAAGCTCAACACGTAGCAAGAAGGATTTATGGCGCCGTTGTCGGGGAGGTCTTCGCTCAAGTCAAGACATACCAAGTACCCATCACAAACTCATCTCCCTCGCATTTACATTATTTACCATTTGCCTCTCTTTTTTCTCTCCCCCACTTCACCCTTGCCGTTTTATTCGCCCTCTCTTTCCCTATCTTCTCCTCTCTTTTTCGCTTGCCTTTTTCTGTTTGCTTGTGTGTTGGATTACTTGTTTCCATGGCACAAAATAATACCAAATTGTGTGATTTCTCCAATACCAATAATAATGATTTCCTTAGTACTCTGATTGCTCCTCTTAATGACGTTGAGTCTTGCGAAATCAATACTGCTTTGCTGAATCTTGTTATGAAAGATCAATTCACCGGCCTTCCTACTGAAGATGCCGCTACTCATCTAAAAAACTTTTTTGATTTGTGTGATATGCAAAAGAAGAAAGATACGGATAATGATATTGTTAAATTGAAGTTATTTCCGTTTTCACTTAGAGATCGTGCTAAAGTTTGGTTTCCGTATTTGCCTAAAAATAGTATTGATTCTTGGAACAAGTGCAAAGATGCTTTTATCTCTAAGTATTTTCCTCCCGCTAAGATTATCACTCTTAGGAACGATATTATGAATTTTAAACAACTTGATCATGAGCATGTTGCCCAATCTTGGGAAAGAATGAAATTGATGATTCGCAATTGCCCTACTCATGGTTTGAATTTATGGATGATCATACAAAATTTTTATGCCGTTTTGAACTTTGCTTCTAGAAATCTTTTAGATTCAGCCGCGGGAGGCATGTTTATGGAAATCACGTTAGGATATGCTACAAAACTTCTTGATAATATTATGGCTAATTATTCTCAATGGCACACCGAAAGATCTTCAAGTAAAAAGTGCATGCTATAGAAGAAATCAATGTTTTGAGTGGAAAGATGGATGAACTTATGAAGTTGTTTGCTACTAAAAATACTCCTCTTGATGCCAATGATATGCCTTTGTATACTTTGATTGAGAATAATAATGAATCTATGGATGTGAATTTTGTTGGTAGGAATTGTTTCGAAAACAACGCTTATAGAGGAAACTTTAATTCTAGACCGTTCCCTAGTAATTCCTCTAATAATTATGGAAATTCCTACAATAATTCTTATGGTAATTTTAATAAAATGCCCTCTGATTTTGAGAATAGTGTGAAAGAATTTATGATTTCTCAAAAGAATTTTAATGCTTTCCTTGAAAAAAAAATTGCTCAAAGTTAATGATTTGGCTAGGAACATTGATAGACTTTCGCTTGATGTTGATTCTCCCAAACTTATTTCTACTCCTCCTAAGCATGATATCGATGAGTCTCTCAAAGCAATGAGAATTTCCATTGATGAGTGCAAGGAAAGAACCGCTAGATTACGTGCTAAGAAAGATTGCTTTGTAAAGGCGTGTTCTTCTAGTTTCAATGAAAATAATGATGAAGATCTTAAAGTTATTGATGTGTCTCCTATTAGATCTTTGTTTTGAAATTTGAATCTTGATAATAATGGGACTGGAGATGAGTTAACTTTAGTTAGAAGGCGTCCCAAGAATTCGGAGTTTTTAGATCTTGATGCTAAATTTGGTAAGAGTGGCATTGGAGAGGTCATGACTTTAAATAGTATTGAACCCACTATCTCGGATTTCAAGGAATTTGATTATGATAATTGTTCTTTAGAAGGTTGTATTTCCTTATTGCAATCCATTGTTAATTCTTCTCATGCTTATAGTAAAAATAAAGCTTTTACGAAACATATCGTTGATGCCTTGATGCAATCTTATGATGAAAAACTTAATTTGGAAGTTTCTATACCTAGAAAACTTGATGATGAGTGGGAACCTACTATAAAGATTAGAATTAAATATCATGAGTGTTATGCTTTGTGTGATTTGGGTCCTAGTGTTTCCACAATTCCGAAAACTTTATGTGATATTCTAGGTTTCCATGATCTTGATGATTGCTCTTTAAATTTGCACCTTGCGGATTCCACCATTAAAAAGCCAATGGGAAGGATCAATGATGTTCTCATTGTTGCAAATAGAAATTTGGTGCCCGTAGATTTTATCGTTCTTGATATAGATTGCAATCTTTCTTTTCCCTATTATTCTTGGTAGACCTTTCCTTAGAACGATTGGAGTGATTATTGATATGAATTAAGGGAATATTAGATTCCTTTCCCTTAAAGAAAGTCATGGAGCACTTTCCAAGAAAGAAAGTCAAATTACCTTATGAATCTATCATGCGAGCTACTTATGAATTGAGTGCCAAAGATGGCACTACTTAGATCTATCTTCGCTTTTATGCCTAGCTAGGGGCGTTAAACGATAGCGCTAGTTGGGAGGCAACCCAATTTTATTTGTGTTTTTTCTTTTTTTCCTGTTTAGTAATAAATTTTGCATCTACTTTCTGTTTAGATGTGTTTTTATATTTTAATTAGTGTTTGTGCCAAGTAGAACCTATAGGATAACCTATGATCATAGTTGATTTGATTCTGCTGAAAAACAGAAACTTTGCACGGACGAAATTAGTTTTGTTAAATCACAGAGACGTGATTTTGCGTTGATCTTTTTGCTGATGACCAATAGACAAATTTTCCAGGACTTCCTATTTTGGTAGGATTTGTAGAGTTCCAGAAGTTTGCGTTAATTACAGATTCCTATAGAATGTTCTGTTTTTGATAGATTCTGTTTTTCGTGTGTTGTTTGCTTATTTTGATGCATCTATGGCTAGTAATATAGTTTATAAACCAGAGAGAAGTTGGAATACGGTAGGTTTAACACCAAAATAAATGAAGAATGAGTTCATTACAGTACCTTATGTGGTGGTGTTGTTTTCTTTGACTAACGGAGCTTATAAGATTTCCTGTTGAGTTTTATGTTGTGAAGTTTTCAAGTTTTGGGTAAAGCTTTGATGGACTATGGAATAAGGAGTGGCAAGAGCCTAAGCTTGGGGATGCCCAAGGCACCCCAAGATATTCAAGAATAGCCAAAAGCCTAAGCTTGGGGATGCCCCCGGAAGGCATCCCCTCTTTCGTCTTCGTTCATTGGTAACTTTACTTGGAGCTATATTTTTATTCGCCACATGATATGTGTTTTGCTTGGAGCGTCGTGTATTATATTAGTTTTTGCTTTTTAGTTTACCACAATCATCCTTGATGTACACACCTTTTGGGAGAATCCCACTTGATTAGAATTTGCTAGAATACTCTATGTGCTTCACTTATATCTTTTGAGTTTGATAGTTTTTGCTCTAGTGCATCACTTATATCTTTTAGAGCACGGTGATGGCTTAATTTTGAAGAAATTTCTAGTCTCTAATGCTTCACTTATATTATTTTGAGAGTCTTTTAGAACATCATGGTATTTTCTATGGTTATAAAATTGGTCCTAGAATGGTAGGCATCCAAGTTGGGTATAATAAAAACTATCATAGGAAATGAATTGGATGCTATGATCAATTTGATGCTTGATAATTGTTTTGAGATATAGAGGTAGTAATGTTAGAGTCATGCTAGTGGGTAATTATGAAATTGAGAAATACTTGTGTTGAAGTTGGCAAGTCCCGTAGCATGCACGTATGGTAAAAGTTGTGTGACAAATTTGTTGCAAGAGGTGCTCTTTTAATTGCCTTCCTTATGAGTGGAGGTCGGGATCGCGCGATGGTTAACTCCTAACAACCCTTCCCCTAGGAGCATGCATAGTAGTACTTTGCTTCGAGGACAATTAGACTTTAGCAATAAGTATATGAGTTCTTTATGACTAATGTGAGTCCATGGATATATGCACACTCATCCTTCCACTTTGCTAGCCTGTATTATACCACACAACTTTCGCCGGTATCATGCACCCATTATTTACCTTCCTCAAAACGGCCACCATACCTACCTATTATGGCATTTCCATAGCCATTCCGAGATATATTGCCATGCAACTTTCCACCATTCGGTTTGTTATGACACACTTCATCATTGTCATATTGCTCTTTGCATAATCATGTAGTTGACATCGTATTTGTGGCAAGGCCACCTTCATAATTTTCATACATGTCGCTCTTGATTCATTGCATATCCGGTACACCGCCGGAGGCATTCATATAGAGTCATATCTTGTTCTAGTTTTGAGTTGTAGTTCTTGAGTTGTAAATCAATAAAAGTGTGATGATCTTCATTATTAGAGCATTGTCCCAGTGAGGAAAGGATGATGAAGACTATGATTCCCCCACAAGTCGGGATGAGACTTCGGACTTTAAAAAGAAAAAAAGAAAGAAAGAAAAAAAGAAAAAGGCCAAAAAGAAAAAAAGGATAAAGGCCAAATGAAAAAAAAGAAAGAAAAAAATGAGAGAAAAAGAGATAAGGGACAATGCTACTATCTCTTTTTCCACACTTGTGCTTCAAAGTAGAACCATGATCTTCATGATAGAGAGTCTCCTATGTTGTTACTTTCATATACTAAGTGGGAATTTTTCATTATAAAACTTGGCTTGTATATTCCAATGATGGGCTTCCTCAAAATGCCCTAGGTATTCGTGAGCAAGCAAGTTGGATGCACACCCACTTAGTTTCTTTTGTTGAGATTTCCTTTATTTATAGCTCTAGTGCATCCATTGCATGGCAATACCTACTCACTCACATTGATATCTATTGATGGGCACCTCCATAACCTGTTAATACGCCTAGTTGATGTGAGACTATCTTCTCCCTCTTTTTTTGTCCTCACAACCACCACCATATACCACCATAGTGTTATGTCCATGGCTTGCGCTCATGTATTGCGTAAGAGTTGAAAAAGCTGAAGCGCGTTAAAAAGTATGAACCAATTGCTTGGCTGAAACCAAGGTTGTGCATGATGGGCGTATTTTGTTTAATGAAAATGAAGCATGGCCTAACTATATGATTTTGTAGGGATAAGCTTTCTTTGGCTATCCTATTTTGATAGGACATGATTATTTGTTAGGATGCTTCGAAGTATTATTATTTTTATGTTTTATAAGCTTTTATCTTGAATCATTTGGATCTGAAACTTCATGCCACAATAAAGAAAATTACTTTGAGAATTATGCTAGGTAGCATTCCACATCAAAAATTATGTTTTTATCATTCCTCGAGGACGAGCAGGAATTAAGCTTGGGGATGCTTGATACGTCTCCAATGTATCTATAATTTTTTATTGTTCCATGCTATTATATTACCCGTTTTGGATGTTTATGGGCTTTATTTTACACATTTATATCATTTTTGGGACTAACCTACTAACCGGAGGCCCAGCCAGTATTGCTGTTTTTTTGCCTATTTCAGTATTTCAAAGAAAAGGAATATCAAATGGAGTCCAAACGGAATGAAACCTTCGGGAGCATGATTTTTGGAACGAACGTGATCCAGAGAACTTGGAGTGCAAGTCAAGAAGCAAACGAGGCGGCCAGGAGATAGCAGGGCGCGCCCACCCCTATAGGGTGCGCCCCTATCTCCTGGGCCCCTCGAGTGGCCACCGACGTACTTCTTCCTCCTATATATACCTACGTACCCCGAAAACATCCGAGGAGCCAACGAAAAACAATTTCCACCGCCGTAACCTTCTGCATCCGCGAGATCCCATTTGGAGCCTTCGTCGGCGTTCGCCGGAGGGGGAATCGACCATGGAGGGCATCTACATCAACACCATAGCCCCTCCGATGAGTTGTGAGTAGTTTATCACAGACCTTCGGGTCCATAGTTATTATCTAGATGGCTTCTTCTCTCTTTTTGGATCTCAATACAATGTTCTCCCCCTCTCTTGTGGAGATCTATTCAATGTAAACTCTTTTTGTGTCGGATTTAGGGTTCCGGCAGACCCTTGAGGTTCAAACTCTGGGGTGCGCGCGGAGATTTTGCCCTCTACCTACCTGCTCCTCGCCGACTCGCTAGGATCTAAACTACGGAAGGAACAACACAAGAGACACAGAGTTTATACTGGTTCAGGCCACCATTGTGGTGTAATACCCTACTCCAGTGTGTGGTGTGGTGGATTGCCTCTTGGGCTGGTGATGAACAATACAAGGAAGAACAGCCTCGAGAGGGTCTATTCTTGGCTGGTGCGATGAACTGCTTGGAGGAGTTCAGTCGCTCTCTCTACTGGCTTTCTGGTGAGGACTCTTGATTCTAGATGCCTCTACCCTAGGGGTGGCTAGTCCTATTTATAGGCAAAGGCCCGGGGCCTCTTCCCAAGTATTGAGCGGGAAGGGCGCCAACAATTGTCCATTTTGAAGGGGAACATCTGGTACACTTATCCTGACTAAAGTTGGTCCTCGCCTGTCAAAGGCTCTGGTGGTGACGCCTGCTTGGGCTCCACAATGACTTCCTTCCTGCTGTTGGGCTGGTCTTGGTCTTGTTGCACCGAAATGGATGCCTTTGCTTGATGCTGCCGCATGTGCTTGCTCCCTTTGCACCGAAGAGGAAAGGAGGACACTGTGCCGCTGGCGCCCGACTGGCGCCCTTGGTCGTCATGGCTTGCGTCATGCGGCACCTCGCGAGGTACCCTGCCTTGAACTCTCCGCCTCCTCGTGAGCCAGCCTAATGAGGCCGCGCTTGAGGAAGCTCCTTGTCGTCCGCCCCGCGAGGCTTGGCCCCTCGCGAGGGTCTCGAGCTTGTGGTTATGAAGATGGGCCGTGCTGGGCCCCTTTTGAGCCACGCCTGAGACAGGCAGCAGCAAGTCTGGGACCCCTGCTCCTGCATCACCGACAAGAGCCCCGGCCCAAGGCGCACCTGGACTTGGCCGAGCGGAGAGGCGAAAGGGCAAGTGCAAAGCACCGCGGGCCCTAACAGCCTGCGGCCTTGGGCGCCGCGTGGCGGTTGACTGGACATGGGCGCCTCAGCAATCGCGCGAGTTGATAAAGGAGCAGCATCTGTCTAGGCTTTGCCTCCTCTGCTTTCTCCGGTTGCTGCTCAGATCCCCTTTCTTGCGCCTCTCCTTCCTGCCTCCGAAATCTTCAGATCTACTCCATCCGCGCGCCCTAGCAAGACATGGTGCCTCACCAGGCCCCGGCCGTAGCTTGGTATTCGTCCGCCTTGGACTCGCCGAACGTGTCGGAGGCGAGCCTTGCCCGCGTGCGCCAGATGGCGGTGGCGCAGGGCATCGACGGGCGAAGGTGTTCAAGGCCGGCTCTGCCCTCCCCGAGGGCCAAGGGAGCACCTTCTATCCGCTCTTTGTGAGCGCCATTATTGCTGGTTTGCTGCCTCCCTTTTCTGAGTTCTTCTTCTCTGTCCTCTGCCATTATTAGCTTCAAGCTCTGCATCTCCATCCCAATTCTGTCCTTCTTCTGGCAATCTTCGCCCATTATTGCGAGGCTCACGTAGGGTTGAAGCCCTCAGTGGCCTTGCTGCACCACTACTTCTCCCTCCGGACCTCTCGTGGTTCCGTCTCTGCGTGCGCGAGCTTCGTCGCGTACGGTAGCTCCATCGCCATTTCGAACCCCGGGAAGAGGATTGAAGGCTTCAGGAGCAAGTGGGTCTTGGTAGATGTCGGACGCATCCACCCTCGGCTGGTCTTGCCCCCGGGGTACCCCTCGAGCTCCAACGACTGGTCTCGAGTGGAGCTTGTTGACCCCCGCATGAGGCTAGTGTTGGAGAAGGTGGATGCGGATCTGAGGCCCGCCAGCATGGCGGCGGCGAAGCTGACTGGTGCATCGCTGCTGAGGGAGTTCCTGGAGTACCAGCTGGCTCTGCTTCGTCAGTACCCACTTTCGATGTGGAGGCCCCATCCGTGCCCCGCGGTCTTGGCCGACGAGGACCTGGCTGCAGTCCTCCAGTCTTTGGCCGGGGGCGACGTGGCGAGGTTGGAGGGCGCTCCTATGCCCCTGTTGCTCCGTGAGGACTGGGAGCCGGTGGTGGAGTCCATGCCTATCTTAAACGGGGACAGGCCTGTGCCCATGGAGGCTCCCGAGGACCCGGTGGACGTGTCCTCCGGAGACTCCAGCGAAGAGAAGGAAGAAGGGGCGCGGGAAAAAGGGCCTAACTCCGAGGCGACTAACAAAGAGTCGAGGGCTCCCCCCTTCGGCGCAGGTCCCGCGCTCTCCGCCTCTCTCTGAGTGATGACGACGAGGATGATGACGAGTAGGGCGGCAGGAGCCTGCCCCCGATCCCGAAGAAGGACAGGACCGGGCTGATCCCCCGCGGGTCTTCCCCGGCCTCGAGGCGATCCGTAGACGCGCCTCCTGCTCCCGAGCTCCTTGAGGCTGATCCTTGCAGCCGGCTCTCGGGCTTCAAGTACGGCCGGAGGCTGCTCAAGCTCACGAGCGACGACCTGTGAGTGCTTGATTCCTGCCTCATTTCTTGTTCTGTTGCTGAGGCTTGACGTTTGTTTCTCCTAGCTAGGCTGGCGCCTGCGGCGAAGAAGTCGAAGGGAGCTCCTGAGGTTTCCTTCGAGGCAGCGCCTCTGCCTATGAAAGAAGATGACCGTGACGCACGAGTCTCTCCTGCCCGGGCGTCCTCGCGAGGCCTGGCTGAGCCAGCTGGGGCGAGCTCAGCCCCCATGGCCCAAGCGACCCCCGAGGTGCTCCTGCCTGATGCAGCTACCACAGCCGTTGGGGCGCAACAGGCTCCACCTCAGGATACTATGGTCACGCTGCCGTCTTCTCCTCCTACTCCACCGACTGTTGTTTCCCCGACTCCTCCTACTATTCTGGATCGTGCTGCTGCTGAACTGGACCGTCTGTGGCAGGATCTTCTGGGCGCCGACCCTCGTTTAGTGGCCGGGCGTTTGGAGCTGGCTTCTGGCTGGATTCGCTCCGACGCTTTGATTCGGGCGGCGCTGGTCCAGGCCTCGACGGCTTGCGACGAGGAGAAGCAGGCTGTCCTTGGGGCGAAGGCTGCTCGCGACGCCGCCTTGGGGAAGGTGGCTAATGTCCGAGGTCATTGCAAGGCGCTGGAGAGCAAGCTGCAGGGCCTGCAGGACCAGCTCGCCGAGGAGACCCGCCTTCGCCAAGAGCAGGAGGAAAGCATGAAGTCTCGCGAGGCGGCCGTCAAAGATCGGGACGCCAAGCTCAAGAACCGCCGTGACCGCCTGGGCGTGCTGGAGCAAGAGTTGGAGGCTAGGAAGGTAAAGCTGGACGCCAAGGCACGGGTTCTTGCCGAGGATCGCGTGGCCTTCGCTGAGATGGAGGAGAAGGCTCGCGCCTCTCTGAAGACGCTTTGCGACAGCGGCCTGGAGAGCCCGCTGGCCGGCGACGAGGACGGCCCCGCCAAGCTGCTTCCCTTCCTGGTTCGTGCTCTTGAAGATGTCACCCTTGGCCTTGGCCCTACGGCTGAGGCCGAGGCGCGTGTCTTGTCTTCTGCAGCGCTGACGCGGGTCCTTACCCACATCTATCTTCGCAACCCCAACATCAACCTCAACAGCCTGTTGGAGCCAGCGAGCGGCGAGCTTGCCGCTGCCGCTGCTGAGGCCGTGAAGGGTCGTCAAGGAGGCTCACTGGGAAGTTCCGGCCTTCAAAGACCGAGGAGTCCTGACTAGGGGTGTCCGGACAGCCGGACTATCATCATCCGCCGGACTCCAAGACTACAAAGATACAAGATTGAAGACTCCGTCCCGTGTCCGGATGGGACTTTCCTTGGCATGGAAGGCAAGCTTGGCAATACGGATATGTAGATCTCCTACCATTGTAACCGACTCTGTATAACCCTAGCCTCCTCCGGTGTCTATATAAACCGGAGGGCTTTAGTCTGTAGGACACAACATACATTACAACAAGCATACCATAGGCTAGCTTTAGGGTTTAGCCTCCTTGATCTCGTGGTAGATCCACTCTTGTCCTACCCATATCATCAATATTAATCAAGCAGGACGTAGGGTTTTACCTCCATTGATAGGGCCCAAACCTGGGTAAAACAACTGTCCCTTGTCTCCTGTTACCATCCGCCTAGACACACAGTTCGGGACCCCCTACCCGAGATCCGCCGGTTTTGACACCGACATTGGTGCTTTCATTGACAGTTCCTCTGTGTCGTCGCCGACAGGAAGGATGCCTCCACCCGTCTTTAAAGACGATATTTTCGCCAAAGGGGACTTGGCCGCCGGCCAGACTATCCCGCTAGGCGGTTTTCTTGTGACCGCCTGTCCGGCTACTGCTTCGACAATGACTTCCCAAGTCGTCAAAAGCAATCTCGCGTCACCAGACGAATTTCGCCGCGGCTGGATCCAATAGAGCTCTCGCCCATCAACGAGCTCTTGGATCGCATCGCCGCCTCGAGTCGCCATGACTACAATCAGATTGGGATTAAAACCGATCTGAGAGAGATTAACTCTCCCCAGGCCACCCACCACGTCGCAGTGGTAGAGGAGCAATGCGGCGACTCTTTGCCTATATTGAAAACTAGTCACGTCCGGATTCCCTAACCCTCCATGCCGGATTTCCATGGAGGGACGGACTTCGATCAAGCATTGAACTTAAAATCATGCATCGTTCCGGACTTGCTGGATCGTGTCCAGCAATCCAAGCTTCCGAATTCGGAAACTCCTCGGCCTTTAAGCCTCAAGATGGGCAGGGATCCGGATTTTAGTCCACCCACCCGCCCAGACATATGCGATCTATCTCTAATACGGCAAGAGCCCGCTGAAACAGTACATCACTACTGGGCCAGATTCCTCCTGGTTATGGACAGGATAAAGGACTGCCGAGAGGAAAACGCAATCTCAATATTTTGCAATAATTGCACGGACAAGGGAATATTTAACGCCATCGGCCGTCGTAAAATTATACGCTTCACCGATCTGGCGTCCATAGTACGAAAGTACTGTGTGATGGAGAGTTTCCGGAAAACCGAAAACCAATTTTGGGATAATCCGGCCCCGAATACAACCCCAATCCGCAACAAAAGGGCGCATCACACTCAGGCCCCAGATGCAAAAACCAAAAAGCAAAAACCCCATAAAGGGCACGGAACCGTCTTCGAGGGATGGCTCAATCGACCTCGTAAGCTTCATAGTACGTAGGGAGCCGTCCCAACACATAGCCTTCGAGCATGTTGGATATTACGGCAGGTGGCCAAAAGTGGCAAGGAGCTTCTAGCCCCGGAAAACCACTCCAACAATACCGGTACGGTATCAACAGTCTTCGAGACCTTTGCATCAAACAATATGCGAAAACGAACAATCCGCGGCCTCGCCGAAGTCTACCAAGTAGCAACAGCAAATCCATGGAGAGACACAGCTATCACCTTCAACGCCAGCGACGAACCTAAATTCCGAACAGCCCGAGCACCAGCCGCACTGGTGTTTAGTCCCATAGTGGACGGCTTTCGACTTACAAAGGTCCTCATGGATGGCGGCAGCGGACTAAACCTCATCTATGAGGAAACTCTTCAAAAATGGAAATCGATTGGAGCCAGATTGAGCGAAGCAGCACAACCTTCAGAGGAATAATCCCTAGCCGGAAGCGCTGCACCAAAAAAATCACACTCGATGTGGTGTTCGCTCGCCGGATAATTACAGATCCGAAGAAGTCACGCCCAAGTGGCCCTGCTCAACAGCGAGATATCACGCTATATTAGGATGAGAGGCATTCACAATTTTTCAAGCCGCACTTCCATTACGGGTATATGAAGCTCAAAATGCCCGGCCCGACGGAATAATCACTCGCTAGTGATCTGGACATAGCACTCCGCGCCGAAAACAAGACAGCCGCACTAGCCCTGGAGGCACTATCCGAGGCCCTAGCGGCAGAAGAACTCACCGCACAGTGCTCTCACGGTAAACAGGGGCGATGTGATATCGGATAAAAGATCCAAGTCCACCTCTTTCAAACCAGCAGATGAAATAGTGAAATTCCAGGTCCATCCAATGACCCAACAAAGACGGCCTCCATTGGGGCACAATTAAACCCCGAGGTAGACGCCAAGATCTTCGCAATTCCTTCGGGAAAATTGGGACATTTTACCGGCATCCTTCGGACATGCCCGAATCCCACGCAGATTGGCGAAACACATCCTAAACATCCTAAAAGGATTCAAGCCGGTCAAACAGGCTCTTCGACGATTTTCCAACCCAAAAGACAGCAATGGGAGAAGAGCTAGCCAAACTATTGGAAGCCGATTCATTAGAGATATCAAACATCCGGATTGGCTAGCAAACCTGGTAATGGTACCAAAAAAGGACAAATCCTGGCGCCTATGCGTCGATTTTAAAGACCTCAATAAGGCTTGCCCAAAGGATCCCTTCCCCCTCCCCCGCATCGACCAAATTATCGATGCTACCGCAGGGCACGATTCATTGTGCTTCCTCGACGCATACTCTGGTTACCATAAAATCAAGATGGCGGAAGCAGACCAAGCCGCAACGGCATTCATCACTCCATACGGACAATTTTGCTTCAACACGATGCCCTTTGGACTTAAAAATGCCGGTGCAACATATCAGCGCATGATTCAAACATGTCTGGCTACCCAGATCGGCAAAACAGTCGAGGCATATGTAGATGACGTAGTCATCAAAACAAAACACGTCGAAACTCTAGTAGACGATTTGAGGCTCACATTCGACAACCTCAGAGCACATGACATCAAGCTGAATCCGGAAAAATGCGTTTTTGGCGTACCAGCCGGAAAACTGCTGCGCTTCATTGTATCCGGTAGAGGAATTGAAGCAAACCCGGCTAAAATCCGAGCTCTGTCACAGTTGGATATCCCAAAACACCTCAAACAGATATAAAAATTAACAGGATGTGTGGCAGCTTTAAGCCGCTTTTTCTCCCGTCTAGGAGAAAAGGCATGCCCCTCTATCGCCTCCTCAGGCGCACCGAACACTTCGAGTGGATGGATGCTGCCACTGCCGGAATCGAAGAAATAAAGGCCATATTGGCAACAAATCCGGTCCTGGCTGTGCCCAATCTGGGCAAACCAATGTTGTTATACATCACAGCAACGCATCAAGTCGTAAGCGCGGTATTCGTCGTCGAACGAGATACAGAAGGGCATAAATTCCCTCTTCAAAAACCAGTGTATTATGTATCCACTGTGTTAACTCCCTGCAAGTCCCGTTACCCACACTATCAGAAGATATCGTATGCGGTGCTCATGGCATCCCAGAAGCTCCGACACTACTTTCAAGAGTGTTCGATAACAGTGGCCTCCGAAGTATCACTCAATGACATCATAAATAACCGCGACGCAACGGGCAGGATTGCAAAATGGGCCATTGAGCTCTTACCATTCGATATAACTTACAAGCCTCGGCGAGCTATAAAATCACAAGTTTTGGCTGACTTCGTCGCTGAATGGACAGAAGCCGAACTCCCTAAAGAGTACGACACATACTCCAATTGGACTATGCACTTCGACGGCTCCAAAATGTTGGCCGGACTAGGGGCTGGCGTCGTCTTGACGTCCCCAACCGGGGACAAAGTCCAATACGTACTTCAAATAATGTACACGGACTCCAACAACGCAGCCGAATACGAGGCCCTCCTACATGGTCTCCGGATGGCAATCTCCATGGGCATTCAATGCCTAGAGGTGCGCGGGGATTCAAACCTTGCAATATCCCAAATAAACGGAGACTTTGACGCCAAGGATCCGAAAATGGCAGCATATCGCAACGCTGTCCTAAAAATGTCGGCCCGGTTTGAAGGACTTGAATTCCATCACGTAGCCAGAGAAAATTACCAAGCAGCCGACGTACTGGCACGCATCAGTGCAAAACGTGACGTTGTCCCTCCAAATATCTTCCTGGAACGGCTCTTCTAGCCGTCCGTACTATGGGAAGGGGAATCCGGAAGCGACAAACCGGAAACAACCACACCAACCAGCGATTCAGCCGATGACATAACACCTTCAGCCCACGACATAATGGCAGTAATTGCCCCGTGGACGGAACCATTCTTAGCCTACCTGCTTAGACAGGAACTTCCCAAAGACCAAAATGAGGCCCGCTGCATAGTCCGGCGATCGAAAGCCTACAAGGTCCATGAGGGAGAACTTTACAAGAAAAGTACAACCGGAGTCCTTCAAAGGTGTATCTCCAAAGAGGAAGGGCGAAACCTCCTGGCTGAAATTCATGCCGGACTAGGCGGACACCACGCAGCAGCCCGGGCCCTTGTAGGAAAGGCATTCCGTACAGGATTTTATTGGCCGACGGCCCGGGCAGATGCCCAGGACTTAGTCCAGAGATGCGTCGGTTGCCAGCTCTTTGCTAATCAGAGCCACATGCCACCCACCGCCTCAAAACTATACCCATTACCCGCCGTTCATGTCCGGGGCTTGATATGGTTGGACCCCTTAAAGGGGGAACCCACAAGCAAAGGTACCTATTGGTCATGGTGGATAAATTCACCAAATGGATAGAGGCCAAACCGGTCAAAACGGCAGAGTCCGGACCAGTGATAGACTTTATATCCGGGGTGGTACACCGTTACGGAGTCGCCCACAGCATCATCACCGAAAACGGCACGAACTTCACGGCCGACGAAGTTAAGTCATGGTGCAAAAATATGGGCATCAAGCTCGACTACACTTCAGTCTATCACCCTCCAACCAACGGTCAAGTGGAATGAGCAAATGGTCTAATTATGAGCGGCATTATACCCAGACTAGTGCGGTCACTTACTAAATCGACACGACTTTGGTTGAGGAGCTCGACCAGACTGGGGCTGCGGACAACGCCTAACCGTACTACCGGATTCACACCATTTTTATGGTATACGGCGCAGAGGCAGTCCCGCCTCGCGACATTATTCATGACTCACCTCGAAAAGCGCATGTATGAAGAAAGAGAGGCCGAGCTGGATCGGCAGGACAGCTTGATACATTGGAGGAAGAACGCGACGTCGCCAAGGCTCGCTTACGCATTCTCATCGCAAGCAGGCGAAGATATCAAAGCAGAGAAGTACGGGCCAAAACTTACAACGTTGGCGAACTAGTTCTACGCCTGTCGGACAAGAAAAAGGACAAGCTCAAGCCCAAATGGGAGGGCCCCTTCATTATCGATCAAGTCCTGACCGGAGGAGCGTACCGTCCACGAAATGCGTCGGATAACCGACTCGAGCCGAACCCATGGAACGCAGCCCGCCTCCGAAGATTCTATGCCTAGCGTCGGACTAAGAGTTCGTCCCCTCCCTCCGTTCAATTTTTTACACTTCAGCGGTCTTTTGTTTCTCTTTCTTCCCCTACCCTTTTTACTAAAAAGCCCCTAAGGGCCTACTTCCGCATTGTTCGCGTACACTTGATGTGCCATCCGCACTCATTATACCTGGGGGCTTCTTTTTCAGAAGCTCAATTATAAGGGCTTCATGCCCAGCACATGTGTCAAGCTTCCACATGTACCTTTTACTCACCATTATATGCATCCATATGACTTAAGTTTTGGCCAAGCTGGGTTGCTCGCTCTCTGTGCTTACCCCTCGCCCCGATTGTTCGGCTAGGAGGTAAAGGATCACCTCTGCGATTATTATTGCTGGTCAGCGGATGTGTACCTCGATCGGGTGAGGGCGAAAGCTAGCGTTTTAAGGGAATATTCGGTCGGTGACCGAAAGATCATTTTTACCTACTTATTTATCTGCCCCGGATGTTTTTCGCTTTTTTGCAGTCCGACATGCACTTTAGGGCATGCCTCCCAGAAAAGGAACCCTTAACGGAACTATTCTCCCGAAGATGTTTCTTACTAACCATGTAATATAACATAACTAGTTGGGCACTTGTCCGATAAAGCACTAATGACCCCTACGCCTGGTCTCCATGCATACCCCGGTTGTTTCTTAACCAAAAAGGTATTCGGACACACTCCGGACTATAGGGTCCCGAGGTTGAAGCGAAAAGGTCGGCAAAGACAAACGATCTACAATCCGACTAGAAGGCATTTCACATGTCATTTTAAAACAAATACATTGTCAAATTTACTGATTGTATTCCTCCTCAATCCCGTCTAACAGGCTGTCTAATTTACAGTCCCGTTGGGAAAATTTAGCAGCCAACTCTACCTGGCTGTATACTAAACTCACAGGGATCTCCTTCCCATCGGGCCCCACCGGTCCAACTTCGGCCATGTGGTTGGGATCCGCCTTCTTGTAACGCTGCCTTCACCATGGCCCAAGCCTCCTCGGCACCTTGACGGCAAGCCGAAATCTTCCACAAACGGAAGCGCGGCACTCCTCAAGCTTCTCCAAAGCTCCCAAGGCCCTCGGGTAGGGAGAGGGCTGGCCATAAAGCTCAGACGACGCCGCCATTGCTCGCCGAACTCGTTCGAAAGCAGTTGCAACAGCTCGGAAGTTGATCACCCGCTGATATGGGCATCTCCTCCATGAGGCGACTCTGTGAGTATACCTACAAGACATATTATGTCAATTTACTTCTTCGCCGAACTCTTCTTTTTAAAGGAGTCCGCTCAAGCACTTACTATAAATGCCGCGACGAAGCCGCTGATTCTCCTTAACGGCGACGGACAGCCCGGCTCGAGCACCCTTCAGCTCTTCTCCAAGCTTGGCGTTGGCATCCTCGAGCTTGTTCCTTTCTTGTTGCACCCTATTCAGCACCCTCTCGCCGGCCTTTAGCTGGCGTAGTAATTCCTGCCTGTCCGGGTCTTGTCTGGTGGCACCTGCAATGTCATTATTAGACTTGCGCGCACGCCGCACAGCGCTTATATTTACCAATAAAATGTGTTACCAGGAGGGGTCTCTGCGTTTCCTCCTGCGGCAGCAAGCGCGGCCTCAAGTTGGGCCTTGCATTCTTGCAGCTCCTGAGACAGCTGGGCATTCTTCTCGGTAAGAGCCTGCGTTGCAAATGATCCTTAAATCAGTTAACATAACTACTTTAAGTCTCGGGGGCTACTGGCATATATAACCATTAAAATTCTCTTACCCGTATGTCTTTTACATACTGCTCCGTGGCTCTGGTAAAACCGTCTTGAGCAGCACAGAGGTGCGTGTCCCCTGCGTTAAAGGCATCCAATGCCTCAGGGGAGAGGCACGCTTCACGAAATACTGTCCGGCGGCGCCTGTGGTTCATGGCGCTCTCCACCTCAGACTTGGTGGCGGACATTCTGTCGGCATCCTCCGTTGGAGGAGTATCTGGCCCGCGCCTTGCGCTTGCCTCCCCCTCCAGGTCGGGCGCTGGAGCCTGGCCGGTATAGGTCGGACCGGCAACCTCTACGCCCACAGTCCGGCGGGCGCTCTTTCTCCTACAAAGATCATGAGCACTCAGACGCTTCCTAGGAGCATTGCTCTAAAAATTTAAAACACGAGCTATACCTTTGCGGCGACGTTTCAGTCCGTACCGCGCTCCTTTTCCACCTGCTGGTCCGGACTGACCTTTGTTGGTCAGCCGCCGTGGGCTCGGCTTCCCGCCTTGAAGGCGCTTCCTGTAAAACACCATCGTTCGCGAAGGTCAGAAATGGGCAAGGAATAGATAATGGTGTCCGGACCTCGGTCACAGGCACCTTGGAAGCCGGATACAGTCCGGGGTAGTCCGCCGTAATGGCGACTAAGGCGTTATCCATGCTGAGTTGGTGAAACACTCCGTCGTTCAGCTCCACCTTGATATCCGGGTCCTCTTCGGAGGCCGGATCTTGGGATCTCCCTGGATCCTCAGGTTGCGGAGCCGGACTTATTATGTCCTCCACAGTCCGGCGTAGTTCCTGCGCCGAAGACATAATGTAAGAAGCCTAAACTTCGAAAGCATGGGTTGAGCCCTTAAAAATGTTTGCTTACCCAGCTTCTAGGGTTGTTCATGGAAAACCCATTCAAGGGGTTCGTTCGAAGGAAGTCCTCCCTTTCCCCTTTGTACAGGCCGGACAGGATCTGCACCAGGTCCTCGGTCGAATCCGGTCCTTTGCAGCCGTGGCGGGGGGCGTCGTCCTCCCCGTTGAAATCCCACATGGGGTGGCCCCTGTATTGCAGTGGCTGTACTCCCGATGATGCATATTGCCATGATTCCATCATGGTCAATCCGAATGGGCGAGAATCTTATTCGCCCATCGTAATGGACGCCTTGTCCTCCTCCAAACGGGGCTCATGGGCGCCACCGAGGCGTTTCTTCAGAGGAGAAGCACTAAACTCCGGAGGCCAATCCGGACTGGGTCCGCAGCGGAGCCGTCTTCTATGTAAACCACTCAAGGCCAGCCTTGGACGCTTTCTTAGGGGTACCCGATGGGTATCCGGTCCCGGCAATGCGCCATATTTCGGCGCCGCCCACTTGATATATAGATCCCTCGTGAGAATGGGGTGTGAGGCAGAACAACCTCTTCCACAGTGCAAAATGGGGCTCGATGCCCAGGAATAGCTCGCAAAGAGCTACGTAGCCCGCGATATGCAGGACAGAGGCAGGCGTAAGGTGATGGAGCTGGAGTCCGTAGAACTCCAGGAGCCCACGGAGAAACGGATGTATTGGAAATCCGAGTCCCCTTATCAGATAGGGGACGAGGCATACCCGCTCCCGTTTGTTGGGACTTGGGGTAGCCTCCGCTTGCTTCCCACCTTGGTAGGTGACCAGCCCGGTTCGAACCGGGACCATGGAGGCCGGAGGGAGAGATCCACCCGCTTGGAGCTTCACTAGATCGTTGTGTGGAACAGAGCACCTCCTCCAATCCCCTGGCGGTGGCTGGGAGCGCGAGAAGAAGAGCCGCGTCGACGGTCCATGATGGAATGGATTTTAGGTCAAGGGCGCCCGATGAAGTATTCATGAAGGAAGATGGTGTGGTTTGATCTGGATTTCTGCCTCTTTTATAGGCGGATGACTCGCACGACTAGGGGTAAAACATAAAAGACACTGCGGCTTTTCGCATTCGTGCATGACGACGCGTGGAAGAAGGCCATTATTGGGCGAGAAGCCAAGAAGCACAAGATTTATGATGAAGCCGACACTTTATTCGGCGGTACATGGAACTTGAAGGAGAACCCGCCTTGCAACGCCAAGACTATATACGCGCTGGACTTATCGTCATTGAAGCCTGGTTCGGGGGCTACTGAGGGAGTCCTGGACTAGGGGGTGTCCGGAAAGCCGGACTATCATCATCCACCAGACTCCAAGACTACAAAGATACAAGATTGAAGACTCCGTCCCGTGTCCGGATGGGACTTTCCTTGGCGTGGAAGGCAAGCTTGGCAATACGGATATGTAGATCTCCTACCATTGTAACCGACTCTGTGTAACCCTAGCCTCCTCTGGTGTCTATATAAACCGGAGGGCTTTAGTCCGTAGGACACAACATACATTACAACAATCATTCCATAGGCTAGCTTTAGGGTTTAGCCTCCTTAATCTCGTGGTAGATCCACTCTTGTACTACCCATATCATCAATATTAATCAAGCAAGACGTAGGGTTTTACCTCCATCGAGACGGCCCGAACCTGGGTAAAACATCATGTCCCTTGTCTCCTGTTACCATCCGCCTAGACGCACAGTTCGGGACCCCCTACCCGAGATCCGCCGGTTTTGACACCGACAAGCACCAAGCCGAAGCGGGGCGCTGCCGGCCCTGCAGCTCCACAAGGCGAACCCGCTCCGCGCAGCTCCACCACCGGCAAGTGACTCCTTCGTGGCTCCCATCCTGCTTTTAATTCCTGCGCATGTACCATGCCTCGGGGAGGCGTTAAAACTTGCATTTGGTGTTGTGATAACAGTATGGACTGTAATATTTGCTTTTGAATTCCTTGAAATTTGCGCTTATTCCTTCCTACTTGCTTATGTTCTACGCCCGCAGAGCCTGCCTCACAGATACCTCACCCGCCATTAGCGCCGACTGAAACCAGGGGCGGACCAAGGAGTGAGGGGCTACGTGACAAGTTAGGCTCCTGAGTCGCAATGCTCAGGAGTCCCCCTTGGCGCTCGAACAACAAGTAGGGAGGTGAAACATGTGGGTGACTCCTTAGGGAGGTGAGATGCCGGTGGATCTACCGTTCTACGTCTGCAGAGCCCGGCCTCGCGCATACCTCAACCGCCGTTAGCCTTTTGGAACTAAGGAATGAGGGGCTATGTTACTAGTTAGGCTGCTGAGTCGCAATGCTCAGGAGTCCCCCTTGACGCTCAAATGGCCTTCGTACCTTGGCTCCACTCGGGGAGGGACGTGCGACGAACCAGGCCCGGGGGGCCTGGCTGGGTGGCGTGTGTCTGAGCGTGACCCCGGCGCAGCCCCCGTGCCCAGCCCCCTCGCGCGGCACTTCCGAGGGGAGGCGTTGCGATGAGGCTAGACACTGAGCTCTGGGCTCCCTGATGTTGATGCGGCCCGGGGGGCACCCTCAGTTGTTTATCACCAGCACGGAGCATAGCGCTTCCGTATGTGTACGTGCATAGCCGCTCCTCGGCAGTGTCGTCAGCCAGCGCGGAGCATGCTGCTTCCACTAGTGCATGGGATGGGGCTCCCCTCCAGGAGGAGCCCCCGGGGCGTGTACAACCCCGCCCTGACACGTGGCTGGCATGGTAGGGCCTGACGAGATGTATCTGGGCAACCGTGAGCCAGCGCGGGACTCATGGTGTCACATCCCTAGGTCTGGTATGCACTAGGCTAGCCCTTCATGTGTGCATCATGTTTAAACTTTGAAAGAAACTTGAAATGGGGATTGCTCAAACCCTAGCACCAGATCAAATCAACTAGGTTCAAATAAAAATATTCTCAATGAACCCAAAATGATCTTCAGAAAAGTTCATTATTTTGGATTGGTCTAGGACCTCTTCCAAAAATGGTGCACATTTTTCTAGGCCATTCTGGATTTTTGAATTAAATCATATAGTATTTGCATTTGGGCATTTAAATTCTATATAATATTTTAAATGCTCAAATAATCCAAACCTATAATGTTTACTGTAGGATATATTTCCAACAGTGGTCATGAGAAGTTGCATGATTTTTGGGATTGATTTAGTATTTTTAATAAAGCTACAAAGTTGCAGAAAAATAGAAAACAGTAAATAAAATAGGAAACAGAGAGAGAGAGTATACTACCTGGGCCGCTTACCTGTTCAGCCTGGCAGCCCAAGTGGCTGGCCCAGCCCACCACCGCTTTCCCTCCTGTCGTCTTCCTCTTGCCAGTAGGAGCAGCTGCGTGCTCGCACGCGCGCGGCCGAGGAGGCCAGCTCCTCCCTGCCTGGCTGCCTTCTCCTCCCCCGGGACGTCTTCCGCAGCGCCACGCCACCCCCTCGGACCCCTCTCACTCCTCCCCGAGGCCCCCGCCCCTCTGCTCCCTCTCTCTCGCCCGAACCCGAGCGCAGCCGCCGCCGCCGTTCGCACCACCACGGCCACCGCTACCCCCTCGCCCCTCTGTTGTGCCCACGAGCTCCGCGACGTCGCCCTCGACCCCCTCACCGAGCCACGTCCCGCCAGAAGCCCTGCAGCATCGCCCTCGAGCTCGTCTTCATACTTCGCCGCCGCAACCTCACCTCGATTAAATCGCCGTCCGGCCTTCCCGAGGCCGCCCAGACCACTTCAACCGCTGTGAGGCCACGACCCTTTTCCCTCACCCCGCTGCTTGCCTCCCCAAACCACCCTAGCCGTCTTGCCGAGCGCTCCTCGCCGCCGGCTATGGCGCCGCCGCGGCCACAGCTGCTGCCGTTCGCGCCCGGACCCATCAGCATGCACAGCACACTCCCAGGAGCCGAGCACACTCACCAGATCCTCCTCCCGTGCACCGTAGCACCAATCCCGACCTCGCCGAACCCCAGCCACCGCCGCGAGCTTCATTCCGGCGAGCTCCGGCGCCCCCGCGGCCACCTACCTGCTCCTCTGGATGCGCGAGAGCACGGGCTACGCCCCGGTGGTCTCCGCGAGTCCAGCCGCCGCCTGTAGCTTAAGTCCGGCGAGTTTCCGCCGCGGTTTTGGTCGCCGCCGGCCAGTCTCCAGTGTGCCGACGTGGCGTCATTACCTTAGGGACTAACCACGTTTAGTTAGAACCCATGACCAGCGACAAGGACCCGGTAGCAGGTCAAACCGGTCACTCTGGATTTGACCGGCATTAGTCCCTGTGTTAATAACACGCGGGTCCCACCAGCCAGGTTTGACCCTAGTCAACTCGGTTGACCTGATGACGTCATGATGATGTCATCCTGAGGCAATAAATTTATTTCTGGATTTAGTTTAATTTTAATAATTCAGGAAATTCCAGAAAATAGTGCTAACTTCTAAAAATCATAGTAATTCAACCGTAACTCCAAATCAAACAAGTTATATATGAAAAATTATCAGAAAAATCCAATCTATCCATCTGTACTGTTTTCATGCATGTTAGAACAACTTATAGCTGCTGTTTAGCACAAATCAATTAAATGTCATTTGAATAATCACATATGGAGTTTGAATTTGAATCTTGAGTTCAAACCAACTCCATTTAACTTGTGGCTAGTTGCATTAGCCCAAAACACAAGCATGTTGCCATGTCATGATCATGCATCATATTGTGCCTTGCATTGATTGTGTTCTTTCTCTGTTGCCGGTAATTGTTCCCCCTCAGTAGACGTGGTTCCGACGATGAGATCGATGACACCGATGAAGAGCTATATTATCTTCAGAAGTGCCAGGCAAGCAAAACCCCCTTGTTCATTCCGATACAATACCACTCTCTCGCTCCTGCTCTCTTTTACTGCATTAGGACAACAACGTTTCAACTGTTACATGCTGCAGTAGTTGAACCCCTTTATCCTCTGCATGACCTGTCATTCCACAGTAAATAGATGAAACCCACTAGCATGAGTAGGAGTTGTTTGAGCCCTGATGTGCCTACTCATTCATGCTTGTTTGTCATGCCTGCTACTGCTTAGAGTTGAGTCAGGTCTGATTCATCGGGGATGAATTAGAGGTGTGTGAACATGTCCTACTGTTGAGAGCCAAGTGTGTGAACACGATTTGGTAAAGGTAGCGGTGAGAGGCCATGTAGGAGTACATGGTGGGTTGTCTCATTGCAGCCGTCCTCAGGAACTGAGTTCTGTGTTTGTGATCCATGAACAGCTACTACCACACATTGGGTTCCGATAACTCGGCCCCTCTCGGCTTCTTAATCACCCTTGTTATCTGTCCAGGAGTTGCAACTAGTTTCTGGTGTTTGTAGGTAGTGTTAGTAGTCTACCAAGTGGCACCCGGTACAGGTGGGCTTGGGACAGACTAGGCACCGTGGCACGGTGTACCAAGCGTACATCCACCCGTCGAGGTGGGCTTGGGAACCCTGCTCACATTGTTTGGGGCCGTGAGTGACACCCCGGCCGGATCTCCTTGCGGATGGAACCCGAATAGGCGATAAACCTGGACGAGAGACTTGAGTGTTTAGGTAGGCGTGGCCGACTCCTCGCCCGCTTCGCTTGAAGGTTGCCGAGGTACATGACGTGTCTGAGGCAATAAGTGGCGAGAGCGTGTGTGAAGAAGTACACCCCTGCAAGGTTATCATTATCTATTCGAATAGCCGGATTCCTCGGATATGGAAACTTGGACCCCTTGCATGGTTCATAGATAAGTGAAAGTGGATACCCTAAAATGCGCAAGATAAGCGTGAGTGCTATGGATGGCGTTCTCGTAGGGAGACGGGAGCGGATCCATAGTGGTGTATTGATATGGTGAATATGTGGACTCGTAGCGCCACCTCAAAAGAGTTACTTGCGATCGTAGTTCAGATAGCCACCGAGTCAAAGCTGGCTTGCTGCAGCTTAAACTCCACCACCCCTTTGTTGATAATGATGCATATGTAGTTAGCTCTGATGTAAGTCTTGCTGGGTACATTTGTACTCACGCTTGCCTATTTTATGTTTTTGCAGAGAGACTTCAGTCTCACTAGTAGTTCCGCGTGGACTTGACGCTTAGCTTGATACCTCACTACGATCTTGTGCCCTCGGCAGATCTAGTAGATAGTCGCTTCTCAGCCTTTTTCATTTGTAGATGTCTCGTACTTTCGGACATGTTAGCTTCGCTTGTGCTTTGACTTGTATGCTCAATGTTGGGTCATGAGACCTATGTTTGTAATATCTCGCTCCTCGGAGCCTATTGAATAAATACTTGAGTCGTAGAGTCATGTTGTGATGCCATGTTGTATTTGCACATATCGAGCATATTGTGTGCATGTTATTGAAATGCTTGGTATGTGTGGGATCTGACTATCTAGTTGTTTATCCTTAGTAGCCCTCTTACCGGGAAATGTCTCCTAGTGATTCCACCGAGCCATGGTAGCTTGCTACTGCTCCGGAACACTTAGGCTGGCCGGCATGTGTCCTTCTCCGCTCTGTGGTTCGTCCCCATCGGGAAATGTCACGCGTGAGTACCGGAGTCTGTTAGCCCGCCACAGCCCGGTTTATCGAGTCTGCTAGCCCAGTGCTACAGCCCGGAACTTATTCGCTGATGACCGACACGCTCGATGTCGGGTCATGGATGCTGTCCTCGTAAGTCTGTGCCACTATGGGTTAACGACTAGCCATGTCAGCCCGGGCTCCTTATCATATGGATGCTAGCGACACTATCATATACGTGTGCCAAAAGGCGCAAATGGTCCCGGGCAAAGGTAAGGCGACACCCGTGGGAATACCGTGCGTGAGGCCGCAAAGTGATATGAGGTGTTCCAGGCTAGATCGATGTGACATTGGGTCGGGGTCCTGACAGCTTTGGTATCAGAGCTTGACTGATTGTAGGATTACCAAGCCAAACTGGTCGAAGTAGAGTCTAGAAATTCTTTAGTTATATAAGGGAATTGATTGTGGGATGGAACGTAAGGCTCTTTTTACTCCTTTACCCTATGACCTTCTGATCTGAGTCATCCTATCTTTCCTACGGGATTAAGAAACTAGGCTTCTCTTCTTTCTATCAGGATCACGTGTTACTAATCCTTAGACTTATAGGATTGTTGGTTTCAAGCCTCAGTTAAGTTCCTACTACTTCCGTATGTTAATTGTTGATCTTGAAACCTTGATATTGTGCTTCTGAGTGGCGATGCCACCATTTTTGTAGCATGTCTAAAACCATTTTGAGCATTTATAGCCGTTATGCTGTCCGAGTCATCCCAGGTTTCTAAATAGTCTGAAGCGTTTGCAAAATTCTTTCCTCCCGTTTCGATGTCCCTTTGGGCCAGATAAGCACACTAATCGGTGAGTTGAGGTACTCTGTTGCCTTGACATATATGTTGGAGTTACTATTATGACCCTAGGTGTTTTAGGGAGTCACCTAGTAATCTAGCCATGCTTTGTGTTCCAGTGTAATGATTCTGGCCATCATTCTCGAAAGCATCCTGTGATGCCATTTAGTAGTAGGTATACTATTCCTTGGGTTTCGAACCCGAGATTCACCCTACTTACCTCGTGTTGGTAGTGTTTGCTAGTTCCTTTAAGATATTAGTAACCTTTGCGATAGTCCTCGATATCCGTGGTATTTCCTTCTTCCAATACCATGAACTTCTTATGGCAGAAGTTCCTCGCTGAACCGAAAGCTTACAATAAGAGTGCTCTTGACGAGTTCTCGACTCTATGTTGTGACTCTGCCAGTCCAACCTTTCTGCATGGGTTATCCGGAAGAAATATGTCGAACTCGTTCGACATGCTAGTCCACGCATCCACAACTCAGAAAGATATATGTTCCTTTGAGTTGTCCCTCTGTAGTCGTATTCCGATCTTCGTCTATCAATTCATAGTCAGGAGTAATCGTGCATTCATGTTGCCGATGCTTATTATTCTTGTGGTTCGTCAAGCCATTCTATTCATGATGACTAGGAGAAACAAACTCCAGTACCTCGTCCACATTCAGGATTGGGTCAAAGTAGTTGTATTCTGCAAATCAAAATGCCAATCCAGCTTCTGGTCTATTCTATCTTGAAGTATTACCTTCTTTATGTTAGGATTGTCATGAGAATTCACCACCTCTTATGAATTCTTGAAGCAGTGATATTTCTCGCCATCATTTTGATTTCTCGGTTCCGTGTTGTTGCAGCCGGAGTGCTGACAAGTGAATCGTGATGTGTGAACTCAATACTCCTAGCAACTCCGTTGCTTGATAGTTAAAGGACAATAATTTCATTCTTAGCATGTTGGTTATTGAATCATCATTCTAAGATTGATCATGCTACCTAGTCCATTCTCCTGGTGCACTCCTCGATCGATGAGTTAGGATTATTTCAAATCCTCGCTTTATTGATCATATCGTCTTGCCCTGAAAAGAAAGATCGTTCTCGAGCTTAGTAACATATCGGTGGTTCGTGATTCTCCGTATATCTTCTCGGAAGTATTACCAGGTTGTCACCTGACCGCTATGTTGAGTTCGTGATCAAGATGGTTTCTTGTAAACCACCCCTTCTCCAAGAATCTGTGTGGGATACCCCTGAGCTAGTTGGTCAAGCTAAACAACAACTTGGAGAGTTGGAAGATAAAAGCTTGTCTGACTTAGTTCATGATAAGGGATATCTTGTATGTATGTTGAAGAAAGATGATATCTTCATAAATTGATCCTCGAGACCAGTTGCTGGAGCTATTGTCTTGCCAAAACTTTGATTTGAGTGTGGGCTATTCTCAAATCAAATCAGAACCAACGATATTCGTAATGTTGTCTTACTCGTGGATTTTCCTCGAGCATACACCATTATGTCTTTTGGGTCTGACCAATACTATCACCTTGTTCACATAGTTATGGAATTCCCTCTCCATGGGAATCCGGATGAATTGTTGTTGAGCCCATCGACAACACCCTTATCTCCACTATGATTTTGTTGAACGTTAAGCTAGTGTTGGAAACTTTATAAGCATTATCTTCATGTCCCGTTCATGAAGCATATGCTTGGACGAAAGAAGTGACTTCCTCTAATTCATGTGCATCTGATGCAAGTTGCCGCCGTGAATTCGAGAAAGCATGTTTTTTACCTCCTCTAGAATCATCCCAAGTCAGCTATGCACGTGCAAAGTATTCCGTGGTCTGTTAGACTGATCATCTTCATTCCATATGAGTTCCCTAGCACACCAAGCCACTGGTTGACTTGTTCAAGGAAAAGGAGTTAAGTGCTAATCCATGGTAATACACAAGACTTCGATATCCTCGATGATGGTTCCCCTTCTGAACTCGGTAGCGTTTTATTATAAGACTACCATGTGTTCATGCTTGTCTCGACAACACGCTCACATGTTGTAGCGTAACCAGCTCATGTTTTGGAGCTTGCTATCGTAGTTCACTCCCCGAGAATCTCGCAATGTCATCTCGTCGACTTGTGTTGCAAACCTTCATTTTCTTTCTAGACTTGATGAGTCTGGAATTTTCTGACACCAACCAGATCTGAACCTCAGGCAGATATGATGGTTGGAACATGTTCCAAGAACTATAATATTGGTCTCTCGATGACCGGTAAAGAGGATGTCATGGCCAACACACCCCGCCAGAAGACCTATTATTGCAGTATCTTGATTGAAGAAGTTGGCCAACTCCCCATAAGGATATCGTAGGTTTTACTCCCTAGTCGTTCCTTATGGATTTTTGTGTTTCCGAAGTCCGACCTTTTACTTGATGTTCTAGATATCAAACCATATCTACGAATGGGTTACGCTAGCACATCAAGGAGAACATTAGAAGCGGAGTGCTAAATGTCTCTCGGTCGATCATCCAGATTTTGTTCCCTTGGCCTCGCTAAGGTGAAATCTGAGAAGGTTATCTTCCTTTCCATCTGCATCGTCCATCGCTGTTCATCATGGTATTACGTTGTGTTGCCAGGATCCTTGACACGGATGTTGGTAAAACCTTGATGAATATGGAAATGCTCAAGTTCTTGAGAGCACGCACAAGCGCTAGGTGTTATCATCGGCACTAACTGGGATTGCTCTCAGTTTCCTCGATTATGCTATAACTTTTTCAAACAGTGGACCCACTCTCTACTGTTAAGCTTCTCCCCAGTTACTAAAATCATCCCTTGTGTTGTTTTCAACAAGGTAATCCACATCATCCATTCTAATCTGAGTATGCCATTCTACCGAACCCCCTCCAAACAATCGCTCGAGAATTGCCCTAGGCTGGTTTAGAGAGTCTCAATGATCTCTATATCAAAGGTAATTCTTTTTGCCACTTAAGGTATTAAGCTACGAATCACCCTCCTCCAGGATGTTCCGTTGTGGCATCATGGCAACTCAACTCCTCTCTACGTTGACAACCGTTCACCACCCTTTTAAGCGTGGAATTGTTGTCTACCTAGTGAACCCTCCTCATTTGTTCCACTCCATCCCTCTAGATGTGTGCTTCGTGTCTCAGTCCGAGAGATGTTGCCATGTCTCATTCCGTGAGTTAATCCCGAGTTGTTCGATCCTCGAGAAGATTGATCCTTCTAGAGTATCTTTCATCTCTCCTTGTCATGTTAGCTGGAGTTCTGAGAACAAGACGACAAGACAATGATGGTGATTGAATCAACATTCAATTGAAGTGCAACTTGGATCATGAAGATTGCGTTAGTTGTGTTTCCCCTTCATCTTACCCTATGCCTGAATCTCGGGACGAGATTCTTGTTTAGTAGGGGTGAGCTGTCACATCCCTAGGTCTGGTATGCACTAGGCTAGCCCTTCATGTGTGCATCATGTTTAAACTTTGAAAGAAACTTGAAATGGGGATTGCTCAAACCCTAGCACCAGATCAAATCAACTAGGTTCAAATAAAAATATTCTCAATGAACCCAAAATGATCTTCAGAAAAGTTCATTATTTTGGATTGGTCTAGGACCTCTTCCAAAAATGGTGCACATTTTCTAGGCCATTCTGGATTTTTGAATTAAATCATATAGTATTTGCATTTGGGCATTTAAATTCTATATAATATTTTAAATGCTCAAATAATCCCAAACTGTAATGTTTACTGTAGGATATATTTCCAACAGTGGTCATGAGAAGTTGCATGATTTTTGGGATTGATTTAGTATTTTTAATAAAGCCACAAAGTTGCAGAAAAATAGAAAACAGTAAATAAAATAGGAAACAGAGAGAGAGTATACTACCTGGGCCGCTTACCTGTTCAGCCTGGCAGCCCAAGTGGCTGGCCCAGCCCACCACCGCTTTCCCTCCTGTCGTCTTCCTCTTGCCAGTAGGAGCAGCTGCGTGCTCGCACGCGCGCGGCCGAGGAGGCCAGCTCCTCCCTGCCTGGTTGCCTTCTCCTCCCCCGGGACGTCTCCCGCAGCGCCACGCCACCCCCTCGGACCCCTCTCACTCCTCCCCGAGGCCCCCGCCCCTCTGCTCCCTCTCTCTCGCGAACCCGGCGTAGCCGCATGCCGTCGCACCACCACGGCCACCGCTACCCCCTCGCCCCTCAGTTGTGCCACGAGCTCCCGACGCCGCTCGACCCCTCACCGAGCCACGTCCCGCCAGAAGCCTGCGACAAGACGCCTCGAGCTCGTCTTCAACCTTCGCCGCGGCAACCTCACCTCGATTAAATCGCCGTCCGGCCTTCCCGAGGCCGCTCCAGAGACCACTTCAACCGCTGTGAGGCCCGACCCTTTTCCCTCACCCCTGCTCGTTTGCCTCCCCTAACCGCCCTAGCCGTCTTGCCGAAGCTCCTCGCCGCCCGGCTATGGCGCCCCGCGGCCACAGCTGCTGCCGTTCGCGCCGGACCCATCAAGATGCACAAGACACCCGAGAGCCGAGCACACTCACCAGATCCTCCTCCCGTGCACCGTAGCACCAATCCTGACCTCGCCGAGCCCCAGCCACCGCCGCGAGCTTCGTTCCGGCGAGCTCCGGCGCCCCCGCGGCCACCTACCTGCTCCTCTGGATGCGCGAGAGCATGGGCTACGCCCCGGTGGTCTCCGCGAGTCCAGCCGCCACCTGTAGCTTAAGTCCGGCGAGTTTCCGCCGCGGTTTTGGTCGCCGCCGCCGGTCTCGCAGTCTTGACATGGCGTCATTAGCTTAGGGACTAACCACGCTTAGTTAGTACCCACGACCACCGACAGTGGACCCAGTAGCAGGTCAAACCCACCACTCTGGATTTGACCGCATTAGTCCTCAGAGCAATAACACGCGGGTCCCACCAGCCAGGTTTGACCCTAGTCAACTCGGTTGACCTGATGATGTCATGATGATGTCATCCTGAGGCAATAAATTTATTTCTGGATTTAGTTTAATTTTAATAATTCAGGAAATTCCAGAAAATAGTGCTAACTTCTAAAAATCATAGTAATTCAACCGTAACTCCAAATCAAACAAGTTATATATGAAAAATTATCAGAAAAATCCAATCTATCCATCTGTACTGTTTTCATGCATGTTAGAACAACTTATAGCTGCTGTTTAGCACAAATCAATTAAATGTCATTTGAATAATCACATATGGAGTTTGAATTTGAATCTTGAGTTCAAACCAACTCCATTTAACTTGTGGCTAGTTGCATTAGCCCAAAACACAAGCATGTTGCCATGTCATGATCATGCATCATATTGTGCCTTGCATTGATTGTGTTCTTTCTCTGTTGCCGGTAATTGTTCCCCCTCAGTAGACGTGGTTCCGACGATGAGATCGATGACACCGATGAAGAGCTATATTATCTTCAGAAGTGCCAGGCAAGCAAAACCCCCTTGTTCATTCCGATACAATCCCACTCTCTCGCTCCTGCTCTCTTTCACTGCATTAGGACAACAACGTTTCAACTGTTACATGCTGCGGTAGTTGAACCCCTTTATCCTCTGCATGACCTGTCATTCCACAGTAAATAGATGAAACCCACTAGCATGAGTAGGAGTTGTTTGAGCCCTGATGTGCCTACTCATTCATGCTTGTTTGTCATGCCTCTTCGCTTAGAGTTGAGTCGGTCCGATTCATCGGGATGAATTAGAGGTGTGTGAACATGTCCCTCTTGTTGAGAGCCAAGTGTGTGAACACGATTTGGTAAAGGTAGCGGTGAGAGGCCATGTAGGAGTACATGGTGGGTTGTCTCATTGCAGCCGTCCTCGAGAACTGAGTTACGTGTTTGTGATCCATGAACAGCTACTACCACACATTGGGTTCCGTAACTCGGCCCCTCTCGGCTTCTTAATCACCCTTGTTCTCTGTCCGGGAGTTGCAACTAGTTTACGTGTTTGTAGGTAGTGTTAGTAGTCTACCAAGTGGCACCCGTGCAGTGGGCTTGGGACAGACTAGGCACCATGGCACGTTGTACCAAGCGTACATCCACCCGTCGAGGTGGGCTTGGGAACCCTGCTCACATCGTTTGGGGCCGTGGCGACACCCCTGCCGGATCTCCTTGCGGATGGAACCCGAATAGGTGATAAACACGGACGAGAGACTTGAGTGTTTAGGTAGGCGTGGCCGACTCCTCGCCCGACTTCCGCTTGAAGGTTGCCGAGGTATATGACGGTGTCTGTATGCGATAAGTGGCGAGGCGTGTGTGAAGAAGTACACCCTGCGGGGTTATCATTATCTATTCAATAGCCGTTCTCGGATATGGAAACTTGGACCCTTGCATAGTTCATAGATAAGTGAAAGTGGATACCCTAAAATGCGCAAGATAAGCGTGAGTGCTATGGATGGAGTTCTCGTGGGGAGACGGAGCGGATCCATAGTGGTGTATTGATATGGTGAATATGTGGACTCGTGCGCCACCTCAAAAGAGTTACTTGCGATGTAGTTCAGATAGCCACCGAGTCAAAGCTGGCTTGCTGCAGCTTAAACTCCACCACCCCTTTGTTGATAATGATGCATATGTAGTTAGTTCGATGTAAGTCTTGTTTGGTACATTTGTACTCACGTTTGCCTATTTTATGTTTTTGCAGAGAGATTTCAGTCTCCCTAGTAGTTCCGTGGACTTGACGTTTAGCTTGATACCTCAGCTACGATCTTGTGCCCTCGGCAGATCTAGTAGATAGTCGCTTCTTCTCAGCCTTTTTCATTTGTAGATGTCTGTACTCAGACATGTTAGCTTCCGCTTGTGCTTTGACTTGTATGCTCTGAATGTTGGGTCATGAGACCTATGTTTGTAATATCTCGCTCCTCGGAGCCTATTGAATAAATACTTGAGTCGTAGAGTCATGTTGTGATGCCATGTTGTATTTGCACATATCGAGCATATTGTGTGCATGTTATTGAAATGCTTGGTATGTGTGGGATCTGACTATCTAGTTGTTTATCCTTAGTAGCCCTCTTACCGGGAAATGTCTCCTAGTGTTTCCACCGAGCCATGGTAGCTTGCTACTGCTCCGGAACACTTAGGCTGGCCGGCATGTGTCCTTCTCCGTTCTGTGGTTCATCCCCATCGGGAAATGTCACGTTGAGTACCGGAGTCCCGTTAGCCGCTTCTGCCCGGTTTACGAGTCTGCTAGCCCAGGCTACAGCCGGAACTTATTCGCTGATGACCGACACGTTCAATGCTGGGTCATGGATGCCTGTCCCTGTAAGTCTGTGCCACTTTGGGTTTACGACTAGCCATGTCAGCCCGGGCTCCTTATCATATGGATGCTAGCGACACTATCATATACGTGTGCCAAAAGGCGCAAACGGTCCCGGGCAAAGGTAAGGCGACACCCGTGGGAATACCGTGCGTGAGGCCGCAAAGTGATATGAGGTGTTCCAGGCTAGATCGATGTGACATTGGGTCGGGGTCCTGACACATGGGGCCCTACCTCAAGGCGGGTTGCGCCTGGCACTGGCCCCTATCTTGGGGTGTGTTCTTGCAAATTTGGCTAGATGTCGAAGCTCTACGTCCTCGGGTCCCGGCCCTCGAGCTGGTCTCAACCGTTGCTGGTATGCCAGGTCGCGATGTCGTGGACAAGGCCAGAGGGTGAGGGCTGGAGAGCCGGTAGGAGCCCTGAGTCGCGATGCTCAGGTACCCCCCCTTTAACGCACAAGCTTGGTTAGATGTCGGAGCTCTACGTCCTCGGGTCCTGGCCCTCGAGCTGATCTCAGCCGTCGCTGGTATGCCAGGTCGCGATGCCGTGGACAAGGCTAGAGGGTGAGGGCTGGAGAGCCGGTAGGAGCCCTGAGTCGTGATGCTCAAGTACCCCCCCCCCCCCTTTAACGCGCAAGCCGCCGACATCAAGGAAGAAAAGGTGCCACGGACAGACACCAAATAACAAGCATGATGGGTCGAATGCATGGCCCGAAGATAAATGCAAAAGGGGTACACGCCGCTGGGTCTGGCCCGAGCAACTTGGGGATGATGCGGCCCGAGGGGCACCCCCAACAAAGTAAGCTAAAAACATGAGCAAAAGGGATACACGCCGCAGGGACGGACCCACGCGGCCTGGGAATGATGCAGCCCTGAGGGCGCTCCCAGCTGGAAATGAAACTTGAAAGATGTCACCTGACAGTGTTGACGACGAAGGGGTGTTGGTGTAGCGGACGCGATGGGCTGCGGGAGCCGATCCTCACGAGCCCCCAGGCACTGGGGCCTCGGGAGGCTTCGGAGGCGCTAGTGGCTCCTCGCGGGCCATCTTCATCTCCACCAGGACTGCGGAATTCCTGACCTCTTGAGCCTCCAGGATGCCCTTCATGAGGCGCTGGTACGCGGCAACCGCGTTCGGCAAGCCATAAGGCATGCGAACGTAGCTGTGGGGTGGACCTTTGCAGCACCCCACTTGCGAGGGCCAGAGGCGCTCCTGAGAGGCGACTTGGTTGAGCCCTGGTATGTCGATGCAGATGCGCAGCCCACCATCCTCGCCTGGATGGGGGTCCACAGCGGGTAAGCGGTGGCTACCTCTCATGACTCTTGACTCCTGTAGCTCCTGAATGGCCTTGCTGATGAACTCCTGAGGGTTTGGCCCTCCTTGCCTTGCTCCTTCTTGAGGGAAACGTGCTTCGAAACACGCCTCCAAGTGGTGCCCAAGCGCCTCCCGCGTGAACTTGGCGAGGTCGGCGGCCCTCCAGGGGAGAGCCCCCGAGCCCTGCCTGAGAAGGGCGCCGGGCGCACTTTCCTATGCGATGGAATGAGGTTCCCCCTAGGCAGGCGCGGGCCCTGTGGGGCCTGCCTCCTGAGGGGCCGGGCCGGATGATGTCTTCTTCTTCTTGGGGGCGGTCTCAGGAAGCCTCCTGCTTCTGCGATCCGGGTCTTCCAGTGATGCGGCCTGAAAGGCTCGTTCCAGGGAGCACACCGCGTCTTTCTCTTCGCAGGGCACCGTGATGACTCCGCCACTTCCTGGCATCTTGAGGACGTTGTAGCCATGGTGGGTTACGGCCATGAACTTGGCCAGCGCTGGGTACCCGAGGATGGCGTTGTACGGCAGGCGAATGTGGGCGACGTCGAAGTCGATGAGCTCGGTGCGGTAGTTGTCGCGTGCCCCGAAGGTGACAGGGAGGCGGACCTGCCCAATCGGGACCGTGGAGCCGTCGGTGACTCCGGAGAAAGGCTTGGTTGGCTGAAGCTGATTGTAGGGCACTTGGAGATTGTTGAATGTTTCCACGGACAGGACGTTCAGCCCTGCCCCGCCATCGATGAGGGTCCTGGTGACCAGCAAGTTGCTGATGATTGGGGAACAGAGCATTGGGAGGACTCCGGCTGTGGCCGCGCACTTGAGCTGATCTGCTGAACTGAACGTGATGGTGCACGCCGACCACCTGAGAGGGCGTGTGGCCTCGAGCTTGGGGAGGACTGCATTTACTTCTCGGGCAAACTGCTTGAAGATGCGTTGAGAGGCTGGGGCTTGAGCTCCGCCTAGGATGCAAAGCGATCGCCGTGGCTCTGAAGCCCCCAGCCCCTCCCCGATGACGGTCCTCATTTCTCCTTGGCTACGACAGCAGTGGAGGGAGGCATGCGTTGCCTTGCGGGCGATCCTCGCGAGGCTGATCCTTCCAGCCTCCCTCGCAAGGCGGGTCCAGCGGTCCTCGCGAGGTTGGTCGCGCCACCCTTGGCGAGGGCCACGGTCTTCCCAGCGTCCTGCGTTCCTTCCTCCTCCTCGACCGTAGCCCCAGTCGATGCGGTCGGGACGTCGGCCGACCCTTCCTTCACGCACGGCTCGGAGCTCTTGGCATTCATTGGTGTTGTGGGTGTGGAGGTCGTGGTACACTCAGTACCGACTGCCCTTGGAAGATTCAGACGGGTCTCTGCCCTGCTTGGTGTCTGGTTCTGCCGCGAGCACGGTAGCCCCCTTGCACTTCACATCCTTGGCCTTAGGTTTCTTCTCTTCTGGGTCTGCGGCAGGCAGCTCGAGGAGGGACAGACGCCCTTCCTCAGCCCTGGCACACTTGGTTGCCAAGTTGAACAGCTCCAAGGAAGTGCACATGTCTTCATGCATCGCCAGCTCCTCCTTCATCTTGACGTCGCGCACGCCGTCAGAGAAGGCTGAGATGATGGCCTCCTCGGTCACCTTGGGAATCTTGAGGCGCTGTGTGAAGCGCTGGATGTACTACGCAAGGTTTCCCAGTTGTTGCTTCATGCGGCGCATGTCGCTCATGGCGGGTGGCCGGTCGTGAGTACCACAGAAGTTGGCGATGGAGCGGTGCGCATCTCGTCCCAGAGGAGATCGTGCAGGAGCCGAGTTCGAGAGCAGTGCGGGCCCGTCCTTGAGCGCCATGGGAAACCAGTTCGCCATGACCTTCTCGTCTCCGTTAGCAGCTGATGCCCAGCTCGTGAGCTGGAGGAACTCTTGGGGTCACCGTGCCGTCGAAGCGAGGAGGCAGGTCTGGCTTGAACTTGTCGGGCCACGCGACGCTGCGCAGCTCGGTGGTGAAGGCGCGGCAGCCCGCCGTGGCCACGGGAGGCCTTGGGTGACGAAGAGCTTGGTCCTGCGGGTCCTCACGCGCTGCAGCTGGGAGCAGCGCAGGGTCTTGACGTGCTGGGGCAGGAGAGTGGTCGCGACGAGCCGGAGCGGGGAGTGCTCGGGCAGCTTCTCGTGGGCGAGGGACTTCTTGGCAGCTCTGCTCTTGCCACGCTGGCGCGTGACGGAGCGGGTTCCGCCTAGGGGCCACGCGCCTTGGGGCCAGGGCGCCTTCTTGAGGGGGAGGTGGCTGAGGCGCCCCGGAGTTTCGTCGCCCGCGCAGGGCGGGGCGCGGTGCAGCAAGAAGGACGGCGCGGGGGAGCCCCCTGCGGCGCGGACGAGCTCGGCGACTTGGTCAAGCCATTCTTCGTAGACGTCGTCGAAGGGACGGTAGCGCAGGAGCTCGTTTGCCGCGATGAGCATAGCTCGAGCCTCCATGGCCGCGCGGGGCACGCGGGACGAAGAACCAGCTGGAGTGAGCGAGGTTGTAGCAGTGCGGCCGTCTCGCCTCATGGATGGATGCTGGGACGATGCTTGCTGCTCGTTCCCCGCCGGGCCGGTGGCGGCATTGACGGCAGGCGACGGGGAACAACGAGGGCGCCCGCCGACGGGAGCCATCTAAGTGACACGGGAAGCGAGGGCGGCTCGATGCTCGGCACAAGCCCGATGAGCGTCCGACATGGATGCGATGGTCGGAGAAGAACAGGGCGACGGACGACGAATTCCGGCGCACCCCTACCTGGCGCGCCAAATGTCGGATTTAGGATTCCGGCAGACCCTTGAGGTTCGAACTCTGGGGTGCGCGCGGAGATTTCGCCCTCTAGCTACCTGCTCCTCGCCGACTCGCTGGGATCTAAACTACGGAAGGAACAACACAAGAGACACATAGTTTATACTGGTTCAGGCCACCATTGTGGTGTAATACCCTACTCCAGTGTGTGGTGTGGTGGATTGCCTCTTGGGCTGGTGATGAACAATACAAGGAAGAATAGCCTCGCGAGGGTCTGTTCTTGGTTGGTGCGATGAACTGCTAGGAGGAGTTCAGTCGCTCTCTCTACTGGCTTTCTAGTGAGGATTCTTGATTCTAGATGCCTCTACCCTGGGGGTGGCTAGTCCTATTTATAGGCAAAGGCCCTGGGCCTCTTCCCAAATATTGAGCGGGAAAGGCGCCAACAATTGGCCATTTTGAAGGGGAACATCTGGTACACTTATCCTGACTAAAGTTGGTCCTCGCCTGTCAAAGGCTCTCGTGGTGAAGCCTGCTTGGGCTCCACAATGACTTCCTTCGACCCGTTGGGTTGGTCTTGGTCTTGTTGCACCGAAACGGATGCCTTTGCTTGATGCTCTCGCCTGCGCTTGCTCCCTTTGCACCAAAGAGGAAAGTAGGACACTGCGCGGCTGGCACCCGACTGGCGCCCTTGGTCGTCATGGCTTGCGTCATGCGGCACCTCGCGAGGTACCCCGACTTGAACTCTCCGCCTCCTCGTGAGCCAGCCTGATGAGGCCGCGTCTGAGGAAGCTCCTTGTCGTCTGGCCCGCGAGGCTTGGCCCCTCGCGAGGGTCTTGAGCTTGTGTTGATGAAGATGGGCCGTGCTGGGCCCCCTTTTGAGCCACACCGCAGGCCGCAGGCAGGCAAGTCTGGGGACCCCTGTTCCCAGAACGCCGACATTTTGCAGTGTGTTTGTCGAGATCCGATGAATTGTGGGTTTATGATCAAGTTTATCTATGAGAAATATTTGAATCTTCTTTGAATTCTTTTATGTATGATTGAGTTATCTTTGCAAGTCTCTTCGAATTATCAGTTTGGTTTGGCCTACTAGATTGATCTTTCTTGCCATGGGAGAAGTGCTTAGCTTTGGGTTCAATCTTGCGGTGTCCTTACCCAAAGGATGTAAAGGGTTGCAAGGCACATATTGTATTGTTGCCATCGAGGATAAAAAGATGGGGTTTATATCATATTGCATGAGTTTATCCCTCTACATCATGTCATCTTTCTTAATGCGTTACTCTGTTCTTACGAACTTAATAATCTAGATGCATGTTGGATAGCGGTCGATGTGTGGAGTAATAGTAGTAGATGCAGGCAGGAGTCGGTCTACTTGTCGCGGACGTGATGCCTATATACATGATCATGCCTAGATAATCTCATAATTATTCGATTTTCTATCAATTGCTCGACAGTAATTTGTTTACCCACCATAATACTTATGCTATCTTGAGAGAAGCCACTAGTGAAACCTATGGCCCCCGGGTCTATCTTTTATCATATAAGCTTTCAATTTACTTTTATTTGCATCTTTACTTTTTGCATCTATATTATAAAATACCAAAAAAAAATATTTATCTTATCATACTATCTCTATCAGATCTCATTTTCGCAAGTGGCCGTGAAGGGATTGACAACCCCTTTATTGCGTTGGTTGCGAGTTCTTTGTTTGTTTGTGTAGGTGCGTGGGACTTTTGAGGAGCCTCCTACTGGATTGATACCTTGGTTCTCAAAAACTAAGGGAAATACTTACGCTACTATTGTTGCATCACCCTTTCCTCTTCAAGGAAAACCAACGCAAGCTCAAGACGTAGCACACCCCCCTTGGCTTGGGGGGCAAGCCCCCTCCCCTTGGCTGCCGCCCCCCTCTAGATCTCAACTATAGGGGCTGGCCCCCTTCCCCCTTCGCCCTATAAATAGAGGGGAGGAGGGAGGGGCAACAGCACCTGATCCAAGGCGCAGCCCTCCCCCTCTCCAACACCCCCTCCTCCTCCATTGAGCTTTGCGAAGCCCTGCCAGAGAACCTCTGCTCCACCACCACCACGCCGTCATGATGCTGCTGGAGTTGTCTTCCCCAACCTATCCCTCCTCCTTGCTGGATCAAGGCACGGGAGACATCACCGGGATGCATGTGTGTTGAACGCGGAGGCGCCGTTGTTCGGTGCTTAGATCGGAATCGACCGTGATCTGAATCACAGCGTGTACGACTCCTCCAACCGCGTTCTTGCAACGCTTCCATTTCGCGATCTTCAAGGGTATGAAGATGCACTCCCCTCTCTCTCATTGCTAGTCTCTCCATAGATTGATCTTGGTGATGCGTAGAAATTTTTTAATTTCTGCAATGATCCCGAACAGTGGCAACATCAGCTAGGTCTATGTGTAGTTTCTATGCACGAGTAGAACACAAGTTGTTGTGGGCGTCGATTTTGTCAATTTACTTGCTGTTACTAGTCTTATCTTGATTCGGCGACATCATGGGATGAAGCGGCCCGGACCGACCTTACACGAACGCTTACGTCAGACAGGTTCCACCGACTGACATGTACTAGTTGCATAAGGTGGCTAGCGGGTGTATGTCTACTTTAGTCGGATCGGATTCGATGAAAAGGGTCCTTATGAAGGGTAAATAGAAATTGGCAAATCACGTTGTGGTTTTGGCATAGGTAAGAAACGTTCTTGCTAGAAACCTATAGCAGCCACCTAAAAACATGCAACAACAATTAGAGGACGTCTAACTTGTTCCTGCAGCATATGTCGTGTGATGTGATATGGCTAAAGGATGTGATGAATGATATATATGTGATGTATGAGATTGATCATGTTCTTGTAATTGGAATCACGACTTGCATGTCGATGAGTATGACAACCGGCAGGAGCCATAGGAGTTGTCTTAATTTATTGTATGACCTGCGTGTCAATGAAAACGCCATGTAATTACTTTACTTTATTGCTAATCGTTAGCCATAGTAGTAGAAGTAACAGTTGGCGAGACAACTTCATGAAGTCACGATGATGGAGATCATGATGATGGAGATCATGGTGTCATGCCGGTGATGATGATGATCATGGCGCCCCGAAGATGGAGATCAAAAGGAGCAAAATGATATTGGCCATATCATGTCACTATTTGATTGCATGTGATGTTTATCATGTTTTTGCATCTTATTTGTTTAGAACGACGGTAGCATAAATAAGATGATCCCTCATAAAATTTCAAGAAAGTGTTCCCCCTAACTGTGCACCGTTGCGAAGGTTCGTTGTTTCAAAGAACCACGTGATGATCGGGTGTGATAGATCCTAATGTTCGCATACAACGGGTGTAAGCCAGATTTACACATGCAAAAGACTTAGGTTGACTGGACGAGCCTAGCATGTATAGACATGGCCTCGGAACACAAGAGACCGAAAGGTCGAACATGAGTCATATAGTAGATACGATCAACATGAAGATGTTCACCGATGATGACTAGTCCATCTCACGAGATGATCGGACACGGCCTAGTTGACTCGGATCATGTATCACTTAGATGACTAGAGGATGTCTATCTGAGTGGGAATTCATTAAATAATTTGATTAGATGAACTTACTTACCATGAACTTAGTCTACAAATCTTTGCAATATGTCTTGTAGATCAAATGGCCCACGCTAATGTTGCCCTCAACTTCAACGTGTTGCTAGAGAGAACCAAGCTGAAAGACGATGGTAGCAACTATACGGGTTGGGTTCGTAACTTGAGGATCATCCTCATAGCTGCCAAGAAAGCATATGTAATTGATGCATCGCTACGTGAAGCACTTGTTTTCCCAGCAACTCAAGACGTTATGAACGCCTGGCAGTCGCGTAGTGATGATTACTCCCTAGTTAAGTGCGGCACGCTTTACAGCTTAGAATCGGGGCTCCAAAAGCGTTTTGAGCAGCACGGAGCATATGAGGTGTTCCAAGAGCTGAAAATGGTTTTCCAAGCTCATGCCCGAGTCGAGAGATATGAAGTCTCCGATAAGTTCTACAGTTGTAAGATGGAGTTGAATAGTTCTGTCAAAGAGCACATACTCAAAATGTCTGGGTTGCACAACCGCTTGTCTCAGCTGGGAGTTAATCTCCCGGATGATGCGGTCATTGACAGAATCCTTCAGTCGCTTCCACCAAGCTACAAGAGCTTTGTGATGAATTTCAATATGCAGGGGATGGTGAAAACCATTCCTGAGGTATTTTTAATGCTGAAATCGGAGGAGGTGGAGATCAAAAAGGAACATCAAGTGTTGATGGTGAATAAAACCACTAGTTTCAAGAAAGGCAAGGGTAAGAACTTCAAGAAGGACGGCAAGGGGGTTGCCGCGCCCGGTAAGCCAGTTGCTGGGAAGAAGCTAAAGGATGGACCCAAACCTAAGACTGAGTGCTTTTATTGCAAGGGAAACGGTCACTGGAAGCGGAACTGCCCCAAGTACTTAGCGGAAAAGAAGGCCGGCAACACCAAAGGTATATGTGATATACATGTTATTGATGTGTACCTTACCAGTACTCGTAGTAGCTCCTGGGTATTTGATACCGGTGCGGTTGCTCATATTTGTAACTCAAAACAGGAGCTACGGAATAAGCGGAGACTGGCGAAGGACGAGGTGATGATGCGCGTCGGGAATGGTTCCAAGGTCGATGTAATCGCCGTCGGCACGCTACCTCTAAATTTACCTACGGGATTAGTTTTAAACCTCAATAATTGTTATTTAGTGCCAGCTTTGAGCATGAACATTGTATCTAGATCTCGTTTAATGCGAGATGGCTACTCATTTAAATCCGAGAATAATGGTTGTTCTATTTATATGAGAGATATGTTTTATGGTCATGCCTCGCTGGTCAATGGTTTATTCTTATTAAATCTCGAGCATGATGTTACACATATTCATAGTGTGAATACCAAAAGATGTAAGGTTAATAATGATAGTCCCACATACTTGTGGCACTGCCGCCTTGGTCACATTGGTGTCAAACGCATGAAGAAGCTCCATGTAGATGGAGTTTTGGAGTCTCTAGATTATGAATCATTTGACACATGCGAACCATGCCTCATGGGCAAGATGACCAAGAGTCCGTTCTCTGGAACAATGGTGCGAGCAACCAACTTGTTGGAAACCATACATACTAATGTGTGCGGTCCAATGAGCGTTGAGGCTCGCGGTGGCTATCGTTATGTTCTCACCCTCACTGATGACTTAAGTAGATATGGGTATGTCTACTTGATGAAACACAAGTCTGAGACCTTTGAAAATTTCAAGGAATTTCAGAGTGAGGTAGATAATCAACGTGACAGAAAAATAAAGTTCTTACAATCAGATCGTGGGGGAGAATATTTGAGTCACGAATTTGGTACACACTTAAGGAAATGTGGAATTGTTTCACAACTCACACCGCCTGGAACACCTCAGCGTAATGGTGCGTCTGAACGTCTTAATCGCACTCTATTGGATATGGTGCGATCTATGATGTATCTTACCGATTTGCCGCTATCATTTTGGGGATATGCTTTAGAGACAGCGACATTCACTTTAAATAGGGCACTGTCTAAATCCATTGAGACAACACCGTATGAATTATGGTTTGGGAAGAAACCTAAGCTGTCGTTTCTAAAAGTTTGGGGATGTGATTCTTATGTCAAGAAACTTCAACCTGAAAAGCTCGAACCCAAGTCGGAAAAATGTGTCTTCATAGGATACCCTAATGAAACCATTGGGTATACCTTCTACCTCAGATCTGAAGGCAAGATCTTTGTTGCCAAGAACGGGTCCTTTCTGGAGAAAGAGTTTCTCTTGAAAGAAGTAAGTGGGAGGAAAGTTGAACTTGATGAAGTACTGCCTCTTGAACCGGAAAGTAGCGCAGCTCAAGAAGATGTTTCTGTGGTGCCTGCACTGACTAGAGAGGAAGTTAATGATGATGATCAAGGTACTTTGGGTCAAGTTGCTACTGAACTTCGAAGGTCCACAAGGACACGTTCCACACCAGAATGTTATGGCAACCCTGTCCTGGAAATCATGTTATTAGACAACGGTGAACCTTCGAACTATGAAGAAGCGATGGCGGGCCCAGATTCCAAGAAATGGCTTGAAGCCATGCAATCCGAGATAGGATCCATGTATGAAAACAAAGTATGGACTTTGACAGACTTGCCCGATGATCGGCGAGCAATAGAAAATAAATGAATCTTTAAGAAGAAGACAGACGCAGATGGTAATGTTACCATCTATAAAGCTCGGCTTGTCACTAAGGGTTATCGACAAGTTCAAGGGGTTGACTACGATGAGACCTTCTCAGCCGTAGCGAAGCTAAAGTCCGTCTGAATCATGTTAGCAATTGTCGCATTCTATGATTATGAAATATGGCAAATGGACGTCAAAACGGCATTCCTTAACGGATTCCTTAAGGAAGAATTGTATATGATGCAGCTGGAAGGTTTTGTCGATCCTAAGAATGCTAACAAGTTATGCAAGCTCCAGTGCTCCATCTATGGGCTGTTGCAAGCATCTCGGAGTTGGAACATTCACTTTGATGAAATGATCAAAGCGTTTGGGTTTATGCAGACTTATGGAGAAGCCCGCGTTTACAAGAAAGTGAGTGGGAGCTCTGTAGCATTTCTCATATTATATGAGGATGACATACTATTGATGGGAAATGATATAGAACTTTTGGAAAGCATAAAGGCCTACTTGAATAAGTGTTTTTCAATGAAGGACATTGGAGAAGATTCTTACATATTAGGCATCAAGATCTATAGAGATAGATCGAGACACCTCATAGGTCTTTCACAAAGCACATACCTTGATAAGATATTGAAGAAGTTCAATATGGATCAGTCCAAGAAGGGGTTCTTGCCTGTATTGCAAGCTGTGAAATTGAGCTCGTCTCAAAGCCCGACCACGGCAGAAGATAGAGAAAAGAGGAGTGTCATCCCCTATGCCTCTGCCATAGGGTCTATTATGTATGCCATGTTATGTACCAGACCTGATGTAAACCTTGTCGTAAGTTTGGTAGGGAGGTACCAAAGTAATCCCGGCATGGAACACTGGACAATGTTCAAGAATATCCTGAAGTACCTAAAAAGGACTAAGGATATGTTTCTCGTTTATGGAGGTGACAAAGAACTTTTCGTAAAGGGTTATGTCGATGCTAGCTTCGACACAGATCTTGATGACTCCAAGTCACAAATTGGATACGTGTATATTTTGAATGGTGGGGCAGTAAGCTGGTGCAGTTGCAAGCAAAGCATCGTGGCAGGATCTACATGTGAAGCGGAGTATGATGTCTACAACACAACCTTCTTCTAGTAGACGTTGTTGGTCCTGCAAGTGCACAGGTTTGTAGCACAGTAGCAAATTTCCCTCAAGTGGATGACCTAAGGTTTATCAATCCGTAGGAGGCTTAGGATGAAGATGGTCTCTCTCAAACAACCCTGCAACAAAATAACAAAAAGTCTCTTGTGTCCCCAACACACGCAATACAATGGTAAATTGTATAGGTGCACTAGTTAGGCGAAGAGATGGTGATACAAGTGCAAAATAGATAGTAGATAAAGGTATTTGTAATCTGAAATAATAAAAACAGTAAGGTAGCAAGCGATAAAAGTGATTGTAAACGGTATTGCAATGATAGGAAACAAGGCCTAGGGTTCATACTTTCACTAGTGCAAGTTCTCTCAACAATAATAACATAGATAGAACATATGACAACCCTCAACATGCGACAAAGAGTCACTCCAAAGCCACTAATAGCGGAGAACAAACGTAGAGATTATGGTCGGGTACGAAACCACCACAAAGCTATTCTTTCGGATCGATCTATAAAAGAGTTCGTACTAGAATAACACCTTAAGATACAAATCAACCAAAACCCTAATGTCAACTAGATACTCCATTGTCACCTCAAGTATCCGTGGGCATGATTATATGATATGCATCACACAATCTCAGATTCATCCAACCAACATAAAAGTACTTCAAAGAGTGCCCCAAAGTTTCTACCGGAGAGTCAAGAACGTGTGCCAACCCCTATGCATAGGTTCCCAAGTGTCACGAAACCCGCAAGTTGATCACCAAAAAATACATCAAGTGGCACATGATATCCCATTGTCACCACAGATAATCACGGCAAGACATACATCAAGTGTTCATAAAAGACTCAATCCGATAAGATAAATTCAAAGGGGAAACTCAATTCATCACAAGAGAGTAGAGGGGGAGAAACATCATAAGATCCAACTACAATAGCAAAGCTCGGGATACATCAAGATCGTGCCATAGAGGAACACGAGAGAGAACACGAGAGAGAGAGAGATCAAACACATAGCTCTTGGTACATACCCTCAGCCCCGAGGGTGAACTACTCCTCCTCGTCAAGGATAGCGCCGGACGATGAAGATGGCCTCCGTGATGGGATCCCCCTCCGTGGTCTTGGAACAGGTCCCGATTGGTTTTGGTGGCTACAGAGGCTTGCGGCGGCGGAACTCCCGATCTATTTTCTGTTCTGGAAGTTTTAGGGTACGTAGGTATATATGGGTGCAGGGAGAACGTCGGTGGAGCTACAGGGGCCCCACGAGGCAGGGGGCGCACCTAGGGGGGATGGCGCGCCCCCCCACCCTCGTGAGCACCTCCCGTATCTTCTGACGTGGGGTCCAAGTCCATCAGGTGGGTTTCCTTCCAAAAATGACATCTCCAGTTGATTTCGTTCCTTTTTGACTCCGTCTGATATTCCTTTTCCTCGAAACACTAAAATAGGCATAAAACAGCAAATCTGGGCTAGGCCTCCGGTTAATAAGTTAGTCCCAAAAGTAATATAAAAGTGGATAATAAAGCCCAATATTGCCTAAAACAGTAGATAAAGTAGCATGGAGCAATCAAAAATTATAGATACGTTGGAGACGTATCAAGCATCCCCAAGCTTAATTACTTCTCGTCCTCGAGTAGGTAAATGATAAAAAAGAATTTTTGATGTGGAGTGATACTTTGGCATAATTTCAATGTAAATCTTCTTAATTGTGATATGAATATTCAGATCCGAAAGATTCAAGATAAAAGTTCATATTGACACAAAAATAATAATACTTCAAGCATACTAATCAAAGCAATCATGTCTTCTCAAAATAACATGGCAAAAGAAAGTTCATCCCTACAAAATCATATAGTTAGGCTATGCTTCATTTTCGTCACACAAAAATGTTCCCAACTTCTATACCCCCGATGACAAGCCAAGCAATTGTTTCATACTTAAATAATCTCAAACTTTTTCAACCTTCACGCAATACATGGCGTGAGCCATGGATATAGCACTATGGGTGGAATAGAATATGATGATGGGGATTGTGTGGAGAAGACAAAAAGAGAAAGTCTCACATCAACTAGGCGTATCAACGGGATAACAAAAAACTTTAGTTCCCAAACCATACTGTATTGATAAACCTGAAGATCATCTCAAATATCGTAGATAAGTCACACAATAATTACCAAACCGCAATATCGATATGCAATAGTTTGAACCCAAAGTTTACTACAAAGACCACAGAATCTAGATGAGACGTTCACTCCCCAAGGCATAGTCCCATGCAATGAAACCAAAAGTTGATCAAACCAAACCAATCATTGAAATAATGTCCCTGAATGACAATCACAAGTCATAAAGACTCATCGATAAGTATCATTGGAAAACCATTCATCACACGATGGGAGAACATCATGACCAACATACAAAGTGATCATTAAGTCCATCAAGAGGAACACGGGAGAGGAAAGGAGCGGAACCCTAGGTTGCCATGATGAAACCCAGATTGTCCCCTCAGTCAGTGCTCGTGAATTTGTCCAACCCATTATTTTGTATCATTTTGGTCAACGTAATTTATGTTCAAGTTCTACAAGGATGTGCGGGAATTAGGGCTCAAGCACGCTCCGGAGGCCGAGACGGCATCGTAACACTGTCACTTGAAGGGAGTCAAGTCCATGTGAGTTTATTCCAAATAATTCCATTGGATCCCTTCGCTAGTCGTCGATTCTCGTCTTTCCTCAAAACAACTCATGAACACAAATCAATGGGTTACGTTGTAAAGGTCCTAATAGTTACGGATACCACATAAAGCCACATGGGCATTACTACATTAAGCTGGAGACTAAATACATAGTGTTCTACGTACTGCTGCAGCAACTGAAAATCTAAGATCAAAGAAAATCATGCTGAGTTACTCCCTTAACCTTGCCAAGACTAGTCAAAGAACAACACTTGCAATCGCCTCAATAAGAAGGGTTTACAAGAAGCATCAAGTTCGCTTAAATCAATTAGTGATTTCATAGACTGTATCCAACGGCCCATGATTTTTTTACAAATGTAACCTAGATGCATGTAGTGTTACAAAATGATAAAGCCTAGGCTAATTATGTTAAATTTATGTAGCATGAATAATCATTTTATGTATAGTCTATAATTAAGTCTAGTATCAAATGATCGTCCACATATTATAGATTATGTGCTAGAATGGATTTGATACATGAGCTGTGGCATCACAAGCCTGTACGAATCATCCGATCAAAGTATTTGTGATAAAGATTACCTTTTCTTAATCATCGCTTTGATGTGAACATGGTCAGACTACAGTGAAAACAGGGTCAAACATATAACAGAATGAACCACATGAACGTGCCATGTCCTGTACCAGTTGACCTGCACACGCTTAGTCATCCGGCTCGTTCAATACAGCTTCATGAACGTTTAATGCCTAAAGTCATATTTCGACCGGACTAGAGTGAGCTTGTGCCATGTCTTGAAGCCCGGTTGATTCAAGCTTTTTACATGACCATGCTTTCAAATACCTTTGCCAGCAGTTACCAGGCAATGTTACTTAAGCCATAAAGCTGATTTCAGGCTACGAAGACCGATGAATACGCAATATCCCCATAGAATCAGAGGCGCCCACATTTCCATCCGAATGTCAAAGCCTTCAATATCTATATCACTCCCTTTATAAACCCTACATCCGACGTGCTAACTAGTCACGACCTACAACGCTTATGAAATGGCCAACTCCGGACAAGACTCCGTGGTCACACACCATTAGATCGGCTTCCTGCAAACCAGGACCAGCGTACCTCAAGACTTTGAACGCATTTCCCAGTTCTCAAAGCCCCGTAAGACATTTCACTTCAACACATTTTCATGGATCCTTTGCATAATCCGACGAATCACAGTGGCATAGCGGCCTGCCACCATACCAGGAGCGCCAACAGGACCACCCATGCACAATCGGTCATGCATACAGCACCAAGTCCTATCACAAAAGCAGCTTCGACATGTAGGTAAGGTATCGTCGGTTCAACCATGCTTCCATTGGATGGGAATGCTTTTCTCGAATCTTTGCAACCCCGTTTTCCTCAACTTCCCACCGCCGAAAGAAGCAAAAGGTGCCAGAGCCGAAAGAAGCAAAAGGCGCCAGAGCAGCTCTGAAGGTATGGAAAACGAGGTCTGCTTTCGGGACTTGCCGCATCGAAGATCCACCGTGCCTCACAGCCTTGATGTCATGCATATCACGAAGAACGTCTGCGAGTCTGCTGGTACCCTGCTCAACATGCCGAGAGGACCAAAGATGGGCCGAAAGCAAGGGCGACTTGAAATCAATGGGCATCGTGCAGGGACCTTCACGCTAATGATGATGATGATGATGATGATGATGATGATGATGATGAGGCGAAGCAGACACGTAAAGTCGCCGCAAAGGCAAAAAGGCCAAGAAGACCGAAATGACTACCTCCCGCGTGCTTCACTCTAAGTCGAGGAGATTGAGTAGTTTTTCACCGCCTCCTAGGAGTAAAACTTCCTTATGGTTACGCTGGGAAGATAAGCAGATACCTAGACCCAAAGAACGCAGGTTCGATGGGATGAAGTCTCACGACCGCCACGTCGATGACGCAGATACTTCCAGCCAGTAATCCAGGGATCATGGACGCCAGCGTCCGCGAAATGCTATTTGGCCTATGCAACTTTTTCGACGCCATATCTCGGAAGTCGATTGGCGGAGGCAACTCGTAGGCTACAGAAGAGATCATGGTGATACTATGCGAGCTTGAGATGTACTTCCGCTTTGCATTCTTCGACGTTATGGTGCATCTGCTGGTCCATATAGTGGAGGATATCATCCAACTCGGGCCGACGCTCCTCGCACAAAGATGATGCCGCTTGAAAGGATGAATGGTGTCATCAAAGGATACGTTCGCAACATGTCACGCCCGAGGGAAGTATAGCCGGGCTTTTCGATCAAGAGTGCATCTCCTCTCGCACAAAATTATCTAGGCATCGAGAACCCCGCTGGTCTCGCCTGTCAACAGCACCTCGGCAGGCTCGCTGGATGGGGTCACCGTGAGGGTCGCCGCAAATGCATGTCGACTTAGAGGGTCGACTCGCCGACTTTGAAAGAGCAAACCTAGTCGCGCTACAACACATAGACGTGGTCGATCCTTGGGTGGTAGAGCACAAACCTTTATTAAGAAGACGCGTAAATGACCGGGGCCAACAGAGGACGGACGGAGATATAATCAAAGAGCACAACTCATGTTTCACGCGTTGGTTCAAGCGAAAGCTTCGTCGCACCCTTTACATGAGGATTCTTCCACGGAAGAACAACTCATATTCGCCTTGCCACAGGCGCCGAGCACAACCTCGATGACCTATGAGGCGCATTTATATCAACGGCTACACATTCTACACAGAGGCCAAGGACATGAAGAGCGATGGTTATCGAACTCCGGGGTAACGATGGAATCCTACACCGGTAACGACAAGGATAGATACTACGGAAGGATCGAGGAGATCTGGGAGCTGAGCTACGCTGGAGAGAAGGTCCCGATGTTCCGTGTGAGATGGGCGAAGAGCGTCCTAAAAGAAGACCGGTATTTCACCACCATGGTTATACCCGGCCAATCCAAGACCGGGCGCAAACGTCACCGCAAAAATGATCCATGGGTACCGCTTCCCAAGTGGACCAATGCTTTTCATTACCGACTCGTCAAAGCCCACCGTGTTGTCGTGAGGAGAGGCAAAAGGAAGATCATCGGAATGGATGGAGTAGCCAATGAGCAAGACTTCGACAAGTACGGCGACCCGAGGATCGAACATGACGACGATGATGAAGTAGCAGCATACACCACAAGAAGAAGCAGGACCACCCTACCTAAAGGACGTCCGTTCCACAGAAGAACTCCATTTGCAAAAAAGAAGGGCAAGAAGATTGTGAATAGATAGCTAGCTAAGATAGATTGTATTTAAATCGTAGCCTTCATTTCTCGATTGTATTTCATGGGCACTTTTTGAACTATCATGAATATTTTTAAATTTCATGGACACTCGATCTCGATCCCCCTCCATCTCGATCGCTATCCCACCTCGCCAGATCCGGATCCCTCGCCGCCGAGCACCCCCGTCCACCGCCGCCGCCACGACCCTCGCACCCACGATTCCCCTACTCAACCGCCGCCGCCGACCCCGCACCCTCTCCTACTCAACCGCCGCCGACCCCCACCTCCCTACTCAACCGCCACCGACCCCCCGCACCCACAGACCTCCCCGCTCCACCGTCATTACTGTTTGATGATATTTTTAAAAAATTATTACTGTCTTATAAAAAAAATATTACTGTTATGGTTTAAACAAGTTTGAACATATTTAAACACAAATAAGTATCAAACAACATTTTAAATGCATAAAAAAATTGTGGAGGCTGGGAATCGAACCCAGGACCTCCTGGTGTGAGAACTGGCTCTCACGACCAATCGAGCTAGTAGAGGAACTTGGTGTGGATCAGGTCGTGGAAGATAACCTGTTGGCTCGAAAGAAATTAAAAAAATACTAATGGCGCACTGGGTGAGGTGCGCCATTAGTATGGATGTACTTATGGCGCACGGAGGGTGGTGCACCATTAGTATTGTGCCGCCCCATCGATATTTCCTCCCGCGCCCAAACCTATCTCTCTCCTCGCCTCGCCCTCGATCCCTTCCCTCTCCTCTCGAGCGCTGCTGCTGCCCCGCCGCCTCGACGCCCTTGATGTCACGCTGCCCGACGCCCGACGCTGATGCCACCCTCTCCTCTCCAGACGCCACGCCCCGCCGCCTCGTCGTCCTCGTCTCCTTGACGCCTGACGCTTGACGCCGCCCTCTCTCCTCTCCGCCGCCGCCCGCCGCCTCGTCGTCCTCGTCTCTGCCCGGCGCCTCGACGCTGACGCTGCCCTCTCCTCTCCTCCCCCCGCCCGCCCGCCCGCCTCCCCTCTGATCTTATTTTGTTGGTAAGCCACGGTGCGACACAAACACACAAGTAGATAGATTCCAAATATGAACTCTGGCATCACAAATTTACAATCATATTCTGTGTGCACTGACTGATGGTGACATATGCCTAGTTGTTTGTGACTTCACATGCCGGATTAGCATCCATATTTTGATGTTCCAGAACAATCTGTGCTTGTGTGTATCAGTTCCTCTGTTGCGGGTACATCTCTGTTCTTGATTTCGTCTTTTTAGTTGCTAGAGCACCAGCTGATACATCAAGTTTAGGGTAATATCATGAGGCAAGGTTGGATGAATGTCACGTGTGCGATTGCTCTGTTTATTTCGTTGTCAGTTTGTACTTAAGCTGTGTCTGCATGCAATAGTAGAGATTGTCCCTAGTCCCAGTTACTTATTTTGTTGGTGAGCACTTAAAAGGAGTAGATATTGTTATCTTTGTTTCTCTGTTCTAGACAGTTGATTTGTCAGCATGCTATCTTCATTGTAAGTTTTCCTATCAGCTTGTGTATACTAATGTTGTATGCACAATATTTCTGATCCATCTCCTTGAGATGTGATATTCACTGTCGGTAGTTGTAATAATCAAATATGAGTTTGTCATTATGCCTTGACTTAGCACCTGATCAAGAGTAAATGGCTGTGTGCCCTAAAACTAGAGTAGACATCTGCAGTCGTTTGGACACTGAACAGGAGTTGCCCCAAAAGTTTAGTCTACTCATCTTCACCATCCCTTGTGAACTTGTTGGTTGTTTTGCGTGCATGGAACATTCAAATATCTTACCCTCTTTGGACAACTTGACTTCGTTGGTGTTGGTCATCTTTGTCTTGTCTAGACTGCTGGCAACATGTTTGGTTATTTTGTTTTTGATGTACTAATTCAATAATTTGCATGGAGCTATGCCAGTTGATACAAATATCTTAGCCTCTTAGGACAACCTGACTTTGTTGATGTTGGTCACACATGTGATGTTTAGACTGTTTATATGGGGCTCCTGATTTTATCATGAAGAAAGAATAGATAGTGTGGTTCTGACCTTGTTTAATTTCTGCAATTCTTGTATATGGTATTCTTTGGTGTGTATTGCATTCTCATCGTGGTTTTGATCATAGAACAAGAAGGGAAAGGGCGACTGAAGTACCTATTGCAGCAGACAGAAGTATTTGCCCACTTTACAGAAGGAAGCCGGGCTAAAGAGAAGAAGCCACGTGGAAGGTGATTCTTGGTTATGTTTTTTTAAAGCAATCCTTGGTTATGTTAGTGCCACTATATAGTACTTTACTATGAACACCCATCTTGGATGACCAATAGAAATTGCAGCCACATGTGCACCGATCTAATTTGAAACATCAATGAAAATTGAAAAAAAAATACTCTTAATTTTGTGGTTTGCAAGCTAGACTTTGCTCTTAATTTTGTGAATGCCTAATTAGGGTGCATTTCTGATAAACAAGAAAAGATAGCTTTGCGTTGACTTGCTTCCACATTTGTGTTCTTGCTAGGGACTGTTTAAAATGCTGGGATCAGTTTTGGAGACTGATCGACAATTTAGTACTGCTGGTGCATTTCCTTTTAGTCTTAGATCATAAACTACTCTTTGCAAACATAAATAGATGATCTCAAATCACCATAGTACTGTGGAAATGGTTTAATGCTACTTCTGGCGTTCTTACTTCAGCATCTGTATGCCCATGCAATGATTTGCTTTGAGCCTAGTTCTTATTCTCCTATCATTAAGCTTTGTTCTATGTTTTTTAAGCACAAAAAGCCTGATTATATAAGCAAAAACAATTGTTAGCTTTTAGATGTTGTGGTGGTTCACTTGGGGGTATGTGTAGCAGTTAGCAAAAATAGAGGACTAAAGTGCTCTGTTTGTCCAAAAGGTTGAATGATACTGCTTGGAGATGCATATACTATTTCACCTCTTCACATGCCAATGTATTTTCCATGTTGTGATGGAGGCCTTTTTTGCCTTGTCCACCCGAGAGGCCCTTGAGTTTGCTGGAATGTCGATTAACTTCCGCTCCAAAAATTGGCACTCCATATGTCCTATTTTCAGCAAAGGTCATGCTGAAATTTTCCGTGAATTTTAGCATGACTTTGCTAAAATAGGACATATGGGGTACTTGTAACTAATGATGAAAGCTTAGGCTTTTAGGGTGCCTCGGCGTCGAAAAACCCTCAATGATAAAAACTTAGCTTTTAGGATGCCTCGTGTCGACAAACCCTAAACAATAACCAACTTTTGACCAAACTTTGTTCCTATTTAGAGAGAAACATGGCCAACAACGATGAGGCCGGGGTTCGGGCGGCAAGGCATTCGGGAGCTGTCCCAGAGATGGAGGACCAACCTCGCCAGTATGAGGATGCCGCCTTCCCACCGATCCCGAGACCATCGATGGTACCGCCGAGGATCTAATTCCCATCGATGCCACGATCGATGGTGCCGCCGAGGATGCCACCATCGATGATGGTGGCGCACGCACGATGGCAGCCAACCAAGAGGCAACGGAAGGACCGGCGCCCGATCGTGCTCGCCACCCTCAAGGAGGAAGTTATCAAGTGGACTCCAACGGAATCCAACGGCGCCCGAACGAATAGTCAAGGGTACTCGCTTCAGCTCGGGTGCATTCTCCGAGCACCGCCTCGATCAACACCGAGAACCCGAGGCATCCCGACCAAGGGAATTTGTGCAACCTCCTCTTCACGGTTGCACGAACGATACAAGTTCCCGCTGAATTTGCAAACACAAGCCTCAAAGGGAATAAAGTGAACAATGCTGCCCTCACGAAGATGAGCAAGGCCCTGTCTACTTGGAAAAGCAGTGTGAAGAGAATGATCGAGAAAGGTGAGAGTTATGAGAAGATCAAGGAAAAATCCTTCGATCACCGAAGATGACTACAACGACTTCAAGTTCAATTGCTCGAGCACCGCAAACTCCCAATCAAGTCAGTGGGGAAAACAAATGCAGGAGCTGAACATAGGGGAACACACACTCGGTCCCGGTGGTTACAGAGTAGCGGAGCCTATATGGGACAAGGAGGAGGCGGACCGTGCCGAGCAAGGCCTACCGCCCCTCTTCGATAAATACAGTGACAAGCAGACTAGGAACTTTGTCAGGGCCCGATACAAGAAGGACCCGAAAACAAAGGAGCTTACCACGGATCCGAAGACTAGGAAGCTTGAGCTTGTTCTGGTAAGGAATACACCCCCGCGTAATTAGCTCCATATGGTTGCATTCTAATTAATGAAGCCAAATTTCTAAATGGTTCACATTCCTTCCGCAGGCGACTGAAAGCAGTAGCGCGGGGTCGACTAAGAGCAACCCTTGGGACACCACTCTAAATAGGGCGTTGAATGTAATGAAGAACAAGGATAAGCTCGAGAAGTCGACGTCACTGGTCGTGTGGCCGCAAAGGCTTGTCGACAAAATGGGGGTCATACTATACCGCTGGTGTGCGGAAGGAGAAAAAGACTAGCTCAGAAAGCCAGGCGCGCGAGGTTCAAGAACTCAAGGCACAGGTGGCGCGGATTCCGAAGATTGTCCAAGAGCAAGTGCAACAACAACTCGGAGTGACGATCACCGCCATTGTGCCTACCTTGATTGAGGGGTTGAGTGCGTGGATTGCGGGCGGCCAACAGGGGCCGCCCCCGATTCCGAGCTTCACAGCCAGCAACTCGCATAATGCGATGGCGGGGCCATTGGTGCCTCCGGCGGAGGCGGCATTGGTCTCTCCGACACCGGCACGGGAGCTTAATGCACCCGGGTGTACGCCGGCCGGCACCTCTGCAGCAAGCGGCCCCTCCGTCAACTGCACGCCCGCCGTTGGCGGTGCCTCGACATTAGCCGAGCTCGATGCCATCATCACGGTAACTAATTAAGCCTCTCTCGGCCGAGGACTTCATCTCCTTGCCTTTGACTGGGCATCCCTGACGCCCTACATGTTTTCGCAGGGCGCCGCCGATGTTCCGTGCACTCTCCTGCACTTCGTGAACAACGAGTTGGTCGATGTCGCCAAGGGAAAAATCGTTCAACCGGGCAACCCCTTGTTCCACGGTACCCAGATGCCACCCAACTTGTTTAGGGTTCAACTGGTTCGGGTGCTGCCAGGCTGCGACGAGTTGTTACCTCCGATTCGACCCGTCGGGGCCGACGATGATGACGTGATGACCCTCAGCGCCTGCCTGAGCTGGCCCCTGCTTTGGCCGAAGAGCCAGATTCGTTTGGGGGCGGGGGACACCACCCCAAAGACAACACCGCCAGTCGTGCCGGCGCCAAGTCGGCCCCATGGGAAGACCGCCACAACGGTGCCGGACATCCCTATGCCACTGGATCCAAACATGCATATGGCACAGGATCAGAACGACGACGACGACGATACATTTGGCAACGTCGATCAGTACTTTGCCGATCATGGGTACGATGGCGACTTCATGGGGCCTCCTTCTCAAGAACCCAACCCAACAAAAGACGTGTGCGATCTAGCTGGTACCGCGGAGAAGCCAAGTTGCAACAGCGCCGTCGGCGCTTAGCTCTCGTGAGACGCCTCCAGCCGACTTCACCAAGCCTCGATAGGCGAGGTGCGAAATATTATCAGCCCCAACACACTCAAGAAGGCGGTCTGTGAGCGAACTCAGTCCCATTACAGAGAAGAAGAAGGCACGCAAAAGAAAGACTAAGAAGGGTGCGAGCCAGCCGGCACTAAGTACGATCCGTGCTCGGGGCGGGCCACCTTCACCTAAGGATATCTCGAGGAGGGTGCATGTGACGGTAGGGCGATGCTACCGACAAATATGCTCAATGCTGCAACGGTGCTATGCGGAGTCTGCATGATGTTGTTCTTTCTTTGGAGAAGCGGCGTCTCGAGAGAAGGATGTGGCATACCCGGTTTTGCGCCAAGGTGCCAGAGGGCAAGGGCTTTGTGGATAACTCCATCGGGCGCACGATCGTCCTGCGGTTTGATGACATCCACGCTTATGTTGAACCTTCATCCGCTTCACTACACCTTCGCTCAGCTATTTTCGCTGAGTATGGAGATGCGGATCATTCGCGACAAGACCCCGACATCGTGATAGTCGACCCCTTCTACATGCGCGCCAAGATCTTGGGCAGCGCTGGGACCGCAAGTCGCGAAGTTCTTACCTCGAAGGCGCCATTCGCAAACCAAGATAAGGATAACTTCCTCGTGCCTTACTTTCCCGAGTAAGTCCTCCCTCAACCGCCCGTAACATATGAATTCTTAGATTTCGATCGTTTTTCTTTTAACATTCCGTGTTTTCTGCAGTGACACACATTGCACGCTCATCCTCCTAAGCCCCAAATATTCCATGGCCACGTATTTCGACCCGGACCGTCAGTCGAACGTAGACTACACAAATGTCAAGAAGGTTCTTGATGATGTTCTCCCCGGCTACGCCAAATCTGGAGGCACGTACACCAAGCCTATTCGTAAGTATGGCAAGCACGTGTTCTCCCACAATACGATGTTCTGCTGCGTCAAGCAGCCGCCTGGCGGTCAGAAGGGTGCCTACTACGCCATCCATCACATGCGGGTGATCATACGGGACCATCATCAACTTCTGCTACTGAGTAATCTCAAAGATTGGGCAAAGTGCGTGTCGGCAATCCAGGACGCGGACCTCCGACAAGAATTCTTTCGCATCCAGTCGGAGTTTGCGGAAATCATCCATCAAGATATCCTTCGTACCTCGGGGCAGTTCTACCTCAACAATCAACCGTCCAACAAAGACATCGACACAATGCTACAAATGCAGTCGACAACGATCGTTATTTCATGACTCCCACGATAGACGGCGGCTTCATCCACGCCCGGTCCCTTGAGTCGAGTCGAAAGCGGTGATGTTGTGTCTAGTTCTCAAACATCGATTGGCTCATGTTGTAATTAAACTTTAATGAACTTGTAGTATGTCTCTTTGGTTTCGAGAGTCGCTCAACTTAGATGTAATCGATGCTATTAATGTCTTGCTTTTCTCTTCGATCATTCTGCTGCATACTTATATATTGCTTATGTATTGTCGTGAATTGGTACTAACGCTTGCTTGGCTAGTGCATAGCGATGCCGTCGTATGTCGTGGTACAAGGGTAAGGTTCCCGAGTCTCTGACGATCGGGAGGAGTGTCGAGACAGGTTCACCGATTCAGCGGTAATAGCACAAAGGGTACACCACTAGGGCCGAGGCGAATCTAGATACGCCCGCTATCTAGCGGGAGAGGGAGGAGCGTTGGAGGAACCGGATGAAGACGGGTTTCATCGTGATGATGCTCATCGTGATGACCGCAGCTCTCTTCTATGTGATGGTAGTTTAGATGATCGATATTGACTTGTAATGTGAAGACAAACTCGCTACTCGCGGTCTCGAGACTTGTAATATAATGTTCTATCTTTGTTCGGTCTTTTCAATTCGGAGACTAATATGATGAATTGTATTCGGAGACTAATATGATGAATTGTATTCAAAGACTAATCTTATATTGTATTCCATGAATCTGTTGTTGATGTGTGCTGTCTATATTTTGTACAATTATACATTTTGTAACCTGTGCAAAAAACAGAAAATAAAAAATAAAAAAAACTAATATTCATACTAATGGCGCATCACATCACAGTGCGCCATTAGTATGACAAAGTATACTAATGGCGCATCATTAAATAGTGCTCCATTAGTATGCCGAGGTTACTAATGGCGCATCTTGTTGTTGTGCGCCATTAGTATGCCAGAGCACCTGGGTATACATGGCCCCTAGGAGGCATACTAATGGTGCACTTCTGTATACACTAATGGCGCATCAGAGGTGCGCCATTAGTATACCAGATACTAATGGCGCACCAGTGGTGCGCCATTAGTAAAATATACTAATGGCATGGCACTAATGGCACACCACTAATGCGCCATTAATGGCCAAATTAGGTGCGCCATTAGTAGGCCTTTTCCTAGTAGTGATCAAACTTATCTTAGTATTCAACACACTCATAAGAAAGTTTCACATATCTTGAATACCAAGTATATTAACATTAAGCAAATTACCATGCTATTAACGACTCTCAAAATAATCTAAGTGAAGCATGAGAGATCAATAGTTTCTTTAAAACAAATCCACCACCATGCTCTAAAAGATATAAGTGAATCACTAAAGCAAAAATTATCACGCTCAAAAGATATAAGTGAAGCACTAGAGCAAAACTATCAAGCTCAAAAGATATAAGTGAAGCACACAGACTATTCTAGCAAATTCCAATCTGTGTAAGGCTCTCTCTCATTAAAGAATTTCAGATCTTGATACCTTATTCAAACAGCAAGCAAAGCTAAAGAAAACTACATTGCAAGGATAGCACAACTCATGTGAAGAAGCAAAAACTTAGGCTCAACCGATACTAACCGATAGTTGTTGAAGAAGAAAGGTGGGATGCCTACCGGGGCATCCCCAAGCTTAGATGCTTGAGACTTCTTGAAATATTATCTTGGGGTGCCTTGGGCATCCCCAAGCTTGAGCTTTTGTGTTTCCTCTCATATCATGGTTTCTCTTTTTATCAAAAGCTTCATTCACAACAAACTCAACAAGAACTCGTGAGATAGGTTAGTATAAACCAATGCAAAACCTTATCATATTATACTGTAGCAAATCACTTAAATTATTATTCAACATTTCATACTAAATGCCTCTGTATATTTAATACTCCTATCATCAAATAGAATCATTAAACAAGCAAACATATGCAAACAATGCAACCATAACAGCAATCTGCCAAAACAGTACAGTCTGTAAAGAATGCAAGAGTATCAATACTTCCCTGAGTCCAAACATTATGAACTAAAATTCCCACTGTAATAAATTTATCAGAGCTCAATATGAAAAAATATTCAACGTTAGACCATGCTCTGACATTTCTAGGCATTTTTTGCAACAGCGGTAAACTTTCTGTTTTCAAACAGCAACATGCAAACTAGCAAAATAAGCATGGCAAAGGCTATCCTTGACTTTTTAATTGAAACTAAAGATGCAAAACATTATTCTAACTAACAGCAAGTGAAAAGTAACCAAATAAAATGATGCTCCAAGCAAAACACATATCATGTGGCGAATAAAAATATAGCTCCAAGTAAAGTTACCGGTGAACGAAGACGAAAGAGGGGATGCCTTCCGGGGCATCCCCAAACTTAGTTGCTTGGTTGTCCTTGAATATTACCTTGGGGTGCCTTGGGCATCCCCAATCTTAGGCTCTTTCCACTCCTTATTCCATTGTCCATCGAATCGTTACCCAAAACTTGAAAACTTCAACCACACAAAACTCAAAACAAAACTTGTAAGCTCCGTTAGTATAGGAAAATAAAAACACCACTTAGTTACTGTAATGAACTCATTCTAAATTCATATTGGTGTAATATCTACTGTACTCCAACTTATCTATGGTTCATACCCGCCGATACTACTCATAGATTCATCAAAATAAGCAAACAACACATAGAAAATAGAATCTGTCAAAACCAGAACAGTATGTAGTAATCTGTATAAAACGTGTACTTATGGAACCCCAAAAATTATAAACTTAACAGCTGGACCTGAGTAATTTGTCTAGTAATCATCTGCAAAAAGAATCAACCTAAAAGCACTCTCTAGTAAAAAATGGCAGCTAATCTCGTGAGCGCTAAAGTTTCTGTTTTTCACAGCAAGATCACATAAACTTCACCTAAGTCTTCCCAAAGGTTCTACTTGGCACTTTATTGAAACAAAAGCTATAAAACATGATTACTACAGTAGCATAATCATGTGGACACACAAAAACAGTAAGGATAAATATTGGGTTGTCTCCCAACAAGCGCTTTTCTTTAATGCCTTTTATCTAGGCATGATGATGACAATGATGCTCACATAAAAGAGATAAGAATTGAAACATAACGGGAGCATCATGAAGCATATGACTAGCACATTTAAGTCTAACCCACTTCCTATGCATAGGGATTTTGTGAGCAAACAACTTATGGGAACAATAATCAACTAGCATAGGATGGCACAGCAAGCATAACTTCAAGATTTTAAGCACATAGAGAGGAAACTTGATATTATTGCAATTCCTACAAGCATATGTTCCTCCCTCATAAAAATTTTCAGTAGCATCATGAATAAATTCAACAATATAACCAGCACCTAAAGCATTCTTTTCATGATCTACAAGCATAGAATTTTTAGTACTCTCCACATAAGCAAACTTCTTCTTTATAGCATACGTATTATCACAATAATCATCATAAATAGGAGGCATGCTTTCATCATAGTAAATTTGCTCATCAAAGCTTGGGGGACAAAAAATATAATCTTCATCAAACATATCTTCCCCAAGCTTGTGGCTTTGCATATCATTAGCATCATGGATATTCAAGGAATTCATACTAACAACATTGCAATCATGCTCATCATATAAAAACATTCTATAGATTTCTTCTTCTAGCACTTGAGCTCAATTTTCCTTTCCATGATACTCACGTAAGGTATTAAAAAGGTGAAGCGTATGAGCCAAACTCAACTCCATTTTTTTGTAAATTTCTTTTATAAACTAGACTAGTGCTAAAACAAGAAACAAAAAGATTTAATTGCAAGATCTAAAGATATACCTTCACTTACCTAGCCTCCCCGGCAACGGCGCCAGAAAAGAGCTTGATGTCTACTACACAACCTTCTTCTTGTAGACGTTGTTGGGCCTGCAAGTGCATAGGTTTGTAGGACAGTAGCAAATTTCTCTCAAGTGGATGACCTAAGGTTTATCAATTCGTAGGAGGCTTAGGATGAAGATGGTCTCTCTCAAACAACCCTGCAACCAAATAACAAAAAGTCTCTTGTGTCCCCAACACACCCAATACAATGGTAAATTGTATAGGTGCACTAGTTCGGCGAAGAGATGGTGATACAAGTGCAAAATATATAGTAGATAAAGGTATTTGTAATCTAAAATAATAAAAACAGCAAGGTAGCAAGCGATAAAAGTGAGCGTAAATGGTATTGCAATGATTGGAAACAAGGCCTAGGGTTCATACTTTCACTAGTGCAAGTTCTCTCAACAATAATAACATAGATAGAACATATGACAAGCCCTCAACATGCGACAAAGAGTCACTCCAAAGCCACTAATAGCGGAGAACAAACATAGAGATTATGGTTGGGTACGAAACCACCACAAAGCTATTCTTTCGGATCGATCTATAAAAGAGTTCGTACTAGAATAACACCTTAAGATACAAATCAACCAAAACCCTAATGTCACCTAGATACTCCATTGTCACCTCAAGTATCCGTGGGCATGATTATACGATATGCATCACACAATCTCAGATTCATCCAACCAACATAAAAGTACTTCAAAGACTGCCCCAAAGTTTCTACCGGAGAGTCAAGAACGTGTGCCAACCCCTATGCATAGGTTCCCAAGTGTCATGAAACCCGCAAGTTGATCACCAAAACATACATCAAGTGGCACATGATATCCCATTGTCACCACAGATAATCACGGCAAGACATACATCAAGTGTTCATAAAAGACTCAATCCGATAAGATAACTTCAAAGGGGAAACTCAATTCATCACAAGAGAGTAGAGGGGGAGAAACATCATAAGATCCAACTACAATAGCAAAGCTCGGGATACATCAAGATCGTGCCATAGAGGAACACGAGAGAGAACACGAGAGAGAGAGAGAGAGACAGAGAGAGAGATCAAACACATAGCTCCGGGATGATGAAGATGGCCTCCGATGATGGGATCCCCCTCCGACAGGGTGCTGGAACAGGTTCCCGATTGGTTTCTGGTGGCTACAGAGGCTTGCTGCGGCGGAACTCCCGATCTATTTTCTGTTCTGGAAGTTTTAGGGTACGTAGGTATATATGGGTGCAGGGAGAATGTCGGTGGAGCTACAGGGGCCCCACGAGGCAGGGGGCACGCCCAGGGGGGAAGGGCGCGCCCCCACCCTCGTGAGCACCTCCCGTATCTTCTGACGTGGGGTCCAAGTCCATCAGGTGGGTTTCCTTCCAAAAATAACTTCTCCAGTTGATTTCGTTCCGTTTTGACTCCGTCTGATATTCCTTTTCCTCAAAACACTGAAATAGGCATAAAACAGCAAATCTGGGCTGGGCCTCCGGTTAATAGGTTAGTCCCAAAAGTAATATAAAAGTGGATAATAAAGCCCAATATTGCCTAAAACAGTAGATAAAGTAGCATGGAGCAATCAAAAATTATAGATACGTTGGAGATGTATCAAAGTACATGGTAGCCTCTCGGAGGCAGCACATGAAGCAATCTAGATGAAGGAGTTCATTACCGACCTAGGAGTTATTCCCAATGCGTTGGGCCCAATGACTCTCTTCTGTGACAACACTGGAGCTATTGCCCTTGCCAAGGAGCCTAGGTTTCACAAGAAGACCAGGCACATCAAGCGTCGCTTCAAGTCCATTCGTGAAAATGTTCAGGATGGAGACATAGATATTTGTAAACTGCATACGGATCTGAATGTTGAGTAAACCTCTTCCGCGAGCAAAACATGATCAACACCAGAACTCTATGGGTGTTCGATTCATCATAATGTAACTAGATTATTGACTCTAGTGCAAGTGGGAGACTGTTGGAAATATGCCCTAGAGGCAATAATAAAATGTTATTATTATATCTCCTTGTTCATGATAATTGTCTATTGTTCATGCTAAAATGTCCCTAGTGAGCCTTTGGTTGACTAGTTCGTTGATCAACAGATGGTCATGGTTTCCTGACTATGACATTGGATGTCATTGATAACGGGATCACATCATTAGGAGAATGATGTGATGGACAAGTGTGGGGACCCCGACTCGCAAGTCGTGATCGCCGAATGCACGTGTACAGTGATCCCAGAGATCAATGCTCACTGAACACACAGAAGCTGAATAACAAGAGTCTTACATCCATACATACCGTCTTACACAAATAGAGACCAACATGGTCAAGTCTTACATCGATAAAGCCTTAAGGGCTGAACATCAAATGAAACATAGTAGCGGAAAACGTCATCGATAAGTAGAACCCATGCCATCTCGCCTTAACCCTACAGCATTCTCGACCGAAACGCCCTAGTTCGCATGATCGCTCCAAAGAACTCTTCTTCGAACTCCGGTTCTTCCATGCCTGGTCAATTAAATAACCAGTGGCAAGCCAATGAGTACTTTGAATGTACTCGCAAGCATCCCATGATTTGGTTCAAGGTACAGTAATGCATGACATAGGTAAAGTTTTGCATAAAGCTAGTTTTAAGTGCAGGACATGTTCAACATCCTATAAAGCATGCATCAAGAGAATTCAAGTAACCATAAGAATTGGTCACAGATATCAACATAAATAGAATGGGCACCTACCCATTTATCATAAACAGAGTGGGCACCAACCCATCTCAATCGTGTCAAGTCCTTGACTTGATCCATGACTACACCATCATCTCACACGCACTGGATTTGAAAACAAGTGGACGAGCCCAAGAGCGGTTACCTAACTGTCCATGACCGTGGACACGGCTATTCAATAGTTTGACACTCTGCAGAGGTTGCACACTTTACCCACTAGATCCGGGAACTTCCGTGTCAAACCACGACCATGGTACCTCAAGCACCGGGGTAAGCACCGATCACTACCTTTCTCTAGACGACACTAACAAGGAGTCCACTCGATTAGCGATAACCCCGTGTCTTACATTTCAAACAACATTTTCATGGAGCCTTGCTCCTTTTTCCATCACATACCACCGCACGGGTACCAACGGTGTGTCCGGTGCCCCATAAAGATGGTCATGGCCGCCCTACAGCACGACCCGTCGCCCCGAGAGAGAGCACCAACTCTCCCCGTCAACTAGTAATGCGGGCTCCAAGCTAGTATCGGTCTAGGTACTCAATAATGCCCTTTCCCATATAAGGGTAGAGTGGTCGCGCATGTAAGGTTGGGATAACGGTCGCAACTCCGACCAATCCGCTTCAAAACAACACCCACTTCCTTGGCACACCACTTCGTCATCAAGTGGTCACCCATTTCATCATCTCCCTCGGGCATAAGTGGCACCCGACGGGTTTTCAAAAGACTTTTGAAATCATATAGCCTCCTTCGCCATGCACAAACCCACCCCATTTATGTAGCATCTACATTTGCATCCTAGCTACTCCCACCGCACAACCCTCATAAGAAGGTAGGGCCATGCACAATGCAAGTATCAACGAGGAAATAATCGTGGCAACCAACCCACGTGGTTCACCAACTCGTCATGATTCCGATGCATCATCAATAAAGAGCTAAAATGACATGCATATAAAGGGTATCATAGTCATGGTCAAAGGGCTGCTTGCCTTGGTTGGCTTGATCTTCAAAGTCTTCAGCACTTTGCTCCTCCTTCTTCCTCAGCTACCTCACAAATCACGGGATCTAACGTTGCAAGAAAACAACGGAAGAATAAGGCAATAATAAAAAAGAAAAGTCAAAGTGCTCGGAAAAATGTCAACTTAATTTTGTAAAATACTAGGAGGAAAGCTAGGAAGGGGGCAACTTTTGGTTTTGGTTCTGGAGCAGCAAAATAGGAGTTATGGATTTTCAAAGGCTCATTTAAATGTCAAAAACCACATTTAAATATTTACAGAAAAGAAAAGGTGATTGGATCTGAGTGAAAGTTGCACCATTAAATAGATTGCAATATTCTAGGAATTTAGAAATTGGAATCAATGCATTTGGATTAATATTCTGCCCTGTGGAATTTTTGGAAATATCACAGAAAAGGAAAAAGGGAAACGGCGCTGTGCCACTGGGCCAGAGAGGCCACAGCAGCAGCAGGCCCAGGGGGAAACCCAGCCCACGCGGCTGCCACGTCGAAGGCGTAAAGGCCGAATACGCCTTCGGCCGACGGCGGGTCTGTCTTGGCTGTACAAGACGTTTAAACTCGACGGTGGATCCCACCCGTCGTATGCGTGAGGTCGATCGCCGGCCCCACGGCGGCCGTCGTCTACCTCCGGCCAGAGGCGACGGCGAGCTCGCCGGCGGTGATACAGGGCACGGGAAGGAGCGCAGAGGCTACCGTTGGGTTCAGGAGCGAGTCGCGGATCTGGTGGTGGTGGGGACGGTCGCCGGGGTGGCCTGGCCACGGGCGACGAGGTCCCAGGCGGAGGTGCTTCGGGCGCCGGTGGCTCCGGCCGTTCCCAGCTGCAAAATGAGGGGGAAAGAGAGGGGAAAGCATCAGTGAGGCGAGGGGAGGCCGATTCGAGGGAGAAACGGGGCGGAGGAGGCCGGTACCCGCAGATCGACGGCGACCCGAGGCGGCGGAGCTCGAGCTCGATCTCGAGCTCGGGCGGCTCTGGAGCGAAGGGGGTGGATCCAAGGGTGGATTGGGTGTGTGGGAGGGCGACAGGGAGGAAGAGGAGGGCTCAGGAGTGCTTTAAATAGGCTGGCCGCGGTTCACCGTGGGCGTGGCCTCGGGCGCCATGGATCGGCTCGAGGCCGTTGGGGAGAGGTTGGAGCTGTCCACGGCGCTGTGGGAATGGAGTAGGGCGCCAGGAGAAGGAGAGAGAGCGAGGAGGGCTCTGGCGCCCAGCGTGAGGCCGGCCATTGGCCGAGCCGGGCGGCGTCGGGCACGCGCTGCAGGAGGGGAGAGAGAGGGGGAGACAAAGGGGACGGCACGGCGGCGTGTAGCAGACGTCGAGGCACATCAGCTGGCGCGATGGGAAGGCACGAGGCGGTCGGGAGGCGCGGCGTCAACGGTCGGCGCTCTGGCAGGCGCTCCAGAGCGCGACTTTGGCCGGCATCCGCGGTTTTTCCGCGGCGCGCGCGCGTCCTTTTGTGTCTGGAAGCTACAGTGGCAGGGGACAAGGCCAGGGAAAGGCCTGGGATGCTCTGGGGTGCAGAAGGGAGAGAGAGAAGCTGTGAGAGAGAAGAGAAACTGTTGTCCAGAGAGGACAAACTTGATTCCCCCCTTCCTCCACATTGCTTCTTCGGGTAGAAAAGTGTCTAAGAGACAGAGGGGAGTGAGGAGGGGTTGTGGCAAAAAGATTAACTCAAGGAGATTAGTGAAAGTGGCAAAAATAGGCTTTTTAGTATTTTGCCAGAAGGTGTTTGATGGAGTTTTGGGTAGGCTAATGACTCCCACTGACCAAGATACTCCAAGGGGTGAAATGTCACATATAATTAGGGCCTTCCACCCATTTTGAGCTTAATAGGACAAAGTTGCCAATGCAACTCTTGCAAACCCTAGAAATGGGCAGAAAGGGGTTTGTGTAGATCCTGTGGAGTAAATCATTTCTCCATGATGTACCACTTGGTGTGGTAGCCTTATTTGGTCACATGATCAGGCTCACCAAAGTTGGGGTCTTGGAGAAAAAGTTGGTAGTGCAAAGTGGTTCAAACTTGATTTTGGTCAGAGAGGGTTTTGAGGCACTTTGACCAAGATTTCCTCTTCTCCAACCTGTGCCATTTGGTCCAGATGCATCATTAGACCAATGAAGCATGCCCACCAAGTTTGAGCACATTTGGACATACTTGGCAATGTAAAGTTGATCAAACTTTAGATTGGACAGAAATGGTTTTGAGTGGTTTTGATGGTGTTATCTTGTTCTCCAAGTCATGAGACTTGGCAAGATCATCTAATATGTCATATGTGACATGATAGAATTTTCCTGGAATTTTTGGAGAATATTTCCTTTGTAAATATTTCAAAAGCTTGAAATATCCAGAAAGGGTTTTAGAGGGATTTGACCAATATTTTGAACATGACCAGGTGTTGAAACTCATATATATGGACAATATATGTCCTATGAGTTTCCCTAAATTTTGTCAAATATTTTTGAAACAGTAAAGTAATTTTTTTCCTATTAAAGACCATTTCTGGCCTTAAGAAAAGCTTTTAAATAAAATAGAACAATAACTTTTAAAATTATATTTTTGTGGTTCCTGGGCATCCTATATCTAATAGGAGTCAAATATATTTTTGGAAAGATTTTTACTGCCCTTAATCAAGTACTTGCAGTGCAAACCTCAATTCAGGGGTTTTTGGAAAACTAATTTTTAAAAATACTTTCTGGCCAAATTATTTTTGTAAGAAAATTCTATATAGCACTATCCACATGGCATGTTCATTGGTCAGGAGCTTGGGGTAAGGGGATGGAATATAGAGGGTAGAGTAGTTGACTTCAAGAAGCACTTGAAAAGAAACACAGAGAGAAAATCAACTCCAAATAAAAGCCAAATAATGCAAAAAAAGTTTTTTGTTGGTCCAAATTTTCATGCTCTATTAATAAAAATGAAATGTTACAAAATGCAGGGTGTGACAGACCTACCCCCCTTACAAGAATCTCGTCCCCGAGATTCCTAAACTAGGCTTGAAAGAGATACGGAAATTCGGATCTAAGGTAGTCTTCACGCTCCCAAGTTGCTTCTGCTTCGGTGTGATTGCTCCATTGGACTTTGAAGTATTTGATGGTGCGATTGAGTACGCGCTCAGCCTCATCCGAAATGCAGATGGGCCTCTCACGATAAGTCAAATCAGGTTGAAGATCAATGGCTTGGTGATTGACGCCTTTGTAGAGGTCGGCTTGTCGGAACTTGGAGACACTTCCGGAGTTGTGACACGTGGAACACGCAGCACATCGAAAGTTCGTGGAAGTTCCAACTGGTAAGCCACTTCTCCTCGTCGATCAGTGATCTTGAAGGGGCCAATGTACCTCGGAGCGAGCTTTCCTTTGACATGAAAGCGCTGGGCTCCTTTGAGAGGGGTGACCCGGAGATAGACATGGTCTCCAACTCGGAAGTTTAGACCTCTGCGACGTGAGTCCGCATAGCTCTTCTGCCTTGACTTGGCAGACTTCAGACGCTCTCGGACAAGCTGGACTTGCTCTTCTGCTTCACGAAGGATATCAGGCCCAAAGACAAGTCCTTCTCCGGTCTCCGACCAGTTGAGAGGTGTACGGCACTTCCGCCCGTATAACACTTCAAATGGTGCCATCTGATGGCTGGCCTGATAACTGTTGTTGTAAGAGAACTCGGCGAAAGGGAGGCAATCTTCCCACTTAGCTCCATAAGCTAGGACACAGGCTCGGAGCATGTCTTCGAGTATTTGATTCACTCGCTCGGTCTGACCTCCACCAGGGTGGAAAGCGATCTTTGAAGGACAACTTGGTCCCCATGGCCTCCTGGAATTTCTTCCAAAACCTTGAGGTGAACTGGGTTCCTCGATCTGACACAATCTCCTTGGGAACACCATGAAGGCTCATGATTCGGTTGATGTAGAGACTGGCTAACTGGTTCCCCTTGTAGGTTGTCTTGACAGGAATGAAGTGGGCCACCTTGGTCAAATGGTCAACTATGACCCAGATGGAGTCATGTCCCTTGTTTGACCTAGGTAGTCCAAAGGATGAAATCCATTCGACTTTGTCCCATTTCCACTCGGGAACCTTGAGTGGTTGGAGTAATCCAGAGGTCGCCGATGTTCAGCTTTGACCCTCGGCATACGCCACATTTTGCAACATAGGTGGCAATCTCCTTTTCATCCCGTACACCAAAATCTCTCCTTCAGGTCTTGATACATCTTGGTGCCTCCAGGGTGGATGGAATATGGGCTGTCATGAGCTTCTTGCAAGATCAGGTTCCTGAGCTCAACCCTGTTGGGCACGCATATGCGATTCCTAAACCACACAATTCCTTCCTCATCCTCTGTGAATCCTGAGGCTTTGCCTGCCTTGATCTTCCTCTTGATACCTTCAATACTCTCATGCCCCTTCTGAGCTTTCTTGATATCATCCATCAAGGTAGGCTTAACTTCGAGGTTGGCTAAGAATCCTGGTGCAACCAGTTCCAACTCAAAGCTTTCAAGTTCTTCATACAAGGCGGGTAGCTTGTGCTTTAGCATAGCATTTAAGGAGCAAGCCTTCCTGCTCAATGCATCTGCTACCACATTAGCCTTTCCAGGGTGGTATTGAACACTGAGGTCATAATCCTTTATCAACTCCAGCCATCTCCTCTGCCTCATGTTCAATTCCCTTTGAGTGAAAATATACTTCAGACTTTTGTGATCCGTGTATATATCACATCGCTTCCCCAAGAGATAATGTCGCCAAGTCTTCAGGGCATGAACCACTGCTGCTAGCTCAAGGTCATGAGTAGCATAGTTCTCTTCGTGAGGTCGTAGTTGCCTTGAAAGGTAGGCCACGACTCGCTTTCTTGCATCGTAACACCTCCCATCCTGTTCTTGACGATCACAATATATCACAAACTCCTTGTGTATATCTGGTGTGGCCGAATCGGAGCGTGGTTAGCCTCTCCTTCAGCTCCCGAAGCTCTCTTCGCACTTCGACGCCCATTCAAACTTCTTGTCCTTCTTCAAGAGCTGAGTCATGGGTCGGGCAATGCTTGAGAATCCTTCAACGAACTTGCGGTAATATCCCGCGAGTCCGAGGAAGCTTCGACTTCCTTCACATTGCTCGGGATTGCCATTCACCACGGCTTCAATCTTGGCAGGGTCGATCGACAATCCTCTTCGCTAGAACATGACCCAGAATCCAACCTCACGCAGCCGAATTCACACTTGCTGAACTTGGCATACAGTTGGTGCTCTCGCTTGTCTAGGACCATCCTCAAGTGTTGCTCGTGTTCTTCTTCCGACTTCGAGAAGACAAGGATGTCATCAATGAAGACAACGACAAACTTGTCCAAATATTCCATGAAGACCTTATTCATGAGATACATGAAGTAAGTCAGGGCATTGGTCAATCCAAAGGACATGACCGTGCATTCATACAGCCATATCTGTTACTGAATGCCGCCTTCGAATATCTTGGGGTCTGATTTTCAGTTGGTAGTACCCAGATCCGAGGTCGATCTTGGAGAACACCTTGGCCCCATTGAGTTGATCAAACAGATCTTCAATCTTGGGAAGTGGGTACTTGTTCTTGATTGTAACCTCGTTGAGGGAGCGGTAGTCAATGCATAAGCGGATGGTACCGCCCTTCTTTGCCACAAATGTAAGCAAGCGATCCCCAAGGGGAGGCACTAGGCGGATAAATCCTTCCTCAACTGCTCTTCCACTGCTTCTTCAATTCTGCTAACTCCTCCGATCCCATTCTATAAGGCTTCTTATAGATGGGTCCTGCTCCGGGTATGAGCTCGATGATGAACTCAATATCCCGATCAGGAGGCATTCCTGGTAGCTCATCAGGAAAAACATCGGGATACTCGCATACCACAGGCACTTGTTCCAATCCAACTTCAGTCAGACAGTTGACTTGGTTGGCTTGAGCGAGAGAGGGTTGGAGGCAAATTTGACTTCGACTCCTTGGTCATTGGTCATAGTGACCGTCCGGTTGGCGCAATCAATCAAGCCTTGGTGCTTGCTGAGCCAATTCATTCCCAAGATCACATCCAAGCCTTGTGATTTTAGGATGATAAGGTCTGCTAGGAAGTCTACCCCGTTGATGGTAATCCCAACTCCTTTACATCCTATCTTGGCTCTCATCTCTGCCCCGGGGGTTTGTACAACCATAGGGTTATTCAGGTGTAGGGTCATGCCACTTTTAATGCAAAACTTTGGGTGACAAAAGAATGCGTGGCTCCGTAATCAAACAAAACAGATTCTGGGTGCTGAATTGACAAGGAACGCACTCAAAGACGACGTCCGGTCTTCTTGAGCTTCTTCCGGTGACATGATTCACACGACCCTGCCATTGTTGGGCAAGTTGCGGGAGCTTGGTTCCTCGGTGGCATTCCACGGCCTTGTCCCGGTTCTCTGCGTTGGGCGCGGGCGCCGGGCTTCTTGTTGGGGCAATTCTTGAGTAGTGCCCGGCTGTCCACATCCAAACAAGTGACTTGGTTGGGAACGACGCCTTGCCAAAGATTGTTATTGGGGTTGTTGTAAGCTGGCCTGGGTTGGCATACCGTTGAGGTGGATAGTTGGTGCGAGGTGCAGGAGCTCTTGGCTGCCGATAGGTTGGCTTGACCGGGCTGGCTGCCACGGACGAGGCTTCGTTGCCGGAGCTACCCTTGCCGATCATCTTGCGCTTACGAGTGTCATCCAAAGCACGCCGCTTGTCCTCAAGCATGAGCGCCTTTGTTCACCAGATCGAAAGGTCGGGCAGTCACACACAACAAGCGAAGTCTCGCAGAGTCCGTTAAGGCCTTCCATGAAGCGCTCCCGCTTGGCAAAGATCGGTCTTGACATCTTCGAGGGCATACCTCGAGAGAACACCGAACTTCGCATGTACTCCTTGACAAGTGCTACTACCTTGCTTCAGGCTCGAACTCACGCTTCTTGATGGCCATGAGTCCGTAAGGGATGTGGGCCTTATGGAATTCCGCCTTGAAGGTGTCCCAAGTGATGTCTTGCTCAACATGCATAGCCTTGAATCCATCCCACCAAGCTCTGGCAGTCCCCCGAGACAAGGGGCAGCATACGCCACTTTATCACGGTCCTCGGTGCATCCGACTAGTGCCAGCAGATCCTCAATGGTGCGGACCCGATCGTTTGCATCCGGGGTTCAGCAGCTCGATGAAAGTGGGTGGTGCATGCTTCTTGAACTCCACCAGTGTGGAACGCCCATGGTCGTGCCCACCGGGCCGGGCGGTTGACAACCCGAGCAATCATTTGAGGGCTACAGTGTTGGCTTGGCGCCCTCTCGAAAGGCTTGGAGAAGCTGAGCCATATCCATGCTTGGAGGAGGTGGTGGTGGTGGAGTCTGTCCTGGGCTTGGTCTGGCTGGCTCCGGCCTCAGCAGAACCTCCGGCTTCTTGCGGCTGGGTAGAGGTACCAGTACGTGTTACAACAGGCATCCTGTTGGAGTGGTCAAGGTCTCATGATTGGGAACAACAATGAGGGAAAGCAGTAGAGATGGAATGCCTAGTAAGGGGGTGGTATGACACAATTTAAGTAAAACAAAGGCCAGAAGGGCCAAACTCATGCATTAAACCAAATGGGGAATGTAGTCGTTTACAAGTTCCCGAAGGGAAAGTACGACTTCATCAAGCAAGTTGAAAGCAAACACAACATAACATGGTTTCATAAGAACCATTACAAGGACTCGATTCGCAAAAGGGGTACACGACCTATCCTACCATAGGCTACGAGCTAGCCTATCCTAGTCCTGAACGGAGTCTAAGTGGTGGAATGCTCGGTCGGGTATTCTGGCTCCTCTGGGTCTTCCTCCTCATCTTCATCTGTCTCGGTCTCCTCATCGCTTGAGGAAGCGGAGGAGTGAAGGAGCTGAACACGGCGCTGCTTTGTTGGTGGCGTCTTGAAGAGGTTGCGGTACTCCTTTGCCGTCATACGGCGTGGCTGAGGTGCTCCCTCGGCACGTGCGACCTGTGGGGGTCGTCCGCCTCGATAAGCTACTGCGGGCTGTCCAGGGGGTGCTCCATCCTTCTTGATCCTGTCCGCCTTCATCTGAACTATGCGGAGGAGCTCCTTGGTCTCGCGGAGTTCCCTCCGAAGCTCCGTCGACTCCGAGGCCAGTGTGTGCGTGCTGCATCACAACACACAAGCTGAAGTAGGTCCAAGCGGAGAGGAAGTCCTCGTCCAAGGGTGGTGCTGGTGCGCTGCTCTCGCCATCACCTTCCTTACGATAAGGCAGGTAACGAGTGGCTGGCTCTCTCGCCATCTCTGGCAGGAGATCTCGGAGGCGAAGTCGGTGCCTTGAGGGCAGCAGCCTCCACGGCGAGAAGCAAGGTCGCCATCTGGGGTCCCTCAAAGAACCAGCTCGTCGGGCGCCATTCGCCTCACGACTACCTCCACGTGATACTCCTTCTTGGTGCCGTCGACCCAAAGGCTCGTGGTAGGAGAAGGTGGGGACTCGAGTGAACTGGCACTTCCCGAGGCTATCCTCAAGAAGCACGGAAACCCAAAGGGTCGAAGTCCCTGCACGCGCCCATCTACAAAAGTGGAAGGGAAGGGTCAATAAGGAATGTGACCTGTGCTTGGGATGCTAACATAAAACAGAGGTGTATGGGTAATCTAGGGATAGTCCGCCTAACTAACGCCCATGCTAACTAAGGCTTCCTACAGTCAGATGGCTCGTACCAGCTCTGTGGGGACCCCGACTGCAAGTCGTGATCGCCGAATGCACGTGTCAAGGATCCCGAGATCAATGCTCACCGAACACACGAAGCTGAATAACAAGAGTCTTACATCCATACATACCGTCTTACACAAATAGAGACCAACATGGTCAAGTCTTACATCGATAAAGCCTTAAGGGCTGAACATCAAATGAAACATAGCAGCGAAAACGCCATCGATAAGTAGAACCCATGCCATCTCGCCTTAACCCTACAGGCATTCTCGACCGAAACGCCCTAGTTCGCATGATCGTCTCCAAAGAACTCTTCTTCGAACTCCGGTTCTTCCATGCCTGGTCAATTAAATAACCAGTGGCAAGCCAATGAGTACTTTGAATGTACTCGCAAGCATCCCATGATTTGGTTCAAGGTACAGTAATGCATGACATAGGTAAAGTTTTGCATAAAGCTAGTTTTAAGTGCAGGACATGTTCAACATCCTATAAAGCATGCATCAAGAGAATTCAAGTAACCATAAGAATTGGTCACAGATATCAACATAAATAGAATGGGCACCTACCCATTTATCATAAACAGAGTGGGCACCAACCCATCTCAATCGTGTCAAGTCCTTGACTTGATCCATGACTACACCATCATCTCACACGCACTGGATTTGAAAACAAGTGGACGTAGCCCAAGAGCGGTTACCCAACTGTCCATGACCGTGGACACGGCTATTCAATAGTTTGACACTCTGCGAGGTTGCACACTTTACCCACTAGATCCGGGAACTTCCGTGTCAAACCACGACCATGCGGTACCTCAAGCACCGGGTAAGCACCGATCACTACCTTTCTCTAGACGACACTAACAAGGAGTCCACTCGATTAGCAAGAACCCCGTGTCTTACATTTCAAACAACATTTTCATGGAGCCTTGCTCCCTTTTTCCATCACATACCACCGCACGGGTACCAACGGTGTGTCCGTGCCCCATAAAGATGGTCATGGCCGCCCTACAGGCACGACCCGTCCCGAGAGAGCACCAACTCTCCCCGTCACTAGTAATGCGGGCTCCAAGCTAGTATCGGTCTAGGTACTCAATAATGCCCTTTCCCATATAAGGGTAGAGTGGTCGCGCATGTAAGGTTGGGATAACGGTCGCAACTCCGACCAATCCGCTTGAAAACAACACCCACTTCCTTGGCACACCACTTCGCCATCAAGTGGTCACCCATTTCATCATCTCCCTCGGGCATAAGTGGCACCCGACGGGGTTTTCAAAAAGACTTTTGAAATCATATAGCCTCCTTCGCCATGCACAAACCCACCCCATTTGCGTAGCATCTACATTTGCATCCTAGCTACTCCCACCGGCACAACCCTCATAAGAAGGTAGGGCCATGCACAATGCAAGTATCAACGAGGAAATAATCGTGGCAACCAACCCACGTGGTTCACCAACTCGTCATGATTCCGATGCATCATCAATAAAGAGCTAAAATGACATGCATATAAAGGGGTATCATAGTCATGGTCAAAGGGCTGCTTGCCTTGGTTGGCTTGATCTTCAAAGTCTTGAGCCTCGCTCCTCCTTCTTCCTCGCCTACCTCACAAATCACGGGATCTAACGTTGCAAGAAAACAACGGAAGAATAAGGCAATAATAAAAACAGAAAAGTCAAAGTGCTCGGAAAAATGTCAACTTAATTTTGTAAAATACTAGGAGGAAAGCTAGAAGGGGCAACTTTTGGTTTTGGTTACGAGCAGCAAAATAGGAGTTATGGATTTTCAAAGGCTCATTTAAATGTCAAAACCACATTTAAATATTTACGAAAAAGAAAAGGTGATTGGATCTGAGTGAAAGTTGCACCATTAAATAGATTGCAATATTCTAGGAATTTAGAAATTGGAATCAATGCATTTGGATTAATATTCTGCCTGTGGAATTTTTGGAAATATCACGAAAAAGGAAAAGGAAACGGCGCCGTACATCGGGCCGAGAGGCCACAAGAAGCAGCAGCGCCCGGGGGGAAACCCAGCCCACGCGCTGCCACGTCGAAGGCGTAAAGGCGAATACGCCTTCGACCGGCGGCGGTCTGTCTTGTAGCACAAGACGTTTAAACCTCGACGGTGGATCCCACCCGTCGTATGCGTGAGGTCGACCGGCGCCCCCACGGCGGCCATCGTCTACCTCCGGCCAGAGGCGACGGCGAGCTCGCCGGCGGCGATACAGGGCACGGGAAGGAGCGCAGAGGCTACCGTTGGGTTCAGGAGCGAGTCGCGGATCTGGTGGTGGTGGGGACGGTCGCCGGGGTGGCCCGCTTCGCCGGCGACGAGGTCCCGCGGCGGAGGTGCTTCGGGCGCCGGTGGCTCCGGCCGTTCCCAGCTGCAAAATGAGGGGGAAAGAGAGGGGAAAGCATCAGTGAGGCGAGGGGAGGCCGATTCGAGGGAGAAACGGGGCGGAGGAGGCCGGTACCCGCAGATCGACGGCGACCCGAGGCGGCGGAGCTCGAGCTCGATCTCGAGCTCGGGCGGCTCTGGAGCGAAGGGGGTGGATCCAAGGGTGGATTGGGTGTGTGGGAGGGCGACAGGGAGGAAGAGGAGGGCTCGGGAGTGCTTTAAATAGGCTGGCCGCGGTTCACCGTGGGCGTGGCCTACGGGCGCCCGCGGGATCGGCTCTGGAGGCCGTTGGGGAGAGGTTGGAGCTGTCCACGGCGCTCGTGGGAATGGAGTAGGGCGCCAGGGAGAAGGAGAGAGAGCGAGGGAGGGCTCTGGCGCCCGCGCGTGTGAGGCCGGCCATTGGCCGAGCCGGGCGGCGTCGGGCACGCGCTGCAGGAGGGGAGAGAGAGGGGGAGACAAAGGGGACGGCACGGCGGCGTGTAGCAGACGTCGAGGCACATCAGCTGGCGCGATGGGAAGGCACGAGGCGGTCGGGAGGCGTCAAGCCAACGGCGGCGCCTGGCAAGCGCCCAGAGCGCGACTTTGGCCGGCATCCGCGGTTTTTCACAGCAAGGCCAAGGCCCTTTTGTGTCTGGAAGCTACAATGGCAGGGACAAGGCCAGGAAAGGCCTGGGATGCTCTGGGTGCGAAGGAGAGAGAGAAGCTGAGAGAGAAGAGAAACTGTTGTCCAGAGAGGACAAACTTGATTCCCCCCTTCCTCCACATTGCTTCTTCGGGTAGAAAAGTGTCTAAGAGACAGAGGGGAGTGAGGAGGGGTTGTGGCAAAAAGATTAACTCAAGGAGATTAGTGAAAGTGGCAAAAATAGGCTTTTTAGTATTTTGCCAGAAGGTGTTTGATGGAGTTTTGGGTAGGCTAATGACTCCCACTGACCAAGATACTCCAAGGGGTGAAATGTCACATATAATTAGGGCCTTCCACCCATTTTGAGCTTAATAGGACAAAGTTGCCAATGCAACTCTTGCAAACCCTAGAAATGGGCAGAAAGGGGTTTGTGTAGATCCTGTGGAGTAAATCATTTCTCCATGATGTACCACTTGGTGTGGTAGCCTTGTTTGGTCACATGATCAGGCTCACCAAAGTTGGGGTCTTGGAGAAAAAGTTGGTAGTGCAAAGTGGTTCAAACTTGATTTTGGTCAGAGAGGGTTTTGAGGCACTTTGACCAAGATTTCCTCTTCTCCAACCTGTGCCATTTGGTCCAGATGCATCATTAAACCAATGAAGCATGCCCACCAAGTTTGAGCACATTTGGACATACTTGGCAATGTAAAGTTGATCAAACTTTAGATTGGACAGAAATGGTTTTGAGTGGTTTTGATGGTGTTATCTTGTTCTCCAAGTCATGAGACTTGGCAAGATCATCCGATATGTCATATGTGACATGATAGAATTTTCCTGGAATTTTTGGAGAATATTTCCTTTGTAAATATTTCAAAAGCTTGAAATATCCAGAAAGGGTTTTAGAGGAATTTGACCAATATTTTGAACATGACCAGGTGTTGAAACTCTTATATATGGACAATATATGTCCTATGAGCTTCCCTAAATTTTGTCAAATATTTTTGAAACAGTAAAGTAATTTTTTTCCTATTAAAGACCATTTCTGGCCTTAAGAAAAAGCCTTTAAATAAAATAGAACAGTAACTTTTAAAATTATATTTTTGTGGTTCCTGGGCATCCTATATCTAATAGGAGTCAAATATATTTTTGAAAAGATTTTTACTGCCCTTAATCAAGTACTTGCAGTGCAAACCTCAATTCAGGGGTTTTTGGAAAACTAATTTTTAAAAATACTTTCTGGCCAAATTATTTTTGTAAGAAAATTCTATATAGCACTATCCACATGGCATGTTCATTGGTCAGGAGCTTGGAGTAAGGGGATGGAATATAGAGGGTAAAGTAGTTGACTTCAAGAAGCACTTGAAAAGAAACACAGAGAGAAAATCAACTCCAAATAAAAGCCAAATAATGCAAAAAAAGTTTTTTGTTGGTCCAAATTTTCATGCTCTATTAATAAAAATGAAATGTTACAAAATGCAGGGTGTGACAACAAGACCCTGTCCTAAGCATAGCACAAGATCATGTAGTTCGTTTGCTAAAGCTTTTCTAATGTCAAGTATCATTTCCTTAGACCATGAGATTGTGCAACTACCGGATACCGTAGGAATACTTTGGGTGTACCAAATGTCACAACGTAACTGGGTGGCTATAAAGGTGCACTACAGGTATTTCCGAAAGTGTCTGTTGGGTTGGCACGAATCGAGACTGGGATTTGTCACTCCGTATGACGGAGAGGTATCTCTGGGCCCACTCGGTAATGCATTACCATAATGAGCTCAATGTGACAAAGTAGTTGGTCACGGGATCATGCATTACTGAACGAGTAAAGTGACTTGCCGGTAACGAGATTGAACGAGGTATTGGGATACCGACGATCGACTCTCGGGCAAGTAGCGTACCGATTGACAAAGGGAATTGTATACGGGATTGCTTGAATCCTCGACATTGTGGTTCATCCAATGAGATTGTCATGTAACATGTGGGAGCCAACATGGGTATCCAGACCCCGCTGTTGGTTATTAGCCGAAGAGATGTCTCGGTCATGTCTGCATGATTCCCGAACCCGTAGGGTCTACACACTTCAGGTTCGGTGACCCTAGAGTTGTTATGGGAAATAGTATGTGGTTACTGAATGTTGTTCGAAGTCCCGGATAAGATCCCGAACGTCACGAGGAGTTCCGGAATGGTCCGGAGATGAAGATTTATATATGGGAAGTCATCATACGGTCACCGAAAGTATTCGGGGGTTTGCCGGTATTGTACCGGGACCACCGAAGGGGTTCCGGGGGTCCACCGGGAGGGTCCACCTGCCCCGGAGGTCCCTATGGGCTGTATGTGGAAGGGAACCAGCCCCTAAGTGGGCTGGGCGCCATCCCCCTAGGGCCCATGCGCCTAGGGTTGGGGGGAAACCCTAAAGGGGGTGCCCCCCTTGGCTTGGGGGGAAAGCCCCTCCCCTTGCCCCCCCCCCCTCTAGATCTCATCTAGAGGGGCCGGCCCCTTCCCCCTTAGCCCTATAAATAGAGGGGAGGAGGGAGGGCAGCAGCACCTGATCCAAGGTGCAGCCCTCCCCCTCTCCAACACCCCCTCCTCCTCCGTTGAGCTTGGCGAAGCCCTGCCGGAGAACCTCTGCTCCACCACCACCACGCCGTCGTGTTACTGGTGGAGTTGTCTTCCCCAACCTCTCCCTCCTCCTTGCTGGATCAAGGCGCAGGAGATGTCATCGGGTTGCGTGTGTGTTGAATGCGGAGGCGTCGTTGTTCGGCGCTTAGACCAGAATCGACCGCGATCTGAATCGCTGTGTGTACGACTCCTCCAACCGCGTTCTTGCAACGCTTTTGTTTCGCGATCTTCAAGGGTATTAAGATGCACTCCCCTCTCTCTCATTGCTAGTCTCTCCATAGATTGATCTTGGTGATGCAAAGAAAATTTTTAATTTCTGCAACGATCCCCAACATAATGTTCATCCACCGTCGACCTCCTGCAGCCTCCACCTGCGACTGTTCATCCATGGCATCTCCCTCCTGTCTCCACCAGCTACTGTTCATCCATGGGCTCCTGTTCATCCAGCCTCCACCGCTCCTCAGCCGGCTACTATTCAACCAACCCTCCATGGGCTACTATTCGTCCAGCCCTCCACCGGCTACGGCTCAACCAGCCCTCCATGGGGTCCTGTTCATCCACCCCCAACCGACTCGATCAGGGTCCTGTTCATCCAGCGGCAACGACCTCTACTACCACGAGGTCCTGTTCATCCCACCCCCACCGGGAACTATTCATCCAACCCCGAACAACACTAACTATTCATCAAGGGGCAGCAGGTTCGATCGGCTTCATTCATCGCGATGGCGAATTGCTCGATCGGGTTCAATTCTGACCAGGATCGATCGATCGCCCGTGTTCATGTCGAATGCGAGCTGCAATCGCTCGGGTTCAATAGGCGAATGCCTCGCTCGGGTTCAGTTAGAGCTCAATGCCTCGCACCCACCTGCGTACGTGTACGAGAGAAATGTGCAATCCCTCTGTGCATCGGGCCGCCCCGACCACCCACCATAACTGGGAACTCCCCGATATTTTCCTCGCCCTCGCTTCTACCACGGGTTTTCTCCGTCATGGACGGCCCAAAGAATGTCATGTCGTTGTGTCTCCGGCCCGCCCAGGATGAAAAACCCATTTTCTATCATGATTTTTTATCATAGAAGTAGGATCCCACCACATCTATGATGATACCGGGTTTTGTCACAATTATCAGCATAGAAGTGTCATAAGCATGACAGGAAAAAATTTCATTCGGCCCAAAATGTCACGGATGTGTCTTTTTTTATAGTGTTGCACGTTTCTCCTACTAGATTAATACCTTGGTTCTTAATTGAGGGAAATACTTATCTCTACTGTGTTGCATCACCCTTTCCTCTTCAAGGGAAAAACCAATGCAAGCTCAAGAAGTAGCAGGAAGAATTTCTGGCGCCGTTGCCAGGGAGATCTACATCAAGCCTACCAAGTACCCATCATAAACACTCATCTCTTGCATTACATTGTTTGACATTTGCCTCTCATTTTCATCTCCCTCACTTCTAAAGCGATTTCAGAAAATACAAAAAGATTTGCTTTTTATTCGCCTTCTCTTTCGTTCTTCTTTTCGTTTGCCTTTATGTCTTAATTAGTTGGCTCGTTTGCTTGTTTGCTTGGTATAATTGTGTGTTTATTGACATCAGAAACAAATTTTATGGATCCACTTTTTAAGTTTTCTACTTGGATCATCTTCGATCCATATGTGCTCGTGCTTAAACCCCAACTAGTTTAGTTGAGGGAAAATCTTTAGATGAGCATGCTCATTTTGTGCATCACCGTTTGTCTGAAAATGGGAGACTCCTATGGAATCAAATAAATTGTTTGCTATGTTATGCTTGGAATCTTTGTGAAATTTGTGATTTTACTTGTTGCTCTAAGAACCCTAAAAAACATTTTCCCTACCTATGTGAGTTTAATGATAATGAAATATTATCTTCTTATGAAAAGGGTGTTTATAGTTACTATGATATCAAACAAATTGAAGAATTTGTTGCTTTTAAGGGTGCTTATGAAGTCTCTTCTTTGATTGAAATGTATGATATTTCTCTCTACAAATCTGAAAAATTTGACATACTTAAATATTACTATGAAAACTATGCTCACAATGCCTATGTCAAAGAATTTATTGAGAGAATGATCGTTGCTTTGGAAGAAAATAATGATATGCATGAATCTATAGATAATTATGATTCCAACGATTTGATTGAGATACCCTCTGAGGGAGTCCCAGATTAGGGGGTGTCCAGATAGCCGAACTATCACCTTTGGCCGGACTCCTGGACTATGAAGATACAAGATTGAAGACTCCGTCCCGTGTCCGGATGGGACTTTCCTTGGCGTGGAAGGCAAGCTTGGCGATACGGATATGTAGATCTCCTACCATTGTAACCGACTCTGTGTAACCCTAGCCCTCTCCGGTGTCTATATAAACCGGAGGGTTTTAGTCCGTAGGACGAACAACAATCATACCATAGGCTAGCTTCTAGGGTTTAGCCTCTCTGATCTCGTGGTAGATCTCTCTTGTACTACCCATTTCATCAATATTAATCAAGCAGGAGTAGGGTTTTACCTCCATCGAGGGGGCCCAAACCTGGGTAAAAACATCATGTCCCTTGTCTCCTGTTACCATCCGCCTAGACGCACAGTTCGGGACCCCCTACCCGAGATCCGCCGGTTTTGACACCGACATTGGTGCTTTCATTGAGAGTTCCTCTATGCCGTCGCCATCAGGAAGGATGCCTTGTCCCATCTTTAAAGACGGCACCGTTGCTAAAGGAGCTTTGGCCATCGGCCAAACTCTCCGGCTAGGCGGTTTTCTCATGACCGCCTGTTCGGTCGCTGCGCCGACGATGACTTCTCGAGTCATCAAAAGCAATATTCACGTTAACTCGGAACTTGCCGAGCATCTAGATCCGACGGAGCTCTCCTCCTTAAACGAGCTCTTGGATCGCATCGCCGCCCTGGGAGTCGCTACAGACTACGATCAGATTGGGCCTAAAACCGATCTGAGAGAGATAAACTCTCCCCAAGCTACCCAGCAAGTTGCTGTGGTGGAGGAACTGTACGGCGACCCTCCTTCTATATTAAGGACTAGCTATGTCCGGATTCCCGACCCCTCCATGCCGGATTCCCGCAGAGGGACGGATGTCGATCAAGTCCTGAACCTAAAGTCAGGCAGCGGGCTGGATTCGTTGGACAATATCCAAAAACCCAAGCTTCCAAGTTCGAAAACTTTTCGGCCCTTGGGTCTTAGATTGGACGGGGTTCAGAATTTAATTCCACCCGCCCACCCAAACATAAGCGATCTATCCTGAATCCGGCAAGAGCCCGCTGAAACAGTACACCATTACTGGGCCAGATTCCTCCTGGTTATGGAGAGGATAAAGGACTGCCGCGAGGAAGATGCAATTTCACTTTTCTGCAATAATTGCACGGACAAGGGAATCCTAAACGCCATAAGTCGTCGTGAAATTACACGCTTTGCCGACTTGGCATCCATAGTACGAAAGTACTGTGCGATGGAGAGCGCCTGGAAAACCGAAACCAAATTTTGGGATAATCCGGCCCCGAATACAACCCTAGTCCGAAATAAAAGGGTGCATCATCGCCAGGCACCTGGGTTAAATACCAAAAAGAAAAAAAACCCCTAAAGGGCATGGAACCGTACTGGAGGGATGGCTCAATGGACCCTGCAAAATTCATAGTACAGAGGGCGCCACTCCATTTCCATAACTTGGCAATTAGTTGATCACTTTGACACTAAAATGTTTGAAATTTGGGAATCTTTTAAGTTATAACTTGGAAATAAGAAAGGTTTTGATTTAAATTTTTGATTTGTAAATTTTTGAATATTCCTATGTTTGAATGAAATAAATTTCCAAAGAATTTCTTTGAAATTTGGCTTAAAAGGGTTTAAAAATGCCATATTTTAAATTAAATTTTTGGTGATTTCCTATAGTTTATTAAGAAAAATTTAAAATTTCCTCTTCCTTAAAAAAACCTTTAAATAATGCCAAATTTAAATTTTGAAAATTGCATCATAACTCAATGAGTTTGAATTTTAAAATTTAGCTTTGAAGTAAGTTGATAACTAGATTGGGGGGAAATAATTAATAAAGTATTTGCAAAATTATTTTTTAAAAAATAATGCTATCATCAATAGCCATTGAAAAATTAGGTCCGAAATTTTAGAATCAATTGAAAACAAATGAAAGCAAAATGAGTGTTGGCCAATCCTTGAATCCATAATTTTAAACAGCAGGGGAACTCTATTAAAGGAATTGTCCAAATTTTTGGTTGAAGGATCAAATTGGATTTGAAATTTGTCGTTGCCGTCGTTACCATCAAAGAAGGGCCCGATTTAGTAACGGTAATTTAAGGCATGGTGCCTGGCTCCTTTTAAATAAGCTTTATTGGAAATTTGGGTTGTACCAATGACATTGTTACCGAAGGTTCCGTAATTTGAACTTTCCACTTGCATTGTCGACCAATGACCTTCTGAGCTTCGAATGGAAGGGCCTTAAGGGACGGAGAGTTCTCAAGGTTGGACCTTGGCGAAGTCCGCTTATCTTCAGGTGATCAAGCATTGGCCTACAAGTTGCCAAACAGAATTTCGGGCCTTCAAAAGCAAATGGTCCATAGCAGGGTTGACACTCCCGGTCCTATCAAGGCTGGAGAAACTTGTTTAAGAGACTCGGAAAAATCTTCCATAGCTATAACGGAAGTCCTGTTTCATTTTGATCCTAGCTCGTGATCGTCTTGGGTGGGCCATTGGCTTGTCCCATGGGGAATTTCTCCAAACCTTGGTAACTGGGCTGACGAGGCCCCGTGACCAGAGGTTAAAGACTATGGTTCCTTTGGTTCTGGTTGATGGCGGGACTTGAATGGGCACATTCATGGTCCTTTGACCCGGTGCCAATCGATTGAAATTTCCGGTGGTATTGGCTTTGATTTGCCAATTCCCTGCGTTCACGATGTCAGTTTACGCTCCCACATTACTTGCACTGTGGAACTCCTTTCATCCTGACAAAATCTTCCTTCGGTTTGAACACGGGTGGGGGATGGAAATGGGCGTCCATAGCTTCTTCAAGTCTTCTACAACCTGGGCCGCATATGTTCTAACCAAACCTTTAACTTGGAGCGCCTTTCCGCTTGACCCATACCTTTGGTTGACTCTTATATCCCTCCAGGTTAATTCGGGAATAACGATTGTCCCAAGCCATCCTTCAAGGTTTCAAGTTTATAACAGGGTATTGTTAGCATGCATTAAGGCAAGCCTTCATGATTGCTACAATTACTTTATGTTTGAACGAGGAAATCCTTTTCAACTCCACCATCCCCTCATGTTAATCCTTGGGTGAAAATCTTTAACTTTTTGCTTAAACTCCTTCCGGGTCCCAAATTTGGGGAACTTCTTCAAGAACATGTAGGTCATCAGTCTGGCTTAATAGGACCTTGATCTTCACCTATCCGTTTGGACCATCCCTTTCCATCCATTAATCCGTGAATCGGGGTGGTAACCTCTTAACTGAATTCACTCCCCTTATTTAACTTCTGGTTGGTCGGCACTTCTTGGCTCTCAATGTCTGGGTCTTCCGAATTAAAGGTATCATAGAAACCTTGACTTCTTCACAATTTTCACCGGGTCAATTCGGGTAATTTGGGATGGTCATGACAATCACCCTCGACCATTCGATTCAATCCGCTGGAATTCCCTTTCAACGGTGTTCATGGCATCCGGAAGCTGCGACACTACTTTCAAGAGTGTTCGATAACAGTAGCCTCCGAAGTACCTCTTAATGACATTATAAACAACCGCGACGCGACTGGCCGGATTGCAAAATGGGCCATCGATCTCCTCCCGTTCGACATAACCTACAAGCCACGGCGAGCAATTAAGTCGCAAGTTTTGGCCGACTTCGTCACCGAATGGACTGAAGCCGAACTCCCTAAAGAGTACGGCGCATATTCCAATTGGATCATGCACTTCGACTGCTCCAAAATATTGGCCGGCCTGGGGGCTGGCGTCGTCCTGACGTCCCCAACCGGAGGCACAGTCCAATACGTACTCCAGATAATGTAGACAGAGTCCAACAATGCAGCCGAATACGAGGCCCTTCTACATGGCCTCCGGATGGCGATCTCCATGGGCATTAAACGCCTAGAGGCCCGCGGGGATTCGAACCTCGCGATATCCCAAATAAATGGAGACTTTAACGCCAAGGATCTAAAAATGGCAGCTTACTGTAACGTCGTCCTAAAAATGTCAGTTCGGTTTGAAGGGCTCGAATTTCACCATATAGCCCGGGATAATAACCAGGCGGCGGACGTATTGGCACGCATCGGTGCAAAGCGCAATGCCATCCCTCCCAACATCTTCCTGGAGCGTCTTTTCAAGCCATCCGTACTATGGGAAGGGGAGTCCGGAAACAACAATCTGGACCCAACCGCACCGCCCGATACCGAACATTCTGACACAATCGGCGGTTCTGCCAATGAAATAACACCTTCAGCCCACGAAATAATGGCAGACATTTCACCGTGGACCGAGCCATTCCTAGCCTACCTAACTAGGCAGGAACTTCCCGAGGACCAAAACGAGGCCCGCTGCATAGTACGGCGATCTAAAGCCTATAAGGTCCATGAGGGAGAGCTTTATAAGAAAAGCACAACCGGAGTCCTTCAAAGGTGTATCTCCAAAGAGGAAGGGCGAAATCTTCTGGCTGAAATTCATGCCAGACGCGGTGGGCACCACGCCGCAGCCCGGGCCCTTGTAGGCAAGGCCTTCCGTACAGGATTTTATTGGCCGACGGCCCGGGCAGATGCTCAGGACTTAGTCCAACGATGCGTCGGTTGCCAGCTCTTTGCTAATCAAAGCCACATGCCACCCACCGCCCTTGAAACTATACCCATCACCTGGCCGTTTGCGGTCTGGGGGCTTGACATGGTTTGACCCCTTATAGGAGGAACCCACAAGCAAAAATACATATTGGTCATGGTGGATAAATTCACCAAATGGATAGAGGCCAAGCCAGTTAAGACGGCCGAATACGGACCCGTGATAGACTTCATATCAGGGGTAGTACACCGTTACGGCGTCCCCCATAGCATCATCACTGATAACGGCACAAACTTCACGGCCAACGAGGTTAAACTCTAGTGCAAAAACATGGGCATCAAGCTCGACTACGCTTCAGTCTATCACCCTCAAACTAACGGTCAAGTCGAGCGAGCAAACGGTCTAATCATGAGCGGCATTAAACCCAGACTAGTGCGGTCCCTCAAGGAATCTAACATGCACTGGGTAGAGGAGCTCGACTCCCTACTCTGGGGGCTGCGGACCACGCCGAATCGCACTACCGGATTCACACCATTTTTTATGGTATACGGCGCTGAGGCAGTTTTGCCCTGCGACATAATTCATGACTCACCTCACGTGCGCATGTACGAAGAAAGAGAAGCCGGCAGGACAGCTTGGACGCCTTAGAGGAGGAGCGCGATGTGGCAAAAGCTCGTTCCGCATTCTATCAACAGCAGGCTCGAAGATATCAAAGCAGAGAAGTACGGGCCAAAACTTACAATGTTGGCGAACTAGTTCTACGCCTGCCAGACAAGAAAAATGACAAACTCAAGCCCAAATGGGAATGTCCCTTCATCATCGACCAAGTCCTGACTGGCGGAGCGTACCGTCTGCGAAACGCATCGGATAACCGACTCGAGCCGAACCCATGGAGCACAGCCCGTCTCCGAAGATTCTACGCCTACCGCCGGACTCTGAGTTCGTCTCCTTCCTCCGTCTACATTTTATACTTTAGCTGTCTTTTATTTCTCCCCTTCTCCCTCCTTTTTCTTAAAGCCTTCGGAGGCTCATCTGCGCATTGTTCGCACAAACTTGACGTGCTACTCGCACTCATTATACCTGGGGGCTTCTTTAACAGAAGCTAATTTATACGGGCTTTATGCCCAACACATGTGTCACACTTCCGCATGTACCTTTTATTCACCATTATATGCATCGATATGACTTAAGTTTTGGCCAAGCTGGGTTGCTCGCCTCTGTCTTGACCCCTCGCTCCCGATTGTTCGGCTAGGTGGTAAAGGAGCACCTCTGCGATTATTATCTTGCCGGTCACCGGATGTGTACCTCAGATCGGGTGAAGCCGAAGCTAGCGTTCTTAAGGGAATATTCGGTCGGTGAACTAAAAGACGATTTCTTACCTATTTGTTTATCTGCCCCCAGATGCTTTCCTGCTTTTTTCGCAGTCCGGACATGCACTTTAGGGCATGCCTCCTAGGGAAAGGAACCCCTAACGGAACTATTCTCCCTGGAAGATGTTTCTTACTAACCATGTAATATAACATAACTAGTTGGGCACTTGTCCGATAAAGAACTAATGACCCTACGCTTGGTCTCCATGCATGCCCGGTTTTTCTATAACCGAGAGGGTATTCGGACACACTCGCATCGTCGGGTCCCGAGGTTGACGCGAAAAGGTCCGCTACGACAAACGATCTACAATCTGCTAGAAGGCATTTTACATGTCATTTTAAATTACATAGTCAAATTGATGATTGTATTCCTCTTCAATACCATCTAATAGGCTGTCTAGTTTACAGTCCGCTGAATACTTTGCGGCCAACTCTACTTGGCCGTACACTAAGCTCACAGGGATCTCCTTCCCATCGGGCCCCACAGGTCCGACCTCGGCCATGTGGTTTGGGTCGGCCTTCGTGTACCGCATCTTCACCTTGGCCCAGGCCTCCCTGGCGCCTTGATGGCAGGCCGATATCTTCCATAGCTGGAAGCGCCGCCATGCTCCCTGAAGCTTCTCTGCAAGCTCTCCAAGACCTTCGGGTAGGGAGATGGATGGCCACAAGGCCTGGGCGACGCCTCTCATCACCTGCCGAACTCGTTCGTGCAGTTGCAGCAGCTCGGGAAGTAGGTCACCCGTTGAACCGGGCATTTCCTATGCAGGACGACCTGTGAGCATACCTACAGACATATTTCTGCTAATAGACTTCCTCGCCGAACTCTTCTTTTCAAAAGTTCGCTCAAGCACTTACTATAAATGCCGCGACGAAGCCGCCGATTCTCCTTAACAGAGTCAGACAGTTGGGCTCGAACATCTTTTAGTTCCTCGCCCAGCTGGGTGTTGGCATCTTGGAGGTTATTTTTCTCTTGCCGAACCCTTGTAAGTACATTCTCGTTGGCTTTTAACTGGCGCACGAGCTGTTGCTTCTCCGGGTCTACCCCGGCGCCATCTGCAATGTTATTGTCAGACTTATACACACGCCGCACTTCACAAACTACTTATCTTTTGAAGTATATATTACCGGAGGGGGTCTCTGTGGCTCCCCCTGTGGCAGCTAGTGCGGCCTCAAGTTGGGCCTTGCACTCTTGAAGCTCCTGGGACAGTTGGGTATTCTTTTCGGTAACATCCTGCATAACAAATGATCCTTAAATCAGTTATTCTAACTATTTTAAGTCTCGGGGGCTACTGGCATTTATAACTGTCAAAATTCCTCACCCATATGTCTTTCACATACTGCTCCGTGGCTCTGGCTAGACCATCTTGAGCGGCACGGAGGTGCGCATCTCCCGAATTAAAGGCATTCAATGCCTCTTGGGAGAAACATGCGTCACGAAGAACTGTCCAGCGGCGCCTATGATTCATGGCACTCTCCACCTCGGATTTGGTGGCAGACAATCTGTCGGCATCCTCCGTTGGAGGAGCATCCGACGCGCGCCTTGTGTTCGCCTCCCCTTCTGGACCTGGCTTTGGAGCCTGGCTGACGGAGGCTCGATTGGCAACCTCTCCGGACACATTCCGGCGAGCGCTCTTTTTCCTGAAAAGATCACGAGCGTTAGTATGCCTTCCAGGAATCTTTCCTTGAAACATGGAGGCGCGCCATACCGTTGCGGCGACGTCTCGATCCGCATCGCACTTCTTTTCTGCCTGCTGGGCCGAGCTTCCCCTTGTTGGCCAGCCGCCGCGGGCTCGGCTTCCCGCCTCAAAGGCACCCCCTGTGAAACACCATTGGTATGTGGTGATCAGAAATAAGCACAGATGGGTCATGGTATCAGGACTTCGGTCACAGTTACCTGGGAAGCTGGAAATATTCCAGGGTAGTCGGCCGTAATGGCGACCAAAGCATTGTCGATGCTAAGTTGGTGGAACACCCCATCGATTAGCTCCACCTTTATGTCCGGATCCTCTTCGGAGGCCGGATCGTGGGACCGTTCCGGATCCTCGGGTTGTGGAGCCGGGTTGTGTATATCCTCTATGGCCCGGCGCAGTTCCTGCGTCGAAATCACAAAATGAGATACTTAACCATGGGAATATGGATCGGATAGGCAAAAATAAATGTCCGCTTACCCAGCTTTGAGGGTTGTTCATAGAAAATCTGTTCAATGGACTGGCATGGAGGAAATCCTCCTCTTTCCCCTTGTACAGAGCGGACAAGATCTTCACCAGATCGGCGACCGATCCCGGCCCCTTACGACCATGACGGGTGGCATCATCCCCCCCCCCCCCCGTTGAAATCCCACATGGGGTGGCCCCTATACTGGAGCGGCTGCACCCCCCGCATAATGCATGTGGCCATGACCCCGATCATGGTCAGTCCAGAATGAGCCAATAATCTTATTCGGCTCATCAGGTAAAGGACGTCCCTGTCATTCTCCCTTTGAGAGCTCCGCGGACACCAACTTAGGCGTTTCTTCAAGGGAGCATTGCTGAACTCCGGGAGGCCGGTCCCAATGGGATCCAGTAGCGGGGCGTCTTCTATATAAAACCATTCCGAAGGCCAGTCTTCGGACGCCTTCTTCGGGATTCCGGATAGATATCCGGTCCCGGTGATGCGCCATAGCTCAGCTCCGCCCCCTTGATATATTGACCCCTCATGAGAATGGGGTACGAGGCAGAGATGGCCATTATTGGGCGTGGAAGCCAAGGAGCGCAGCATTTATAAGAAGTCGGACACTATTCGACAAGTATATGGAACTTGGAGAAGAACCCGCCTCGCAATGCCGAAGACAATCTACGCGCCGGACACATCGTCATTGAAGCCTGGTTCGGGGGCTACTGAGGGAGTCCCGGATTAGGGGGTGTCCGGATAGCCGAACTATCACCTTTGGCCGGACTCCTGGACTATGAAGATACAAGATTGAAGACTCCGTCCCGTGTCCGGATGGGACTTTCCTTGGCGTGGAAGGCAAGCTTGGCGATATGGATATGTAGATCTCCTACCATTGTAACCGACTCTGTGTAACCCTAGCCCTCTCCGGTGTCTATATAAACCGGAGGGTTTTAGTCCGTAGGACGAACAACAATCATACCATAGGCTAGCTTCTAGGGTTTAGCCTCTCTGATCTCGTGGTAGATCTACTCTTGTACTACCCATATCATCAATATTAATCAAGCAGGAGTAGGGTTTTACCTCCATCGAGAGGGCCCGAACCTGGGTAAAAACATCGTGTCCCTTGTCTCCTATTACCATCCGCCTAGACGCACAGTTCGGGACCCCCTACTCGAGATCCGCCGGTTTTGACACCGACACCTTCCCATGATGAGTGTGATGCTTGCTATTCTTGTGGCCATGATGCCAATATTTATGGAGATGAATTTGCTATAGTCCCTTATGTTAAACATGAGCCTGTTGCTATTGCACCCATACTTGATAGTTCCTTGAATCAAAAGCATGATTGTAATGATGTTATTATAAATTCTATTAATGTCAATTGTGCTAATAATATGGAAAACCCAACTTGGGGATGCTAGTTTTGCTATGTCTACTACTTATTGCAATGATCATGATTGGGGATGCTTCTTATGATCTTGAAAAATTATTTAAGCCTCATGATGAATATGTTTGCTATAATATTGAAAATGGGTTTGGAAGAGTGTCAACTGTAGGAAAGAATGATCACACTACTTTGGAGTATAATCAATCTTATGATTTTTTGATAAAAGTGTGTTTGGAGAGGTCATGACTTTATTTGATGATAATCCCACTATTTTGGAAGAGTGTCAACTTTGCATGCAAGTGGGTCATGAAGAGAATATTTTATGTGGTAGTTATATTGTTGAATTTTATTATGATCCTACATGTAATTATTGTGAGAGAGAAAATATGGTTCTAGAAATTTTCATATCAGTAAATTACCTCGAGTTATGTTGAGATTGCTATTGTTTCTTTCTTCCTTGCATATGCTAGTTTCTGCTTGTCTTGATAATTTGTTTGCATATAAAATGCCTATGCATAGGAAGTATGTTAGACTTAAACTTGTTTTTTACATGATACATGATGCTCTCTTTGTGTTTCAATTGCTATCTTTCATGTGAGCATCATTAGAATTATCAATGCCTAGCTAAAAGGCTTTAAAGAAAAGCGCTTGTTTGGAGACAACCCAATATTTTTATTTTGTGTTTTTGAATAAATAATTCATCTAGTCTCTGATTAGATGTGTTTTTGTGTTTTAATTAGTGTTTTTTTTCAAGTAAGACCTTTGGGATGGCTTACGGTGATAGTTGATTTGATCTTGCTGAAAAACAGAAACTTTTGTGCCCAGGAAAATAATTCACATTTTTAACAGAAGAGTGATAAAATACCGATTATTTTTGCAGAAGATTAATATACGAATTTCCTAGTTTGTCCTAATTTTTCAGAATTTTTGGAGTTACAGAAGTATTCGGGAGTTGCAGATTACTACAGACTGTTCTGTTCTTGACAGATTATATTTGCTATGTGTTGTTTGCTTATTTTGATGAATGTATGGGTAGGATCGGGGGGTATGAACCATGGAGAAGTTGGAATACAGTAGATATTACACCAATATAAATAAAGAATGAGTTCACAACAGTACTAAAAGTGGTGATTTATTTTCTTATACTAACGGATCTCATGAGGTTTTCTATTGAGTTTTGTGTTGTGAAGTTTTCAAATTTTGGGTAAAGATTTGATGGACTATGTAATAAGGAGTGGCAAGAGCCTAAGCTTGGGATACCCAAGGCAGCCCGTGGTAATATTCAAGGACAACCAAGAGCATAAGCTTGGGGATGCCCCGGAAGGCATCCCCTCTTTCGGCTTCGTCTATCAGTAAATTTACTTGAGGCTATATTTTTATTCACCACATGATATGTCTTTTGCTTGGAGCATCTTGTATGATATGAGTCTTTGCTTTTTAGTTTTCCACAATCATCCTTACTGTACACACATTTTGAGAGGGACACGCACGAATCGTGATTTATTAGAATACTCTATGAGCTACACTTATATCTTTTGAGCTAGGCAATTTTGCTCTAGTGCTTCACTTATATCTTTTTAGAGCACAGCAGTGGCTTTATTTTGTAGAAATTATTGAAATCTCATTCTTCACTTATATTATTTTGAGATTCTTTCTAAACAGCATGGTAATTTTCTTTGGATATGAATTTAGTCCTAATATGATGGGCATCCAAGAGGGACATAATAAAAACTTTCATATAAAGTGCATTCACTACTATGAGAAGTTTGATTTCTTATGATTGTTTTGAGACATAAAGATGGTGATATTAGAGTCATGCTAGTGAGTAATTGTGCATTGTAGAAATACTTGTGTTAAAGTTTGTGATTCCTATAGCATGCACGTATCGTGAACCGTTATGTAACGAAGTTGGAGCATGATTTATTTATTGATTGTCTTCCTTATGAGTGGCGGTCGGGGACGAGCGATGGTCTTTTCCTACCATTCTATCTCCCTAGGAGCATGCGTGTAGTACTTTGTTTTGATGACTAATAGATTTTTGTAATAAGTATGTGAGTTCTTCATGACTAATGTTGAGGCCATGGATTATACGCAATCTCACCCTTCCTGTAACACCCCAGATGTAACATGTCCCAATTTGGCAATATATCAACTTGACCTTCATCCAATTCTTATGGGTTCTATCATGTTTGGCCTCATCTTCTTTTGTTATGTTGTTTATTCTTTTGATTGCCATGCTCACCTTGTCGTGTTGCTTGTGCCTCTTGTCATTTTGCATTCCATCCCCATCATGTGCATGGTGTGATTTTCATACATATTATGTTGTTGCATGTTCCATGCATGAATATTGCATCATCACCACTTTTCCTTCCTTTCCTTTCTTTCATTTTGCAAGTGCACCTTTTACCTACTCCATTAATGTTCATCTTTTCCCCAATATTCAAGCATCTCGTCCTAAACCTCTCTGCAAAATTTCAGTTCATTTGAAGTTGTTTTGGTTGGGTTCAAAGATACCTCAAGTTTGAATTATATTCAAACTTGTTTATTTTTATACCTCTAAAAATGACAAACCAATTAATTCAAATACTACAAAAATCCATGAGCTTGAGGATATTTTTATATCTGAATAACTCTTCTCCTAGCCCCCTAGCCATTTACTTCTTCTGTTGTTTATTTAAATAAACATAAAATTAAAGAAAAGGGAATGCAGCAGCAGCCCACCTGAGCCTCGGCCACCAGGCTGGCCAAGTAGCTTCCCCGCGCTAGCAGGCCCAGCGCGCCAGCAAGCCCGCGCAGCCTCCCCCCTCTTGCATTTTCTCACCCACAAGCCCGCATACCCCCGCTCGCTCGCTCGCTCACACGTGGCAGCCCTGGCCCCGCTGGTCAGTGACCGTGCCCGCGGTTTAAAACACCCAATTTTTTTGTTACAAGTCAAGTATGAGAGGATGGCCCCACCTGCCATACACATCTCCCAACAGGGGCCACATGTCATCCTCACCCCCTCATTCTCCTATTTTATTTTAATTTCTTTTAATCCAGCGCTAACCATTTATGGAAGGATGCCATATTCCATTTCGGGCAAGTCCAATTCTGGACATTCCAATTATGGAAATTGCCAAATCTGCTTACTTCCATTTTAGGCAGGTTTCAACTTATAGCTTGTGTGAGCATTTTTCTACTGTAACCCCAACATATTATATATGTTTTTGGGGTAGAAAAATCCAGTGAATCCAGTGGTGGCTTTAGTTTTTGCATTTGAGCAAGTCCAGGAACATGCCATTTTACATCATGTTGTTGTTTTGTCTTTTTCGTGTGATTAAATTCAAATATGCTACGAGGTAGTTTTGCACATGATCATGCTCTTCATCATGCCTACTTCATGCTAGAATTAATTCCATGCCATGATACTCCCTGTGGTGAGTTAATCAAGCTTGTAAACATGCTATCATGAATCTGTTTCTGCCATGCCACGAAATTCTACCAAGTCTGGGTTAGTTCATATCACTTGCCATGTTTGCATTGATGCAATCATCATTTCTGTAGATCTTTGGAGCATGTTTAGTAAGTGAGTTTTGTTAAGTGCATATATTATTATTATGCCATGCTCTTGTTTGCCATGATATGATCCTGTAGTATGTAGTTTGCTAGCTCTAAACATTGCAACTTGATGTTGTTTCTACCATGTTCAGTGAATTCTGCTAAGTCTGTAAATCTGATATCATTTGTAGTTTTGCCATGCTGTTTTAAACATGTTCTAGTGAGTTTTAGCAGTAGCTTAGATATCCCAAAGACAGCTTTCAGAACAAGCTTTGGCTCTTATGAGTATACCGTCATGTCTTTCGGGCTTGCCAATGCGCCTCCAACCTTCTCTCGCATGATGAACTTCATCTTCCACCCCTACACCAATGAATTCGTCCTGGTGTATCTTGATGATATCCCGGTGTTCTCGAAGAATAAAAATGATCATGCCAAGCATTTGTGATTGGTGCTCGACAAGCTGAGAGAGCATCAATTCTACGCAAAGTTCTCTAAATGTGAGTTTTGGCTTGATGAAGTTCTTTACCTTGGTCACATCATCTCTTCCAAGGGCATTTCTGCAATACGGAAAAGGTTGTTGCAGCTGTCAATTGGGAGCCTCCTTAGAGCGTCAAGCAGCTCCGCAGTTTCCTCGAGCCTGCAAGCTATTGCAGAAGGTTTGTGGAGAACTTCTCCAAAATTCCTAAGCCTCTGTCCAACCTCCTCCAAAAGAATGTCAAATATTCCTGGACTCCTGAGTGTGACGTCGTGTTCAATAAACTCAAGGAGAAGCTTATCTCTACTCCAGTTCTTACTCCTCCTAATGAGTCCAAGCCCTACCAAGTCTTTTGTGATGCCTCCTTGCAAGGTCTCGGTGCTGTTCTCATGCAAGAAAGGAAAGTGGTGGCTTACACTTCTCGGAAGTTGAAGCCAAACGAGAGGAACTACCCCACTCATGATCTTGAGTTGGCGGCAGGTATCCATGCTTTAATCACATGGAGACATCTCTTGTTGGGCAGGCAAGTGGACATTTTCACCGATCACAAGAGCCTCAAGTATATCTTCACTCAGCCTAACCTCAACCTCCGACATACTCATTGGTTTGAAATGATCCAAGAGTACAATCCAAGCATTGAATTTACTCCAGGCAAGGCGAATGTGATTGCAGATGCGTTGAGCAGAAAGGCTTATTGTAACAGCTTAATTCTCAAGCCATTCCAGCCTGATCTTTGTGAAGCATTCCGCAAACTCAACCTCCAAGTTGTTCCTCAAGGTTTTCTTGCCAACCTTCAAGTCACTCCAACTCTGAAAGGTCAGATTCGTGAGGCACAACTCCTTGATACCATGGTGAAGAAGGTGAACATGGTGTTTTTTTTGACCTGAAACATGGTGAAACATGGTGTTGCCAAAGGCTTATCCAAATACAAGTGCTATCGCATTGATGACAAAGACACCTTATTTTTTGAGGAGCGGCTTGATACGTCTTCAACGTATCTATAATTTTTTATTGTTCCATGCTATTATATTACCCGTTTTGGATGTTTATGGGCTTTAATTTACACATTTATATCATTTTTGGGACTAACCTACTAACCGGAGGCCCAGCCTGTATTGCTGGTTTTTTTTCCTATTTCAGTGTTTCGAAGAAAAGGAATATCAAATGGAGTCCAAATGCAATGAAACCATCGGGAGCGTGATTTTTGGAACGAACGTGATCCAGAGGACTTGGAGTGCAAGTCAAGAAGCAGCCGAGGTGGCCACGAGGGTGGAGGGCGCGCCCCCTATCTCGTGGGCCCCTCGGGCGTCCACCGACCTACTTCTTCCTCCTATATATACCCACGTACCCCGAAAACATCAGAACAAGCCACGAAAACCTAATTCCACTGCCACAACCTTCTGTATCTGCGAGGTCCCATCTTGGAGCCTTCGTCGGCGCTCTGTCGGAGGGGTAATCGACCACGGAGGACTTCTACATCAACACCATAGCCCCTCCGATGAGTTGTGAGTAGTTTACCATAGACCTTCGGGTCCATAGTTATTAGCTAGATGGCTTCTTCTCTCTTTTTGGATCTCAATACCATGTTCTCCTCGATCTTCTTGGTGATCTATTCGATGTAGCTCTTTTTGTGGTGTGTTTGTCGAGATCCGACGAATTGTTGGTTTATGATCAAGTTTATCTATGAGAAATAATTGAATCTCCTCTGAATTCTTTTATGTATGATTGAGTCTTCTTTGCAAGTCTCTTCGAATTATCATTTTGGTTTGGCCTACTAGATCGATCTTTCTTGCAATGGGAGAAGTGCTTAGCTTTGGGTTCAATCTTGCGGTGTCCTTTCCCGAAGGATGTTAGGGCAACAAGGCACGATTGTATTGTTGCCATCGAGGATAAAAAGATGGGGTTTATATCATATTGCATGAGTTTATCCCTCTACATCATGTCATCTTTCTTAATGCTACTCGTTCTTATGAACTTAATACTCTAGATGCATGCTGGATAGCGGTCGATGTGTGGAGTAATAGTAGTAGATGCAGGCAGGAGTCGGTCTACTTGTCGCGGACGTGATGCCTATATACATGATCATGCCTAGATAATCTCATATTTATTCGCTTTTCTATCAGTTGCTCGACAGTAATTTGTTCACCCACCGTAATACTTATGCTATCTTGAGAGAAGCCACTAGTGAAACCTATGGCCCCGGGGTCTATCTTTTATCATATAAGCTTTTCAATCTACTTTTATTTGCATCTTTAGTTTTTCAATCTATATCATAAAATACCAAAAATATATTTATCTTATCATAATATCTCTATCAGATCTAACTTTTGCAAGTGGCCGTGAAGGAATTGACAACCCCTTTATTGCGTTGGTTGCGAGTTCTTTGTTTGTTTGTGTAGGTGCGTGGGACTTTTGAGGAGCCTCCTACTAGATTGATACCTTGGTTCTCCAAAACTGAGGGAAATACTTACGCTACTATTGCTGCATCACCCTTTCCTCTTCAAGGAAAACCAACACAAGCTCAAGACGTAGCAAGAAGGATTTCTGGCGCCGTTGCCGGAGAGGTCTTCGCTCAAGTCGAGACATACCAAGTACCCATCACAAACTCATCTCCCTCGCATTTACAATATTTTCCATTTGCCTCTCGTTTTCCTCTCACCCACTTCACCCTTGCCGTTTTATTTGCCCTCTCTTTCCCAATCTCCTCTCTCTCTCGTTTGCCTTTTTCTGTTTGCTTGTGTGCGGATTACTTGTCACCATGGCGCAAGATAATACCAAATTGTGTGATTTCTCCAATACCAATAATAATGATTTCCTTAGTACTCCGATTGCTCCTCTTAATGATGTTGAGTCTTGTGAAATCAATACTGCTTTGCTGAATCTTGTTATGAAAGATCAATTTGCCGGCCTTCCTAGTGAAGATGCCGCTACCCATCTAAACAACTTTGTTGATTTGTGTGATATGCAAAAGAAGAAATATATGGATAATTATATTGTTAAATTGAAGTTATTTTCGCTTTCACTTAGAGATCGTGCTAAAGTTTGGTTTTCGTCTTTGCCTAAAAATAGTATTGATTCTTGGAACAAGTGCAAAGATGCTTTTATCTCTAAGTATTTTTCTTCCACTAAGATCATCACTCTTAGGAATGATATTATGAATTTTAAACAACTTGATCATGAGCATGTCGCCCAATCTTGGGAAAGAATGAAATTGATGATTGACAATTACCCTACTCATGGTTTGAATTTATGGATGGTCATACAAAAAATTTATGCCAGATTGAATTTTGCTTCTAGAAATCTTTTAGATTCAGCCATGGGAGGCACGTTTATGGAAATCACTTTAGGAGATGCTACAAAACTCCTTGATAATATTATGGCTAATTATTCTCAATGGAACGCCGAAAGATCTACTAGTAAAAAAGTGCATGCTATAGAGAAATTAATCTTTTGAGTGGAAAGATGGATGAACGTATGAGATGGTTTGCTACTAAGAGTACTCCTATTGATCCCAATGATATGCCTTTGTCTACTTTGATTGAGAATAACAATGAATCTATGGATGTGAATTTTGTTGGTAGGAATAGTTTTAGAAACAATGCTTATAGAGGAAACTTTAATCCTCGACCGTTCCCTAGTAATTCCTCTAATAATTATGGAAATTCCTACAATAATTCTTATGGTAATTTTAATAAGATGCCCTTTGATTTTGAGAATAGTGTGAAAGAATTTATGATCTCTCAAAAGAATTTTAATGCCTTGCTTGAAGAAAAATTGCTCAAAGTTGATGATTTGGCTAGGAACGTTGATAGAGTTTCGCTTGATGTTGATTCTATTAAACTTAGATCTACTCCTCCTAAGCATGATAATAATGAGTCTCTCGAAGCAATGAGAATTTCCATTGATGGGTGCAAAGAAAGAACCGCTAGATTGCGTGCTAAGAAAGATTGCTTTGTAAAGGCGTGTTCTTCTAGTTTCCATGAAAATAATGATGAAGATCTTAAAGTTATTGATGTGTCCCCTATTAGATCTTTTTTTGCAATATGAATCTTAATAATAATGGTACTGGAGATGAGTCAACTTTAGTTAAAAGGCATCCCAAAAATTCGGAGTTTTTAGATCTTGATGCTAAATTTGGTAAAAGTGGGATTGGAGAGGTCAAAACTTTAAATAACATTTGACCCACTATCTTGGATTTCAAGGAATTTGATTATGATAATTGTTCTTTAGAAGGTTGTATTTCCTTGTTACAATCCGTTGTGAATTCTCCTCATGCTTATAGTCGAAATAAAGCCTTTACCAAACATATTGTTGATGCCTTGATGCAATCTTTTGATGAAAAACTTAATTTGGAAGTTTCTATACCTACAAAACTTAATGATGAGTGGGAACCTACTATAAAGATTAAAATTAAAGATCATGAGTGTTATGCTTTATGTGATTTGGGTGCTAGTGTTTCCATGATTCCGAAAACTTTATGTGATATTCTAGGTTTCCATGATCTTGATGATTGCTCTTTAAATTTGCACCTTGCGGATTCCACCATTAAAAAGCCCATGGGAAGGATCAATGATGTTCTCATTGTTGCATATATAAATTTGGTGCCCGTAGATTTTATCGTTCTTGATATAGATTGCAATCTTTCTTGTCCTATTATTCTTGGTAGACCTTTCCTTAGAACGATTGGTGCGATTATTGATATGAAGGAAGGGAATATTAGATTCCAATTTACATTAAGGAAAGGCATGGAGCACTGTCCAAGAAATAAAATCAAATTACCTTATGAATCTATCATGCGAGCTACTTACGAATTGAGTGCCAAAGATGGCACTACTTAGATCTATCCTCGCTTTTATGCCTAGCTAGGGGCGTTAAACGATAGCGCTAGTTGGGAGGCAACCCAATTTTATTTGTGTTTTTTGTTTTTGTTCCTGTTTAGTAATAAATTTTGCATCTACCTTATGTTTAGATGTGTTTTTATGTTTAAATTAGTGTTTGTGCCAAGTAGAACCTATAGGATAACCTATGGTGATAGTTAATTTGATTCTGCTGAAAAACAGAAACTTTGCACACACGAATTTAGTTTTCTTAAATCACAGAAACGTGATTTTGCGTTGATTATTTTTGCTGTAGATCAATAGACAAATTTCCCAGGACTTCCTATTTTTGTAGGATTTGTAGAGTTCCAGAAGTATTCGTGGGTTACAGATTGCTACAGACTATTCTGTTTTTGACAGATTCTGTTTTTCATGTGTTGTTTGCTTATTTTGATGCATCTATGGCTAGTATTAAGTGGTATGAACCATAGAGAACTTGGAATACAGTAGGTTTAACACCAATATAAATAAATAATGAGTTCATTACAGTACCTTATGTGGTGGTTTTTCTTTTTTTCACTAACGGAGCTTATGAGATTTCCTATTGAGTTTTGTGTTGTGAAGTTTTCAAGTTTTGGGTAAAGATTTGATGGACTATGGAATAAGGAGTGGCAAGAGCCTAAGCTTGGGGATGCCCATGGAACCCCAAGACATTCAAGAATATCTAAAAGCCTAAGCTTGGGGATGCCCCGGAAGGCATCCCCTCTTTCGTATTCGTTTATCGGTAACTTTACTTGGAGCTATATTTTGATTCGCCACATGATATGTGTTTTGCTTGGAGCGTCTTGTATGATATTAGTCTTTGCTTTTTAGTTTTCCACAACCATACTTTCTGTACACACCTTTTGGGAGAAGCCCACTTGATTAGAATTTATTAGAATACTCTATGTGCTTCACTTATATCTTTTGAGCTAGATAGTTTTTGCTCTAGTGCTTCACTTATATCTTTAGAGCACGGCGGTGGCTTAATTTTGAAGAAATTGTTGATCTCTCGTGCTTCACTTATATTATTTTGAGAGTCTCTTATAACAGCATAGTATTTTCTATGGTTATAAATTTAGTCCTAGAATGGTAGGCATCCAAGTTGGGTATAATAAAAACTATCATAGGAAGTGAATTGGATGCTATGATTAATTTGATACTTGATAATTGTTTCGAGATATTAGAGGTAGTGATATTAAAAGTCATGCTAGTTGGGTGATTATGAGTTTAAAGAATGCTTGTATTGGAGTTTGTGATTTCCGTAGCATGCACGTATGGTGAACCGCTTTGTGATGAAGTTGGAGCACAATTTTATTTATTGATTGTCTTCCTTATGAGTAGCGGTTGAGGACGAGCGATGGTCTTTTCCTACCAATCTATCCCCCTAGGAGCATGTGCATAATACTTTGTTTTTGATGACTTGTAGATTTTTTCAATAAGTATATGAGTTCTTTTGACTAATGTTGAGTCCATGGATTATATGCACTCTCACCCTTCCACCATTGCTAGCCTCTCTTGTGCCGCGCAACTTTCGCCGGTACCATACACCTACCATATACCTTCCCCAGAACAGCCACCATACCTACCTATTATGGCATTTCCATAGCCATTCCGAGATATATTGCCATGCAACTTTCCACCATTCCGTTTATATGACACGCATCATCATTGTCATATCGCTCTTTGCATGATCATGTAGTTGACATCGTATTTGTGGCAAGGCCACCTTCATAATTTTCATACATGTCGCTCTTGATTCATTGCATATCCCGGTACACCGCCAGAGGCATTCATATAGAGTCATATCTTGTTCTAAGTATTGAGTTGTAATTTGAGTTGTAAATCAATAAAAGTGTGATGATCTTCATTATTAGAGCATTGTCCCAGTGAGGAAAGAATGATGGAGACTATGATTCCCCCACAAGTCGGGATGAGACGTCGGACTAAAAAAAGAAAGGTCAAAAAGAAAGAAAAAAAGGCCAAAAGAGAAAGAAAAAAAGAAAAAAAGAAAAAAAAAGAAAAAAAAGAAATGAGAGAAAAGAGAGAAGGGACAATGTTACTATCCTTTTACCACACTTGTGCTTCGAAGTAGCACCATGATCTTCATGATAGAGAGTCTCCTATGTTGTCACTTTCATATACTAGTGGGAATTTTTCATTATAGAACTTGGATTGTATATTCCAAGGATGGGCTTCCCCAAAATGCCCTAGGTCTTCATGAGCAAGCGAGTTGGATGCACACCCACTTAGTTTCTTTTGTTGAGCTTTCATATATTTTAAGCTCTAGTGCATCCATTGCATGACAATCCCTACTCACTCACATTGATATCTATTAATGGGCATCTCCATAGCTCGTTGATACGCCTAGTTGATGTGAGACTATCTTCTCCTTTTTGTCTTCTCCACAACCACCATTCTATTCCGCATATAATGCTATGTCCATGGCTCACGCTCATGTATTGCGTGAAAGTTGAAAAACTTTGAGACTGCTAAAGTATGAAACAATTGCTTGGCTTTTCATCGGGGTTGTGCATGATTAAATACTTTGTGTGATGAAGATAGAGCAACAGCCATACTATATGATTTTGTAGGGATAAATTTCTTTAGCCATGTTATTTTGAGAAGACATGATTGCTTGATTAGTATGCTTGAAGTATTACTATTTCTGTCAATATGAACTTTTATTTTTAATCATTTGGATCTGAACATTCATGCCACAATAAAGAAAATTACATTGAGAATTATGCTAGGTAGCATTCCACATCAAAAATTCTGTTTTTACCATTTACCTACTCGAGGACGAGCAAGAACTAAGCTTGGGGATGCTTGATACGTCTTCAACGTATCTATAATTTTTTATTGTTCCATGCTATTATATTACCCGTTTTGGATGTTTATGGGCTTTACTTTACACATTTATATCATTTTTAGGACTAACCTACTAACCGGAGGCCCAGCCCGTATTGCTGTTTTTTTCCTATTTCAATGTTTGGAAGAAAAGGAATATCAAACGGAGTCCAAATGCAATGAAACCTTCGGGAACGTGATTTTTGGAACGAACGTGATCCAGAGGACTTGGAGTGCAAGTCAAGAAGCAGCCGAGGCGGCCACGAGGGTGGAGGGCACGCCCACCCCTACAGGGCGCGCCCCCCTATCTCGTGGGCCCCTCGGGCGGTCACCGACCTACTTCTTCCTCCTATATATACCCACGTACCCCGAGAACATCAGAACAAGCCACGAAAACCTAATTCCACCGCCGCAGCCTTCTGCATCCGCGAGATCCCATCTTGGAGCCTTCGTCGGCGCTCCGCCGGAGGGGGAATCGACCATGGAGGGCTTCTACATCAACACCATAGCCCCTCCGATGAGTTGTGAGTAGATTACCACAGACCTTCGGGTCCATCGTTATTAGCTAGATGGCTTCTTCTCTCTTTTTGGATCTCAATACCATGTTCTCCTCGATCTTCTTGGAGATCTATTCGATGTAACTCTTTTTTCGGTGTGTTTGTCGAGATCCGATGAATTGTGGGTTTATGATCAAGTTTATCTATGAGAAATATTTGAATCTCCTCTGAATTCTTTTATGTATGATTGAGTTATCTTTGCAAGTCTCTTCAAATTATCAGTTTGGTTTGGCCTACTAGATTGATCTTTCTTGCAATGGGAGAAGTGCTTAGCTTTGGGTTCAATCTTGCGGTGTCCTTTCCCAGTGACAGCAGGGGCAGCAAGGCACGTATTTTATTGTTGCCATCGAGGATAAAAAGATGGGGTTTATATCATATTGCATGAGTTTATCCCTCTACATCATGTCATCTTTCTTAATGTGTTACTCTGTTCTTATGAACTTAATACTCTAGATGCATGCTGGATAGCGGTCGATTTTTGGAGTAATAGTAGTAGATGCAGGCAGGAGTCGGTCTACTTGTCGCGGACGTGATGCCGATATACATGATCATGCCTAGATAATCTCATAATTATTCGCTTTTCTATCAATTTCTCGACAGTAATGTGTTCACCCACCGTAATACTTATGCTATCTTGAGAGAAGCCACTAGTAAAACCTATGGCCCCTGGGTCTATCTTTTATCATATAAGCTTTTCAAGCTACTTTTATTTGCATCTTTACTTTTCCAATCTATATCATAAAATACCAAAAATATATTTATATTATCATACTATCTCTATCAGATCTCACTTCGCAAGTGGCCACGAAGGGATTGACCACCCCTTTATTGCGTTGGTTGCAAGTTCTTTGTTTGTTTGTGTAGGTGCGTGGGACTTTTGAGGAGCCTCCTACTGGATTGATACCTTGGTTCTCCAAAACTGAGGGAAATACTTACGCTACTATTGCTGCATCACCCTTTCCTCTTCAAGGAAAACCAACGCAAGCTCAAGACGTAGCACAGCTAGTGGTCCCTAAGAGTGATCTAAGGAAGGTTATAATGAACGAAGCGCACAATTCTCTTCTTTCCATCCATCCGGGCAGTTCAAAGATGTATCATGACCTCAAGCAGACGTTCTGGTGGACACAAATGAAGCATGAGATTGCTCAATTCGTGAATGAATGTGATGTCTGCCACAGAGTGAAAGCAGAACACCAGTGTCTAGCTGGACTCCTCCAGCCTCTACCTATTCCTGAATGGAAGTTTGATCATATCGAGATGGATTTTGTCACCGGCTTCCCCAAGTCCAGGCGTGGAAAGGATGATATCTTGGTTGTCATTGACAAGCTCACAAAAGTGGCTCATTTCCTTCCAGTCAAAGAATCCATCACGGCAGCTCTGTTGGCAGAGCTATACACTTCCAGGATTGTCTCGTTGCATGGGATTCCTCAATTGATCTCCTCAGACCGCGGAAGCATTTTCACTTCCAAGTTCTCGGACTCCTTCCAGAAGACCATGGGCACCAACATTCATTTTAGCACGGCCTTTCATCCTGAAACGAGTGGCCCAGTTGAAAGAGTCAATCAAATGCTTGAAGACATGCTCAGAGCTTGTGTCATCTCCTTCGGTATGAAGTGGGAAGATTGCCTCCCATATGCCGAGTTCTCCTACAACAACAGCTTCCAAGAAAGTTCGGGCAAGGCCCCTTTCAAAATTCCATATGGTAGAAAGTGTCATACTCCTCTCAACTGGTCTGAGACTGGTGAACGCCAACTTCTTGGCAATGACTTATCACAGAAGCTTAAGATATGTGTAAAGTCATCCGTGAAAACCCCAAAGCCATGCAATCACGCCAGAAGAGTTACTATGATGGCAAGCACCGTGAATTGGTTTTTGATATTGGAGACCATGTCTATCCCCGAGTCAACGCTTCGGTATCTTGCCCCAAGATATGTGGGTCCTTTCAAGATCATTGGTAAAAGAGGCGACCTTGCCAATCAACTTGAGCTCCCTTCCAACTTCTCAAATGTGCACGATGTGTTTCACGTTTCACAACTTCGCAAGTGCTTCAAGATGCCCGAGCGCACTATCAACTTCGAAGAGATTGACCTCCAAGAGGACTTATCTTACCATGAGCATCCCGTTGCCATTCTTGAAGAAACCAAGTGCAAAACTCGCAACAAGTCAATCAAGTTCCTCAAAGTTAAGTGGTCTCACCATTCCGACCGAGAAGCTACTTGGGAGCGCGTGGATCACCTCCATTCTGAATATTCGGAGTTCTTCCAGTCCTAGATCTCGTGACGAGATCCTCTTGTAGTGGAGGAGAGTTGTAACACCCCAGATGTAACATGTCCCAATTTGGCAATATATCAACTTGACCTTCATCCAATTCTTGCGGGTTCTATCATGTTTGGCCTCATCTTGTTTTGTTATGTTGTTTATTATTTTGACTGCCATGCTCACATTGTCATATTGCTTGTGCCTCTTGTCATTTTGCATTCCATCCCCATCATGTGCATGGTGTGATTTTCATACATATTATGTTGTTGCATGTTCCATGCATGAATCTTGCATCATCACCACTTCTCCTTCCTTTCCTTTCTTTCATTTTGCAAGTGCACCTTTTACCTACTCCGTTAATGTTCATCTTTTCCCCAATATTCAAGCATCTTGTCCTAAACCTCTCTGCAAAATTTCAGTGCATTTGAAGTTGTTTTGGTTGGGTTCAAAAATACCTCAAGTTTGAATTATATTCAAACTTGTTTTATTTTTTTACCTCTAAAATTCCCAAACCAATTAATTCAAATACTACAAAATTCTAGGAGCTTGAGGATATTTTTATATCTGAAAAACTCTTCTCCTAGCCCCCTGGCCATTTTATTTTCTTCTGTTGTTTATTTAAATAAACGGAAAATGAAAGAAAAGGGAATGCAGGAGCAACAGCCCACCTGAGCCTCGGCCACCACGCCGGCCCAAGAGCTTCCCTTAGCTAGCAGTCTCTCACACAAGAAGCCCGCAGCCTCCCCTTCTTGCCATTTATCACCCAAGAAGCCAAGATACCCCGCTCGCTCGCTCAGACGTGGCAGCCCCGGCCCTGCTGGTCAGCGACCATGCCCGCGGTTTAAAACCCCCATTTTTTTGCTACAAGTCAAGTATGACAAGGTGGCCCCACCTGCCATACACATCTCCTAGCAGGGGCCACATGTCATCCTCACCCCCTCCTTCTCCTATTTTTTTTAATTTCTTTAAATCTAGCACTTGGCATATATGGAAGCATGCCATATACCATTTTGGGCAAGTCCAATTCTGGACATTCCAATTATGGAAATTGCCAAATCTGCTTACTTCCATTTTAGGCAGGTTTCAACTTATAGCTTTTGTGAGCATTTTTCTACAGTAACCCCAACATATTATATATGTTTTGGGGCTAGAAAAATCCAGTGAATCCAATGGAGGATTTGTTTTTGCATTTGAGCAAGTCCGGGAACATGCCATTTTACATCATGTTGCTGTTTTGTCTTTTTCTTGTGATCAAATTCAAATATGCTATGAGGTAGTTTTGCACATGATCATGCTCTTCATCATGCCTACTTCATGCTAGAATTAATTTCATGCCATGATACTCCCTGTGGTGAGCTAATCAAGCTTGTAAACATGCTATCATGTATCTGTTTCTGCTATGCCACGAAATTCTACCAAGTCTGGGTCAGTTCATATCACTTGCCATGTTTGCATTGATGCTATCATCATTTCAGTAGATCTTTGGAGCATGTTTAGTAAGTGTTTTTTTAACTGCAAATAGTATTAGCATGCCATGCTCTTGTTTGCCATGATATGTTCCTGTAGCATGTAGTTTGCTAGCTCTAAACATTGCAACCTGATGTTGTTTTTGCCATGTTCAGTGAATTCTGCTAAGTTTGTAAATCTTATATCATTTGCATTTTTGCCATACTATTTTAAACATGTTCTAGTGAGTTTTAGCAGTAGCTCAGTAATCATGTTTTGTAGTGCTTACTTCACTACCATGCCATTTGTTTTCATGTATGGGGGTTGTAGCATATTTAAACATTGCACACAAGTCGTTATGTTGTTGTTTTCAACAGATTGCATTGCATCTTGTTTGGCTTGTCATTTTCAAACCATGCATCCGTTTCCGGTGATCTTTATATCGATTTCAACCAAAATCTATCAATCTATCCAGTGGCATGCTTGGGTTAGCAAGATTGTGCCATGTTCATTGTTTCTCCTTCCGTCTCGTTTGCACCCCTTCCGAAGCACCACATATGCATTGCACCTCATATCTTAGATTCCATATCATGTCTTGCATCATGTTGCTTGCGCATTGCACCATGACTGATTGTTGTTCTATGGTTGTGTTCTTGTTTTGGGTAGAGCCGGAAGACAAGTTTGTGAATGAGGATCATGTTGAGTACGTTCATGAGGAGCAAGGATTTGATACCTTTGAAAACATTGCAGGCAACATGATCATTACCCCCGATATCACTTCTATCTTTGCTTGCTAGTTGTCCATTCTATCGCTATGTCGTGCTACCTACCACTTATTATATTGCCTCCCATGTTGCCATGAAAGCCTCTAACCACCCTTCCTAGCAAACCGTTTTTTGGCTATGTTACCGCTTTTGCTCAGCCCCTCTTATAGCGTTGCTAGTTGCAGGTACAGTGCAGGTTGTCCTGTGTTGGAACATGGATATGTTGGGATATCACAATATCTCTTATTTAATTAATGCACCTATATACTTGGTAAAGGGTTGAAGGCTTGGCCTTTTGCTCAGTGCTTTGTTCCACTCTTACCGCCTTAGTTTTCGTCATACCGGTGTTATGTTCCTTGATTTTACGTTCCTAACACGGTCAGGGTTTATGGGCCCCCCTTGTCTCTTCGCCTAAAGTAAAGCTTTCCCAAGGAGATCCAACATTGGTTTTACCATTTTCCTAATAATAACTACAATTTGCATAGGGAGTAATTAACTCGAGGCCTCTTAATCAACCCCACCCCCTAGGCCAATGCACGACATGAGTGTTGGTCCACCTACCTAGCAGTCGGTGCTGCCGCCTCGAGGCAACTCGAGGTCTTTTGGCTATCAACCACTTTGCATAGACGGATGAGTCCGTAGATAGAGAGCGCGCGGCTCTGGACATAGATCTGACTCACCGGGAGATCTCCTTGGGATAGTTTTCCTATCTCCGAAGAGCTTGTGCATCGGGATTTTGAGAATACTCGGGTTGTCCCATGATGGAGGATTGTCTCCGCGGATTGTGAGCTTGTCATGGGCTAAGTTGGACACCTGATGTCTACTACACAACCTTCTTCTTGTAGATATTGTTGGGCCTCAAAATGCAGAGGTTTGTAGGACAGTAGCAAATTTCCCTCAAGTGGATGACCTAAGGTTTATCAATCTGTGGGAGGCATAGGATGAAGATGGTCTCTCTCAAACAACCCTGCAACCAAATAACAAAGAGTCTCTTGTGTCCCCAACACACCCAATACAATGGTAAATTGTATAGGTGCACTAGTTCGGCGAAGAGATGGTGATACAAGTGCAATATGGATGATAGATATAGGTTTTTGTAATCTGAAATTATAAAAACAGTAAGGTAACTAATGATAAAAGTGAGCGTAAACGGTATTGCAATGCTAGGAAACAAGGCCTAGGGTTCATACTTTCACTAGTGCAAGTTCTCTCAACATTAATAACATAATTGGATCATATAACTATCCCTCAACATGCAACAAAGAGTCACTCCAAAGTCACTAATGGCGGAGAACAAACAAAGTGATTATTGTAGGGTACGAAACCACCTCAAAGTTATCCTTTTTGATCTATCTATTCAAGAGTCCGTAGTAAAATAACACGAAGCTATTCTTTCCATTTGATCTATCATAGAGTTCACACTAGAATAACAACTTAAGACACAAATCAACCAAAACCCTAATGTCACCTAGATACTCCAATGTAACCTCAAGTATCCGTGGGCATGATTATACGATATGCATCACACAATCTCAGATTCATCTATTCAACCAACACAAAGTACTTCAAAGAGTTCCCCAAAGTTTGTACCGAAGAGTCAAGACGAAAACGTGTGCCAACCCCTATGCATAAGTTCACAAGGTCACTGAACCCGCAAGTTGATCACCAAAATGTACATCAAGTAGACACCTGAATATCCTATTGTCACCACAGATAAGCACATGCTAGACATACATCAAGTGTTATCAAATCCTTAAAGACTCAATCCGATAAGATAACTTCAAAGGGAAAACTCAATCCATTACAAGAGAGTAGAGGGAGAGAAACATCATAAGATCCAACTATAATAGCAAAGCTCACGATACATCAAGATCGTGCCAAATCAAGAACACGAGAGAGAGAGAGAGAGAGAGAGAGAGAGATCAAACACATAGCTACAGGTACATACCCTCAGCCCCGAGGGCGAACTACTCCCTCCTCATCATGGAGAGCGCCGGGATGATGAAGATGGCCACCGGTGAGGGATCCCCCCTCCGGTAGGGTGCCAGAACAGGGTCCCGATTGGTTTTTGGTGGCTACAGAGGCTTGCGGCGGAACTCCCGATCTATTGTGTTCCTCGATGTTTTTAGGGTATATGGATATATATATATATATATATATACATAGGTGAAAGAAGTCGGTCAGGGGAGCCACGAGGGGCCCACGAGCATTCACACTTCATAAATTATTTCTTTTATCATTTACCTACTCGATGACGAGCAGGAATTAAGCTTGGGGATGCTGATACGTCTCCAATGTATCTATAATTTATGAAGTATTCATGCTATTATATTATCTGTTTTGGTTGTTTATGGGCTTTATTATACACTTTTATATTATTTTTGGGACTAACCTATTAACCGGAGGCCCAGCCCAAATTGTTGTTTTCTTGCCTATTTCAGTGTTTTGAAGAAAAGGAATATCAAACGGAGTCCAAACTGAATGAAACCTTCAGGAGAGGTATTTTTGGAACGGAAGCAATCCACGAGACTTGGAGTAGACGTCAGGGAATCTTCGAGGTGGCCACGAGGCAGGGAGGCGCACCCTACCCCCCTGGGCGCGCCCCCCACCCTCGTGGGCCCTTACACGAGGCAGGGAGGTGCAAAAGTTTTCTAGCATCACCTTTTCTAGCATCATTATATGTCATAACAGTAGCTCATATCATAAAACTTCTCATGATCAAGTAACAAGCTATTTACATGTTAAAGCATAGACCATAAACTTTCTTGAAAACTAGCAAACTATGTTCTTAGTCATCAAACAATTGCAATTCATCTTATTTTCAGTAAAGGTCTATGTAAGAGCTATGATTTAGCAAATCCCACATAGTCAACTATCATATAGTCTTCTATGATTGCTACCACTCAAAGCATATTTTTAGAACAAATAACATCGATCGAACACAAAGAAAGATAGGGGCTTAATGTTTCGCCTCCCAACTTACTTATCAAAGGATAATTGTTAGCAATAATAATTCGTGATCAAATATACTTGAATGGCCATATATGCTTAGATCTTTCCCCATCACATGATGCTTGCCAACTAAAGAGAAGGTTGGAATGAGAAGGAATACTACTGACTCTTGCATAAAAGTAAAAGATAGGCCCTTTGCAGAGGGAAGCAGGGATTTGCAGAGGTGCCAGAGCTCGAAGCTTTAAAACAGAGATGAAAATACTTTTTAGAGGTACGCTTTCATTGTCAACTTAACAACCAAGACTTCCCAATATCTTCCATACTAGATACATTATAGGCGGTTCCCAAACAGAAAGGTAAAGATTTTACTCCCCCTCCACCAACAATCACACTCCATCGCTTGTCCGAAACAACGGGTGCCATCCAACTATCAACAATCCTGGGGGAGTTTTGCTTAAATTATTTGCGATTTGTTTTTGATCTTTTGATCATAAAACTGGGCATCCCAGTTACCAGCCATTTTTCTCGTGAATGATGAGCGGAGTCCACTCATCATGAGAACAACCCACTTAGCATGGAAGATACTGACAGCCCCTAGTCACTACATGAGCGATTAGGGCATACAAAATAGATTATTATTTGAAGGTTTAGAGTTTGGCACATGCAAATTTACTTGGAACGGTAGGTAAATACCGCAAATAGGTAGATATGGTGGACACTCATGGAAGAAACTTGGTTCAAGGAATTTGGATGCACAAGCAGTATTCCCGCTTAGTACAAATATTTTGGCTAGCAAAGGATTCTAAACAGCAAGCACCACATGATGGAGGATCTATAATAATATAACTTCTATAAAAATATACCCAAGCATAACTCATTATGTTGTCTTCCTTGTCCAACTTCAACTAATTTTCTCAGGTTTGAAAATAGTTAATGGGGCTCACAATCATAGAAGATGTCCAAGATAGTATATTTATATGTGAAACCTCTCTTCCTTCAATATTCTTTCATGAATTGTTCAAGTGACCAATATTATGTTTGCTAACTTTCAATAAATTTACCACCTCTACTTATTATATGTGAAGTCATTACTCCCCATGGGGTAAGCATATGAAACAAATATAAATTCAGATTTATGATATTCAAATCATTCAACCATTTACTCATAGGATATAAGTGAAGCACACGAGTAAATGACAAACTACTCCAAAAAGATATAAGTGAAGGTCAATGGGTAATTAAATAATTATGTAGCTATGTGAAGACTCTCTCTCATTCAAGAATTTCAGATCTTGGTATTTTATTCAAACAGCAAGCAAAACAAAATAAAACAAAATGACACTCCAAGCAAAACACATATTATGTGGTGAATAGAAATATAGCTCCAAGTAAAGTTACCGATGAACGAAGACGAAAGAGGGGATGCCATCTGGGGCATCCCCAAGCTTAGGCTCTTGGTTGTCCTTTAATATTACCTTGGGGTGCCTTGGGCATCCCCAAGCTTAGGCCCTTTCAACTCCTTATTCCATAGTCCATCGAATCTTTACCCAAAACTTGGAAACTTCACAACACAAAACTCAACAGAAAACTCGTAAGCTCCGTTAGTATAAGAAAATAAATCTGTAAGTGCATCTAGTGCCACCCCTAGTTGGTTTTGGAGTATTGATGACAAATTTGGTTGAGGGACTAATGCGTTTGTGAGAATTGCAGGATAACGCATGTAGTGTCCCTCATTGATTCGGTTTACCTACCGGAGATGACCCCTAAAAATGTATGAAGACATTGACGACAATGGTGGTATGTGAAGATATTCATATTGAAGACTATGACATGAGAAGGCATTGAGTGAAGACTATGGAGCGCGAAGACTGTGTCTTTTCGTTGTTTCCTTTTTCTTCTTTGTTGAGTCATAGGAACCACCGTACTGTTAAGTGGGGTCCAAGTGAACAAAGTCAGAATGACTGAAGTGATGCTCAACCCAAATCCTATGTCTTCGAGTGAAGACAATGAGAGCAAATCTTATCCAGAGCTGGATGAGTCAGCTTTGCTTGTAGCCCAAGTAAAGTTGCCGTGTGTGTTTGAAATCTGACCGTTGGAACACGTGTCAGTTCCTTAGTGACCTAGGGTCATTTCGGACATATCAGGTCAGGTTGCCTAGTGGCTATAAATAGCCCACCCCCTGCACCATAAATTGGTGGCTGCTCGAGTTAGTGCACGGCTTTTGTCGCTTGAGAGCAACCCACCTCGAAGCCTTTGAGAGAGAAAATCTTGCGAGGACAAAGCCCAAACACCCAGAGCCAAAGAGTGTTAGGCATCATCAAGTCTTTCTGCTCATGACTCAAGACTTATTACACTTGAGGACTGTGAATCCTCCAACCGGTTAGGCGTCGCGTTCGAGCATCCAAGAGTCATTGTGGATCGCCGGTGAACGAAGTCTGTGAAGGTTCGGAAGTCTACCTTGAAGACTTACCAGAGTGATTGGGCGAGGACTGTGTGTCCTTAGATCAAGGGGAATAAGGTGAAGACATGGTCTTCTGAGTTGAATCTCAGCCTCCCTAACCAGACGTATAGTTGTCACAGCAACTGGAACTGGTCCAACAAATCCTGTGTCTTCAACAAGTGACTGGTTCTATCCTCTCCCTCCCTTTACTGAGAGTTTGTCTTCGTGAGGTCATTGCCTAATTGTCGCACTCGTTTGACTTCATTGCTTGACTAATATCGTTGGTTGCGTTCATACTATCTTCCATCCTGATCCTTACTACTAAGCTGCTATTAGTCTTTGTACTTTCACATTACTGCATACTTGACTATGGTTTGCTTGTTGTAGTTTATCTTCCGCTGCATATCAATTAGGTCATTTCTATTGTTTGTCTTTGAAACTTCCACGTTTTGAAGACTTTCATAAAGATCGCCTATTCACCCCCCCCCCTCTAGTCGATAACTAGCACTTTTAATTGGTATCAGAGCAAGGTACTCCCTTATTCTGTGTGATTAGGTTTAACCACCTGGAGTTTTAGCTATGTCGACTACAGGATTGAGGAACATATCTTGCCCCACCTTTGACGTTCATGAGTATCCTCGGTGGAAGGCCATGATGAAGAAGTGACTCATGGCTATGGACAGCGAACTGTGGACCGTCACTGAGATTGGTCTTACCGATCTATGCAAGATGGCGGAGGCTGATGACATTAGCAAGTACACTCTACTGAACCTCACGGCGAAGGATGTCATCTGCTCCTGTCTGTCCTGAAATCAGTTCAGGAATGTCATGCACCTCAATCACGCGAAGCTAATCTGGGACCGGCTTCCTAAGGTCTATGAAGGTCATCGTACTCGTCATGATCCTTGGTTTGAGGATTACAAGGAGTCTCTCAAAGAGATGACCTTTGCACCTGAATCGTCATCATCTTCACCATGCCTCATGGCAGGGGTGCTAAGGTAACTGAATGCTACCTTTCTGAATCTAGTGATGATGAATCAGGTGATGAATTTGGCCCCAGCTATGTCAAACTTGCTTCCCTTGCCACTAAACAACAATGAGCCTTGGAAAAGGTTCAATACATGCTTAGTAAGAGCGATGATATGTTGGGTGAAGAAATGGATCAGTCAAAAGCATTGGCTGAGAGTCTTCAGAGACTTCATTCCAAGTTTGACGCCCTTCAAGATCAACATAATAATCTATTGTCTGATCACGAGAAGCTTTCTTCTGAATGTCTTCAGAGAAAGCAAAATCTTGAAAAGCTAAGAGTGGATTATGAAGATCTTCAGATGGAGCGCGATTCATTACTTGCTCAACAAATCAGCGTTACACAGGATGGATTTGAACCACCATGTCTAAAATGCCTCGAGCGTGGTAACGCTGCCTCTGTTGCTGAATGTTCCACTGCTGCTACTGTTTCATTGTCTTCAACTACTAATGTGGCAACTAACCCCTCTGCGGAGGATACCACTACTATTGCTGATGAAAATGCTAGGTTGAAGACATTGCTTGAAACAGGGATGTACAAAAGTCTGAAAGGACATCAGACACTTTGCGATGTCCTCAAAAAGCAGATTCTGAACCGAAATCCTAGGAAAGAGGGTGTTGGGTTCGAGAGGAAAATGAATGTTGATGGTTCCTACTGGAAGCCCGAGCAAAGATCCCAAAACCACATGGGTTGCTGCAAAGGGACCTTCAGTGGATCCATCCACCTTATCTGGCTTTATCTGTGCTAATCCTATTATCATTGATGAATCCCTTGATGCAAACTCTAAGCTGTTCAAGAATCAGAATGGTGAAGTGTTTGCCAGGTATATTGGTACTAACTGCAGGAATGGACCACCTATGAAGAAGATCTGGGTACCTAAACAGCCTATTGAGAATCTTCCCGTGAATGCCATCATGACACCACCAAGGAAGAAGACAAACCCCAGACCTATGGCTTCATATGGCCCAAAGGCTTCATACAGATACAGGACTCACCTGAGTCACCCTAACACCAATGTTTTGCAGGGAAACCGTACTCAAACTTATGAATATGAGCGTGTGTCTTCAAACTGCTATGTTCATAGAACTAAGAACTTTTATTCTTATTCATATGAGTATCATTCATCTCCTGCAAGGCTATTTGCTAGGGCTCCAAAGCCGAAGTTCTCAGATCCTGCACTTAGACTCATTGCTTCTAAGCCACCCCTGAAGATGTGGGTGGTTAAGAACTAACTTTCTTTTGCAGGGAAGGGTCTCCAGCCGAAAATCAAAGGCATCTGATGCTATTGCTTGGGACCTAAAACATCTTGTAGGGCGCAAGATCAAATGCCCAAATGGTCTCACTATGTATTTTGTTCCTAAATAGTTTGACATTCATCCTATCAGTCCTAATCTTGATCTGAGCTTCAATAATCCTCTTGCCCGTCAAATGTTTATGCTTCACAATACTCTTGGCAAAGCCTATCCCCCTAACTGAACTGTAGGGTATGACACCTCATGCTTCAGAATGGATTATGGACAGCGGATGCACTAATCATATGACTGGTGATCGAAGTCTTCTCATGGACTCAACCTTACGTCCATCAGACAAGAGTCACATCACATTTGCTGACACTGGTAAAAGCAAGGTATTGGGTCTAGGTAGAGTTGCAATCACAAAGGATCAACAGATGGATAAAGTGATGTTTTTTGAATCCCTTGGTTTCAACTTAATGTCTGTCTCGATGCTTTGTGACTTGAACATGGTTGTGCTATTCGGAAAATAGCGTTGCCTTGTACTAATGGAATCTGACGAGTCTCTAGTCTTTGAAGGGTATCGGAAAGATGATCTATACATGGTAGATTTCTCAGCAGGTCTATAGCTTGTCGTATGTCTTCTTGCAAAAGCTTCAGAATGCTGGCTCTGGCATCGAAGGCTGGAGCATGATGGCATGAGGAACTTACACACACTCACCAAGAAGAAGCATGTCATAGGCATCGAGGGTGTCAAGTTCAAGAAGGATCATTAGTGTGGTGCCTGCGAAGCTGGAAATATGACTAGGGCAAAGCACCCCTCGAAGACAATCATGATGACATCTCAACCCCTCGAACTGTTACACATGGACTTATTTGGACCTACTCACTACTCCACCCTCACAACAACTACTTGTCTCTATGGCTTCGTCATTGTTGATGACTACTCAAGATATACATGGGTGCACATAATTCTCTACAAGACTAAAGTGCAAGATGTCTTCAGACGCTTCGCCAATCGAGCCATGAACAACTACGGCGTCAAGATCAAGCATATCAGAAGTGACAACGGCACTGAGTTCAAGAACACCGGACTTGATCTTTATCTGGATACAATGGGAATCACTCATGAGTTCTCTGCTCCATACACACCTCAGCAAAATGGCATTGTAGAGCACAAGAACAGAACCCTCATTGAGATGGCTCGAACAATGCTCGACGAGTACAAGACACCAAGAAAGTTCTGGCCTGAAGCTATTGATACAACATGTCACATCATCAACCATGTTTACATCCATAAGCTTCTGAACAAAACATCCTATGAGCTCCTTACTGGCAAGAAGCCAAATGTCAGCTACTTCAGAGTATTTGGAGCTAGGTGCTGGATCAAGGATCCCCATCACAAGTCAAAATTTGCACCTAAAGCTCACGAAGGCTTCATGCTCAGTTACTGAAAGGACTCGCACTCATACAGAGTCTTCAACCTCTATCTCTATAAAATCGTCGAAACTGTGGATGTGCGATTTGATGAAACCAATGGTTCACAAAGAGAGCTCCTGCCAAGTACACTAGACGAAGATCCGCCCAGCGAATCTATCAAGCTGATGGGAACTGATGAAATCATGCCTTCTGAAGCACAGCATGAAGAGGAACTTATCATTTCTGCACCTAACCAACCTGAAGACAATGCTCATACTGAAGACAATCCTCCCAATGATGACAATGATCAGCAAGAGCAAGGTCTTCATCCAGTTCATCCTCGAGTTGCAAATGAAGTACAAATTGAGAAGATAATTGATAGCATCAATGCACCTGGTCCACTTACTCGCACAAGAGCAACACAGTTAGCAAATTTCTGTGGGCATTTTTCTTTTGTGTCAATATCAGAACCCAAGAAAGTTGCTGAAGCCTTTATGGAACCTGAATGGATACAAGCTATGCAAGAAGAACTTCAACAGTTCAAGCTGAAAAATGTTTGGGAACTTGTCAAGCGTCCTAACCCTCGCAAGAATAACATTATTGGCACAAAATGGATATATCGAAACAAGCAAGATGAGCATGGTCAAGTCGTCAGAAACAAAGCACGTCTTGTGGCTCAAGGATATACTCAAGTTGAAGGAATTGACTTGGATGAAACATTTGCTCCTGTGGCTAGGCTTGAAGCTATTCGCATACTGCTAGCTTATGCTAACCACCACAACATCTTGCTATATCAAATGGATGTGAAGAGTGCATTTCTCAATGGCAAGATTGAAGAAGAAGTATATGTCGCTCAACCACCTGGCTTTGAAGATCCAAAACATCCTGATATGGTGTACAAGCTAAACAAAGCAATCAGATGGCCTCAAACAAGCTCCTCGCTTGGTATGATACGATCAAAGACTTCTCAAGAGCAAAGGCTTCAAACCTCGATCCTCGATCCCACACTCTTCACGAAGACATATGATGGTGAACTGTTTGTGTGCCAAATATATGTGGATGACATTATCTTCGGCTGCACCAACCAGAAGTATAGTGATGAGTTTGGATACATGATGCAAGAGCAATATCAGATGTCCATGATGGGTGACCTGAAGTTCTTCCTTGGTCTTCAAATTCGTCAGCAAAGGAATGGCATCTTCATATCTCAAGAAAAATACCTCCAAGATTTTCTAAATAAGTCTGGAATGCAAGATTGCAAAGGTTACACGACGCCAATGCCTGCCAAACACCATCTGGGTCCCGACGACAATGGTAAAGAGTTTGATCAAAAGGTATACCGCTCCATGATTGGTTCCTTACTTTACCTATGTGCATCTAGGCCAGATATTATGCTTAGTGTTTGCATGTGTGCTCGATTCCAAGCGGCACCAAAGGAATCGCATCACTTAGCTGTGAAGCGAATTCTTCGATATTTGGCTTACACCCCAACACTCGGATTATGGTATCCAAAGGGCTCAAAATTTGATCTGGTTGGATTCTCGGATGCTGATTATGCTGGTGACAAAGTGGATCGCAAGTCTACATCAGGCACATGTCACTTTCTGGGATGATCACTTGTCTGTTGGTCTTCAAAGAAGCAGAACTGTGTATCACTCTCAGCTGCTGAATCTGAATAGATTGCTGCTGGATCGTGCTGCGCTCAGCTTCTATGAATGAAGCAAACTCTCAAGGACTATGGCATCAATCTGAAACAAGTACCTCTCTTCTGCGACAACGAAAGTGCCATCAAGATTGCCAACAATCCAGTCCAGCACTCGAAGACAAAGCACATTGAAATTCGTCATCACTTTCTCAGAGATCATGTCATGAAGAAAAATATTGACATCATTCACGTCAACACTGAAGAGCAACTGGCTGATATCTTCACAAAGCCTTTGGATGAGAAAAGGTTTTGCAAGTTACGGTGTGAGCTAAATGTCTTGGAATCCTCAAATGTCCTGTGATCAGGCACACATCCTAACACTTATGCATGTTGATGACTTAGATGTGCAACACACGAAGTAAAGTATATCTTCAATCAATGAAGACTTACATTCTGAGTGTGAATACATTAACGTGGAATTTGAATTCGGAGCGCCACGATAATTGTGCACCGTGTCTGGGTCTAATACTTCCTATACGGTGGGTAACGCCACCACCAAATTTCTTTGTTTGAAGTGTTTTACTCATGGCGTTATTTTTGCTATGTCTTCGCATTTGGTTTGTCTTCAATTTCAACTTATCTTCATGATTTTCTTCACTATGTTGATTTGATTGCTTTCTGATATACATACTAGTGCTCTGTCCTCTACAGCATTCACTTACAGCTATGTCTTCCTAGTTGAATCTTTTGAACTAAGTGAATGTGATCGGACCCTAATCTCTCTATGCTTTCTATCTCAAACTCTATCTGTCCAAATCATATGCATTCTATTGAAACTGCCGAATGTCTTCTCTGCGTCCTTGTCAGCAGAAGACACAGAGACAAACATTAAGTCTATTTTAAATGATTCGTCCTTATTGTTTGAAATCCGGAGAAGACGGAACAACCATCCGACAAACCTGGCGGGCGTGGGAACGTGGGACAACTCTGAGTATGTTGCATGCTTGCCACGTGCCCCTCAGATGTGAACCGCCAGGCACTGCGAATTGCAATTTATCCGCACACTTCCTTATAAATACATGTCCCCTGCGGTAAAGAAAACCTTCTTCCACCTCTCCACCTCATCAAAACCCTAGCGCCACTGCTAGCTCTCGACGACGCCGGCGACGAAGCGCTTAGCTGCCGCGACTTCTCCGACGCCGTCGTCACACCGGCCGCGGACATCGTCCTCTCCGCCGTCGCCGTAGGTGTCCTCCGTCGCCAAGTTAGGGCACGGTGGATTGAACTGCTCGGTCTCCTGTTCATCCCATCTAGCAGTTCTTCGTGTGGTAAATACATCACTATTTTTACCATCTTTTTGATCCTCAAAGATTCATCCTATTTACCAAAATTGGTTTCTGCCTATACAATGTTAGATCTATTCTGCCTGCATCTCATACTGCCTAGTATATTCACTTAAGCTTCATATCTAGTTAGATTCCTCACTTGTACTTACTCACGGATTCGTACAAATCTGGAACCAACTCTCAACATATAAGTGAATGTCTTCGCATCGTGAGGTCAATGTCTTCAAACTGATTTATCTTGAAAATTTTCTGAGAATGCATATGACCTCTTCCCCTTCCCTCGCATCTCTAATGCTGTCACAGGCACATGTCCATGGGAGAATCCCTTGGTTCTCATAGTCTGCATTCGTTTGCAGAATTCTTACAGCATCACATTAACTCTCCCGAAGCCAGTTCCTGTTTGTCCAGCAAGCGAAAGCCTTTGAAGCCTTTGAACATGTTGAATCCATTCAGTTTGAAGTTCATGGCTGCAGAGAAATCAGTAAGGAAGGGTGGTAGAGAGCGTCGTGGGGGAACATCAAGAGATTTGCCTGATGACCTCTTAGAACTTTACAAGACAGATCCTGAAGAGAATTATCATCAGCGCAAGACACGAATCCAATGGATTCGACGATATTGGGCTAAACAATGGTTCAAATACAAGTTCGTGACCCAGGAATACGCTGAGAAGAATGCTATCAAAAGTCCTTGGGGTGATATTCTCTATCGAGGCCTTCGACCCAAGAACAGAGCTGAAGCTATAGCACAGGGTTTCTATCCTTGTATGGTCCGTGGACCTCAGCCTGAAAATGCTGACCCATCGTCATTGCTCTGGTGTCCTCACGATAAGCTCTTCAAGCGCAACTTCCGGCATGCAAAGGCATCAGCTAAGGAAAACAAGAAGTCATTGGGGTTAGACTTCAACCTGGTCCCTCTGCTCCTCGTGCTGACGGCTCACGTGATGCAGAACCCAATGTCATCGGTCCCTTCTACAACCTTGATGGCCTCATCACTCACATCTCGGTCCAAGGTGCCAAAGTGGATCATTCTGATGATGATGCTGACACTGATGAAGCCCCAGCTCCTCCTCCAAAGCCGCAGAAGCCAAAGAAGGTTAAGGCTTCAAGATCAGCAGCTCCTCCAAAAGCTTCACGTGCGAAGCCACTGGCCACTGCACCTCCTAAAGACAGTGTGCAGTCTGAAGATCTATCACGTATCTCCAAGAAGACGGTGAAGAAAAAGAAAATCGTCAAAAATACTGATCAGACATTGACTCCTGTCATTCTGCGAGAAGAGCATATTGATCTGTCCAGCGATGAAGATCTTGCAGATGATGCTCTTGAGCAACTGATCAAGAGAAAGGAAGAAGCAGAGATCTTCAATGATTTGCCTCTCTTCGATGTGGCAATCATCCATAACTTCATTGATGAGTGGTTTGACACCCCAAATCTCAGCTTTGAAGATTTGCAACTTCCCATTGGCCTCAGCGTCTCCTTCAATGGCGCCATTGCTTTTGAGCTAGCTCTTGATCAGCGCATCGTTGAACTGAAGCACAAGATCGACTATGAGAAAGCTCAGTTCAAGAAGCATGTGGCAAGGCTCAGCGTGCAAGATGTCAAAAACTTCAAGATCATGCTGCACGAGCTCAAAGAAGCCTTTCTCAAGAAGCGCAAAGAAGCTCAAGGCTCTCGTGAGCGCATGAAGAGTCTGGCTGACAAGTGTGTACAAGCCTACAATGAGGCTGAGAAGCGCAAGGCTCTTGGTCGTCCTGGCATTGACCCTAGGATGGCTGCAGATAAGAAGAAGCCATCAACCTACCAATCTGCACCTTCAAGGCAGGAAGAACCTCGCATAGTCTTCCCAAGCAGCATGACTGGCTCGAAGCCAAAGGTCAGGTCAACCGCTTCAGAACTGAAGAAGACGAGGATTGCTGAGGCTGAAGCCAGAAAAAGGAAAAACCTGAAGCCTCTGATGTTGCTCCCTCCAAGAAGTAGCGCAAAACCAAGAAGAATCGGGCTGCTCCCACAGAGCCCTTAGTTGTTGAACCTATCTCAATGGTTCGCCCTGCATCTGAACACCAAGAACAACGGATGATAGTTCATGAGCCTACTTCCACAGAGGCTCATGAAGCTGAAGACATTCCAGCAGTTGATCCCACCGCTGCTGAAGACATTGGTCACAATGACAATGTTGAAGATGATGAAGTTCTTCCTCAGATCAAACACAACTTGGTATCATTGCCTGTTCTCACGAACAGCAAACTCATCAGCATTGGTCGTCCTCTGACGCCAATTGCTCAGGATGCATCATGGGCTGATCACCCACAACAACAAGACTCCTCGAGTACTCCCTAACAACAACAAGTCACACCACCTGTGCAAGAAGAAGAGGCTGACTTTGAGGCCCAGCCAACTCCATCTCCAAAGGCGTCACCAGCATTACGCAGGCTTCGCAAAGGACCAATGTAATGCCCTCAATGCGGCTATATCTCCCACGTGTAGAAGCACGACTTAGAGGCATAACCGCATTGAAAGCAATGTCGCAAGTGAGGTAATCTTCACACAACCCATGTAATACATAAGGGAAAGAGATACATAGTTGGCTTACAATCGCCACTTCACACAATTACATGAATAAAGCATTACAACATCCAGATACAATCAAGGTCCGACTACGGAACAAAAATAAAAGAAGAACCCCAAACGCGACAAAGGTCCCCGATCGACCCCAACTGGGCTCCACTACTGATCAACTAGAACGAAACAACACAAAGGGCAAGATCTTCAACGAGCTCCTCCTTGAGCTTGGTTGCGCCACCGCTTTCGTAACATAGGCACCGCAAACTGGTTTTGAAGTATCCGTGAGCCACGAGGACTCAACAATCCCATTACCATGGGTATCAAGACTAGCAAAGCTTAATGGGAAAGGAAGGGGTAAAGTGGTGAGTTTGCAGCAGCGACTAGGCGAGTATGGTGGCTAACATACGCAAAGAAGAGCGAGAAGAGAACAAGCGGAACGGTCGTGAAACTAGCAATGATCAAGAGGTGATCCTGAACACCTACTTACGTCAAACATAACACAGAAACCGTGTTCACTTCCCGGACTCCGCCGAGAAGAGACCATCACGGCTACACACTCGGTTGATGCGTTTTAATTCGGATCAAGTGTCAAGTTGTCTACAACCGGACTTTAACAAATTCCCATCTGCCACATAACCGCGGGCACGGCTCTCGAAAGTCTATACCCTGCAGGGGTGTCCCAACTTAGCCCATGACAAGCTCTCGCGATCATCGAAGGAATAGACCTTCACCCAAGACACTCCGATAAGACTCGGTATCCCGGTACATCAAGACATTTTGACAATGGTAAAACAAGACCAGCAAAGCCGCCCGATGCGTCGACAATCCCGATAGGAGCTGCACATATCTCGTTCTCAGGGCAACACCGGATGAGACATCCTACGAGTAAAACCAGACCTCGAGTTGCCCGAGGGGCCCCGATCTACTCGGTTCGGACCAACACTTAGACAAGCAACGGCCCGGGGGCTAAAATAAAGATGACCCTCGAGAGAGCGACTCCCAAGGGAAAAGGTAGGTGGTGGTGAGGCAAATGGTAAAAGTCAATGTTGGGCCTTGCTGGACAAGTCTTATTCAAAGCGAACTGTCAGGGGGGTCCCATAAATCACCCGACCGCGTTAGGGACACAAAATCCGGGAACATAACACCGGTATGACGGAAACTAGGGCCGCAAGAGTGGAACAAAACACCAGGCATAAGGCCAAGCCTTCCACCCTTTACCAAGTATATAGATGCATTAATAATATAAGAGATATTGTGATATCCCAACATAACCCTGTCCACCATGGAGAAATCTTCAACTTCACCTACAACTAGCAACGCTATAAGAGGGGCTGAGCAAAAGCGGTAACATAGCCAAACAGTGGTTTGCATAGGAATGGTGTCAAAGGTTAGAGGTTCATGGCAATTTGGGATGGCTGGACAAACAGGTAATAGGTAGCGCAGCATAGCGAAAGAACGAGGCAACTAGCATAGCAATGATAGTAGTGAGATCCAGGGTAGCGGTCATCTTGCCTGAAATCCCGTAAGGAAGAAGAACGAGTCCATGAAGAAGATGAAACCACGAAGACGAACCACACGCAGACGAACGAATCCTCACGATCGCAACGAAAACAGGAACTAACAAGAAGAAGCACACAACAAGGTAAACACACCACACAGGAACAAGGCATGATGCACAACAAGCATGATGCATGACCAAGCTATATGAAGCTACTCATGGCAAGAGATGATGCAAACAAGAACAACACATCAAGACAAGTTTAAAGGAGGCCGGAAACAACATATAACAATTCCGGTAAGTCCTCATATGCAAATTTCGAAATTGGTCCAGAACTGAATAAACCTTATGTTCAAGTTGTTAAACAGCAAGTTAAGAGCACCAAGAGGATCTACACGAAATTCTAGTCAAGTTACATATAAAGTTTATTAGATTCGGAGCTACGGTCTAGAAGATATGAGCAAAACAAGTTAAGCATGGCATTGATGCAAAATGCACCCAAACATCAAGCAAACACACCAAAACAAGGATGCAACATGATAATATGAAACTACATGCAAAATCAAGCAAGTTTCATATAGAGCACACTCAAAACGGAGCAACGGTGCAACACACACACACTATACAAGTCATAGCAACAATCATCCAAAACAAAGAACTAGGCATCTTACAAGCATCAAAACAACATGCTACAGCACCCCAACATAATAACAAAAGGCATGGGCATGAAGTACACGTAAAGCATAACAAAACATGAACACTGAGCCATCTCTAGAAAAGACTAGAACATGCTCAAAATGACATGGAGATATTGCAAGTAATAACAGTTTCAGACTTTACAGAAATAACATCAGGTAGCAATGTTTAGAGCATTCAAACATGTTACAGGAGCTTATCATGGCAAACAAAGGCATGGCATGAATCTACTAATAGCATATATCAAAAGACCCTTACTAACCATGAGCCAAAAAGACACAGAAAATATGATGGCACCCATGTAAACATGGCAAGTTATATTACAGATTTCTACATGGCAGGAACAACAATAAGTAGGCATGTTTGTGAGCTCGAACCACTCACTACAGAGCAATACATGGCATGGAAAGGCAACCAACAGTAAGAAGGCATGCTTATGAAGCTAAGCATGGCAAGAGCAAGGTCATAGCATACACGGATCAACTACAACGACCTCGTGAAAATTAAATCTCATGCAAACAATCTGTTAGGAAACATTTTCAAGCAACTTTGGAGCAAGATATGAACATGTTCCAGCATGCTATAATTGCAACCAAAGGCATGAATGGATATAGAATGACATTTATATCAAAACATGTTTATAGAGCATCTCCAGATTATGCATAGAATGATTAGTAGAAGCATGTTAACATGGCATCAAAATATAATGAATCTGTCAGAAAACAACAGAACAAACTACCCTACTTTACAAGCTTGATACACTCAGCACACAACTCACAAAAATACAAGGTCAACACCTCTGGAAAGATGGCATGGCATAGTTTAACACACATGTAGACATCAACCTCATAGGATGCACACATAAATCATGGCAAAAAAGATAAAACAGCAAGTAATAACAGTTTCAGCAGATTAACATCAACATGCACTCTTCCAACAGCATTTCGGGCATCAAGATGAACTCAAATGAAAATGATGCAATGGAATGAAATGATGTACACGTCGGGGCGAACAATTTGATATATTATACGCACGAAACGGAGCTACGGGTGCAGAGATGTGATGCGTCAAAGATGGCATGAAAATTACAGAAATCTGGGACTTAGGAGAATTTCACCTCGCGGGAAAAGTCAACTCGGGACGGGACGGAGCGGGACGACGAGATCCGGGACGGGGCTTGTGCGTTTGGTTGACGGACCGGTGGATCTGGTCCACCCGGACCGGATCTGGCCGGAGTTGGCTCCGGCGAGCTCCGGCGACCAACGGACGGCGAGGAGCGGTGGCGGTGCGGGCCGGGTTCCTGGTCGAAGCGGAGGTCGGGCCCCGGCTTCGAACAGCCTGGGCGGCGGCGAGGGCGCGCGAGGCGGCGGGTCGAGGTGGCGGCGGACGAGCGCCGGGCGGCAGCTGCGGCGGCCGCGGCGGGCTCGCGGCGGAGAGACGAGGTGGCGGCGGACGGCAAGGCCGAGGCCATGGAGACGAGACCAGGCGGCGCAGGAGGCCGAGCCGAGGCGACGGAGGGGCGGCGAGGCGGCGGCGGTCGGCGCCAGCCGCACGCTGGCGGCGGTCGGCGCCGGGCAGCAGCGCTGAGGCGGCGGCGGAGCCAGCGCGGGCGGCGCAACAGGCCTCGGCTTCGGGCCTCCAGCAGGCTCAGGCGGGCAGCGGCGGTGACGGCTGGGGCTCCACGTGGCGGTCCCGGATTCGCCGGGGGCGCGGCGGCGGACATGTCCGGCTCCGTCCGGACGTGTCTGGCGGCGCGGAGAGGAGCGGGGCTAGGGTTTGGAGGGTTTGGACCCGAAATTTCGGAGGGGGAGGCTAATTTATAGGTAGAGGGAGATAGGAGAGTCCAAATGAGGAGCGGTTTTCGGCCACGCGATCGTGATCGAACGACCGAGAACATGGAAGAGACTTAGGTGGGTTTTGGGCCACTTTGGAAGGGGTGTTGGGCTGCAACTCAAAGAGGGCTTTACGGTTACCCGGTTAACCATTGGAGTACCAAACGAACTCCAAATGGCACGAAACTTGACAGGCGGTCTACCGGTGCTATACCAAGGCCGCTTGGCAAACCTCGGGCCATTCCGAGAAAGTTTAATACCCGCACAAGAGAAGAGAGAAGAGGGAGACGCCGGATGACATAGTAGTGCCGGATTGCAAAACGGACAACGGGGAAAATGCTCGGATGCAAGAGACGGACACGTATGCAAAATGAAATGCACATGATGACATGATAAAATGCAAATGCTGACATGGCAAACTGTAACACGCAGGCAAATGACATGGCAACGACGGCGAATAACTGGCGGACACCTGGCGCATCGGATCCGGGGTGTTACAACCAAGGCCTCAAGTCACTCTTTCGAGCGTTCCAGAAGGAGAAGTGCACCACCAATCTGTTGCACGTCAAGTGTTTCCAAAAGCCACTCCGACTGTGAATGTCTCTGTGTCTGAAGCCAAAGCTGCTGAAGACAATCCGGCTGCATCAGCTGATGACAAACAAGAAGACGAACGTGTCCCTACTCCCCCCCATTATTGAAGAAGTTGTTCCTGAAGTGAACGTGCCAGTGCCCGACCCTCCAGCTCATCAAGTGGAGGTTGAAAATCTTGAGGCTGCCACCACCAACACAAATGAAGCCAATGACGTAGTCATGGCTGAAGCAAATGTGGAGCTTGCACCAACCAATGTGCCAGAAGCCAATGATGCAACTGCTCCTGAAGCATCTGTTGTGCAGCCTGACGCCTTAGTTGTTGCCACTGCTCCTATTCTGCCACCAAGGCTCCATACAATTGAGCAAGCTTACAACTATGGTCAGCTAATCACTGTCAAATGGCCAGTTCTGGTCCCTCCGCCTAATGCCTCTGGTCCTTAGTTTGATTATCATGTTGAGCATAGGCCTCTGGTCCAGAAACCAAAGCCAAGACTGCCAAGGTTCCCAGGTACTGCCACCTCTACAAGGTCCTTCAATGCAAATGGCTTCAAAGCCCACAACACCTTCTTTGACAGCGCAAAGAACCCCTACTCAAGGCCAAGAATATCATCTGATCGTTTCTGGAGCTATCAGCAGCGAAGCTATTACTCCTGCGTTCTGTATAATCAAGGGCGCATTTTCCCTCATATGCGCCTCAACACTGAAGCCATTGCTGGACTGCCATGCTTAGAAGAAGCACTTGACTGCTTTCGTGATGCAAGTCTGCTCAACTTTGTGATAGACAAAGAACATTGGAATGAGGAACTTTTGCTTCAATTCTATGCTACCGTCCACATTCGCGGCTACTACAGGGATACAAAGACATGGGTTCTCGAGTGGATGACCGGAAATGTTCATCATGAAGCCAAAGCTCTTGACGTCATTGAGCTTACAGGCCTACCCACTCCCGGAGAGCTATTCGAACCTGATTGTCAACTCCACCGCAATGCACTGGAGAGCATCTTCCATAAGCCAGAGCCCAACATGAGCCAGATGTTGAGCATGATGAAGCCTCTGCCACCTGACGCTGAATACCCAAAGGAGTTCTTTGTTGATGACCTTGAGTATCTGCCTCGCACAATATATCACATCATCAGGCGAACTCTATGGCCTATCAAAGGGCATTCATCAGCTGCAAAACTTGAAGGAGCCATGAAGACATTGGTCTTTTACATCCTCAATGGCATCAGCTTCAATACACAAGAATTCTTCATCCGGCAACTGGTTGTGTCTGGATCTGACCTTTTTGGCCTGAAATTCTATGCTCCATGGGTCATGCACCTCATCAAGCTACACTCCTCTATCAACTATCAGCCCTCTGCTCGCAATCATCTGATCTTTCTACCAGAGGTTGATATGTCAGTTGAAGCCATATACCCTGAGCCTGCCAAGAAGCCTCTTTGTCTTCAAAATGCTGATCACCAAAGCTTCACTCAACCCATGGAAGGAGTCCAAGCAGTAACTCGTGTCTATCCAGTGGCTGGGAACACTCGTCGCCTCACCGCGCATAAACTGAAGCTCTTGAGAGCACAATTGCCCAAAAGGCCTAAGAAGCGCTCTCGCGTCCTAAATGACCGAGAACTTCTTGTGCATCGCATCGTAAACAAGACAAGCATCACTTCGGCTCAGCGGCAGATGCAAAGCCTCTTGGTGGGCGTCAATCGCATTCGAAATCTTGCCACCAAGAATGCTTTTGTCACTCATGAGACCTGTCGGCGATCATGGAAGAGTTTAACACTGCTCAGTGCTGAAGCAGATCTTCAAGACGATGGCTTCACTGAAAGATTCAAGTTTGACTCCACTCCTCCACGGAATGTTGTCCTACGTCGAACTCCATCCCTTGAAGACTCTGATTATTCTTCCTCCGCGGCAATGGTGAATGCCAAAGTGATCGATGATGAAGACGATGCTACTTCACCGCCCCCTACTTCTGCACGCATCGACACTGCACCAAGTTCGTCTACGCCGCCAAACAACAACGACAACCCTGCTGCTTCACCTACTCCTCATGGGAACGAGTAGATGCTCTATGTCTTCAAACCTTTTTGGTCCTTACTGACAAAAGGGGGAGAAGCATATGAGTTTGATAGTCTTCAAGTGGGTTCATATGGGCGGTTGCTTTATATTTTGCCTAGTGTTTACAACTCTCGCTTTTGATACATTTGGTTCTTTGAGTTGTAACACTTAAACTCGATGGTCGTCTGCTACTTATTTGCTTTTCTGTGATGCGATGATAAATTCCGCATGTGCGATGATAACTTCCGCACTTAGATCATTCTGCAGACGTCCATTTTTCATTGTGCATGTCATTCTCTTAGTTATATCATTTCATGCATGATGAATTATCTTCATAAGTTGAAGAGGATATCCACAAGTACAACCTGCCATGCGCATTTGCATTCCAAAAGCAAATTGCTTATATGCACATCTTCAGGGGGAGCCTTTGCCACTTATGAAGACAATACCCTATCCTTTACAATTTCACATACTTTATCCCCGTTGAAAACTTCAACCATTTTGTCATCAATCACCAAAGGGGGAGATTGTAAGTGCATCTAGTGCCACCCCTAGTTGGTTTTGGAGTATTGACGACAATTTTGGTTGAGGGACTAATGCGTTTGTGAGAATTGCAGGATAACGCAGGTAGTGTCCCTCATTGATTCAGTTTACCTACCGGAGATGACCCCTAAAAATGTATGAAGACATTGACGACAATGGTGGTATGTGAAGATATTCATATTGAAGACTATGACATCAGAAGACATTGAGTGAAGACTATGGAGCGCAAAGACTGTGTCTTTTCGTTGTTTCCTTTTTCTTCTTTGTTGAGTCATAGGAACCACCGTACTGTTAAGTGGGGTACAAGTGGACAAAGTCAGAATGACTGAAGGGATGCTCAACCCAAATCCTATGTCTTCGAGTGAAGACAATGAGAGCAAATCTTATCCAGAGCTGGATGAGTCAGCTTTGCTTGTAGCCCAAGTAAAGTTGTCGTGTGTGTTTGAAATCTGACCGTTGGAACACGTGTCAGTTCCTTAGTGACCCATGGTCATTTCGGACATATCAGGTTGGGTTTCCTAGTGGCTATAAATAGCCCACCCCCTACACTATAAATTGGTGGCTGCTCAGAGTTAGTGCACGGCTTTTGTCGTTTGAGAGCAACCCACCTCGAAGCCTTTGAGAGAGACAAATCCTTGCGAGGACAAAGCCCAAACACCCAGAGCCAAAGAGTGTTAGGCATCACTGAAGTCTTTCTGTCTGCGTGACCTGAAGACTTATTACACTTGAGGACTGTGAATCCTCCAGCCGGTTAGGTGTCGTGTTCTGAGCATCCAAGAGTCATTGTGGATCGCCGGTGAACGAAGTCTGTGAAGGTTCGGAAGTCTACCTTGAAGACTTACCAGAGTGATTGGGCGAGGACTGTGTGTCCTTAGCTCAAGGGGAATAAGGTGAAGACACGGTCTTCTGAGTTGAATCTCAGCCTCCCTAAAGAAATTTTAAATTTTCAGCACAAACATCTAGCCTTTCTTGCAACCATTTACACTACAAAAAAATACACTTCCGTGATGATACGTATTTTTCACAGTAGGTCGCGTTTTTTGTCATGCATGCACATCCATGACAAATTTATGACAGAATCAAGATAGTCATACCTGTGCTATCGTAGAAGTGTTCCATGACATTACCAAAATTATCATCACGGAAGTGTCCACTTCCATGACGATAAATCGCACGTCACAGAAGTGCTTTCGTCAAGGGTGACCGACACGTGGCATCCACCATAATGGAACCCCGTTAAGCTATCGGGTCGGGTTTTGGATCCGCTAACCCGTTAACAGCCCCGACCAAAGGGGATTTTCCACGTGTAAAATCATCATTGGCTGGAGGAGACACGTGTCAGGTCCGTGCTGGCACAGGTGTCACTCATCCAATGGGCGAGACGCGCCTATGATATGTTGACACGTGGACCGGCCCATCAAGTTTAAATGGGCCGGTCCAACTAAAGGCCCACAAGATTTTGCGGACCATAATGGGCCGGCCCAGCTAAAGGCCCACGAGATTTTGCGGACCATAATGGGCTGGCCCAGCTAACGGCCCACAAGATTTTGCGGGCCATAATGGGCCGGGCTAGGTAAAGGCCCACAAGATTTTTGTGTGCCATAATGGGCCGGCGCAGGTAAAGGCCCACAATATTCTTGTGGATCATAATGGGCTGGCCCGGCTAAAGGCCCACGAGATTTTGCCGACATTAATGGGCCGGCCCAGCTGTAGGCCCACAAGAATTTGAGGACCCTAGTAGGCCGGCCCATTAACTGGATGCCATGTTTTGGGCCAAATGCCGGCCCATATTTGATCCGGTCCATTAATGGCCTGCCACGTTCCGGGCCTAATAGTGTCCCATATGAGATCCGGCCCGTTAAAAGCCTACCACGTTCTGGGCCAAATTATGGCCCAGATTAGGTATGGCCCTTTAAGAGGCTATGGGCTCAATTATGGCCCATATCAGATTCGGCCTATCAACTGGACACTATGCTTTTGGGCCCACTTGCTAGAGGCCCACTTAGTAATTCGGCCTGACATTAGTTTTGGCCTCTTAAGGACCCGTTTAACATTTCGGCCCTATATTAATTTCGGCATGTTAAATGCTCGTCATATAGTTGGGCCTAACTATGGCCCGGTTTGCATCCGGCCTGCTCGCAGCAGATATATCTGATTGTCCAAACAAGGACCGAGACAATTTTGGCCTGTTAAAAGCCTGTGATTTGATTCGCACAATCATGGGCCGGGGTTCATTTCGGGCTACTGCCGGCCCGTTAGCTGTTCGGCACGTTTCAGGCCCAACCTACATCGTGATTGCATGACGGCCCGATTATGTACCATAATTTTACGGTTTGGCAGGTTTACTGCGAAGATAGGATAAATATACAGTAAAATAACTGCAGCATCGTGAATAAGAAAAAACCTAGACTATACAATAAAGAAATTACAGCATATTACATCCACTGGGTATCAAAGTTTGCCACTATGGTAGTAAAGCACAAGCAGACAGCAGATTACATACACTGGGCATCAAAGATCGCCACCAGTGCAAATAAACACACCGGCAAAATAATATACAAAACCGACAGCACTTCAATAGAGTTCAAGAAAGGTTAGCCCTCTTTGGGAGCTGCGGTATAGCAGTGAGCAAGATGATGAGATCTAGCGCTTGTTCAACACTTAAATCTTCCTCACTCTGAAAGATAAACAAGGAGACAGATGACAGGTTTTGCACATAAAAGTATCAGTGCTGACAATTCATCACATTTCTTACTGACGAATAAAGTGACACAATTTAAAATTGCATTAACACAATATGGTATTGTTCAGGTCAAGACATGGCAGGAAATGACATTGTGAAGGAGTTGGCAGCTTCAGACACCACTGGATTACAGATCAAGAACTCGTAAGTATCAATGGTTAGTGTGCTGTCAATTTATCCCATTTCAAATTGGCAAATAAAGAGACGGTTTAAATAATACTCCCTCCGTCCGGAATTACTTATCATCAAAATGGATGTGTCTAGAACTAAAATACATCTAGATACATCCATTTCAATGACAAGTATTTTTGGACAGAGGGAGTAGTACAATGATATGACATTGTTCATAGTTAAGACATTGCAGAATATGACATTGTGCTGTAGTGGGTAGGTTCACCACACCACTGGACTATGGACGAAGAACAGAAGCATACATGCAGTGCAAAAGAAGATCACTTGCTCTGTATAGTTTAATTTACATGGTATGAATAAGGAACTTGGTTGTACAACTGAAAACTTAAATTGAGAAAGGACAAACTTTTGTTTATGAATTACATAATAAACTTTAAACATGCAATTTGATGCAAACATCAAAAATAAACAGCTGTTGCAGTCATGCCTAACCAAATATATACAACAAAGTTTGAAGGCTTGAGATGGACAAACTTACATTATTGGTGAAGACAGGCTCTATAAAGGCCTTGTCCATGCTGATGGGGGGCAATTCAAGAAGTTTACCACAAAATCTTCTTCATAAGCATTGCCTTTATTCTACATTTTGTTAAGAGTAAATATAGATGTGATAATATATGAAAAATGGAGAATATTTAAGATAAGATGAAGAGTGATGCTACATAACCAAGTAGCTATAAATGTAAGTGCAGCGATACAGGCAAAAGGTACAGCCAAGAGCAATGCACAGCTAAACTTCTTCAGTACCAACCTTACGGTAAGAGTAAATATAGATCTGATGTGTAGAAAATGGAGGGCAAAGGAAAATAAGCTGCAGAGTGATGGTACATGAACAACTACCTGTCATTATAAGTACACTGATAAAGGACAGCATGTACTTACAAGAACAATGCAGAGCTAAAAAAACATTGGCATTGGATATATTCTACACTAATGTAACCATTCATACAGATCAGATAATTTGAAGCGAACAATTGATAAGCAAGCTATCATGCATACTGCTGTCACATAATGAACCACGTATGTATGCAAGTACAGTGATACAGGACAACAGGTACTAACAAGAGCAAAGCAGCAGGCAGCATATTTGCGATATCCTGTCGTTCTTTTCAAACCGGAATTCTTCTTCGAGTAGATTTCCTGCAAACAAGATCCGTAAGGCACATGCAGGAAAGTAGAAGTTCAAATTGTCATGTGATTTCATAGACAGTACCTCATGCTAGGAACGAGACCAGTGCATAACAAGGTTTTTCCATTCAATGTCTTCTAAATTTAGCACAGGAGACTTCACCGGAAATTCGTTTATAGATTTGCAACCAAAGTGTGATTTCCTCAGGTAACACCGATACTACTGCAATGCTTCCTTGAAAAGCACAAGCAAGCTTTGCTTGTCATGACTATCCAGATTGACCCTCTCCTAGTTACAACAATGTAATGCAAATCATTGATGTGTTCAATCAGCAGAAAACAGGAAAATTATAACCATGAATAATAGCACTTACACGTAAGTTGGACAGGAAGATGTGAAAATGGTGTTCGTCTTCACAATAATCTTCCCATGATGGGAATATATGCACATAGTCCCTAACAACATTGAAAGCATTGTCTTTTAAACTGGGAATAAATGGAATGGGATTCCAATCTGCAGGAATTGGTCGTCTCTGCAGTTGGGATAGGTCTTCGGCCGGTGGACTTGCTGTACTTTTTGCTGGAGTGGGATTTTTCTGTGGTACAGCTGGTGCTATGGCAAATGAAATCGGTATACCTTTTGCTAGAGTGCAGGTCATGTGTGGTGGGGCTAGTGGTGTGGCCAGTGAAGTATGGGTACAGTCTGCTGGAGTCGGTCCTACGTTTTGTGTCACTGGTTGTACAGCCAATATAAGTGGGGTGTTGTCTGATTTCTCCGGCACCACCACGTTTTTCAAGAACTTTGCCGGTGCTCCTTCAGGTTCGGCAATCACCCTCTTCCTTTTTGATGTCTGGTGCACACGAACATCATTTGAGTGGAAAAACATGGTATGATGACAGATGGAATATGTATTGATAATGGATGGGCATGGCATCTCGACATATATGATGAGTAAACTAAGCAGATGGTGGTGCAACAAAGTAGAAGAAATGCAAGACAACATATGCAAGATACCCGCAATCAATAAAACATTGCCAAATTAGAACAGGCACCTTGATGGGTGAACAGGACAGGCCATCTGCCTTTGACTCCTCGAGGTTAGAATAGTCATTAGGATCATATTCTGAACAAGAGTCAACAGGTGCGGAGCGTATGAGTTTCATTGCATCCAGAATGGCCTCAATGCCTTGGTGCCAATTTTGTAAGTCATTGAAGTGTTTAGCTTCAAGAGTGGACTGCTGCTAGTGCGACACAAAGCAGCTACACAGCTCATAGTGTAGATATAACGGGAAAACCTTAAGCATCAGAGTAAAATCAGCAAAGTGGAACTTGCTGGAATATATGTGCTAGTATTGCCGGTACGGCTAGAAAGGCTTCAGATACCAGCTCTCTTCAAGTGAAGGTGCGGTACTGTTAGTATCAGTATAACTCTCAAAGGCGACACAGCTCCACGCATTTCCTTGCTATTCTTATAGGATTCAAGTGGGCAGGCCACTATAAATCCCATTCCTATGTTTACAAGATCCTACGAATCAAAGATGCTCAAAGTGTCCATCACAACCGACCGTATAGACCTCTACACTGCAAATGTCCCTGCTCATCTTCAGTACAAGGAACATACTGTACTACTAGCATACTCCCTCCGTTCCAAAATATAAGTCTTAGTAGAGATTTCCACTATGGATCACATACAGATGTATCCAGATACATTTTAGAGTGTAGATTCACTCATTTTGCTCCATATGTAGTCCATGGTGGAATCTATACAAAGACTTGTATTCAGGAACGGAGAGAGTACATATTAAAGAAGAACAGAAGAGGAACATGGTAAAGAAGAGCAAGCAGATTTTGGATAATAAAATGTTGGTTGCTTGATGCCCACACATGATGTACCGAGGCGCATTAAGAATGCAACTCCTAGCTGTCTCGACCATTTCAGCGGTTGGATGAAGATCCTCGTCTCCTAACCCTTCTTCCTCGTCTCGATTCTTCCCATCTGAGATCACCGCTTGCGGGCCGCCCGGCCACCACCGCCCCCATCGCTGTGTTCCTCCGCCACCCCCACCCCCCACCCGCATCGAGTTTTCTTCGTTCCTCACTCTAAAAAATCGACTGACCCAATTTTTAAATTTAGTCTACTGTGATTTAACTAGTGTGGAATATAAAAGGGGAAAACCATAAGCATTGGGAGTATAGTGTTGAGCGTGCCATGGCGGATCTGAAGGTGCAAACCGGACAAAGGCAACTTCGCAACCAAGACAAGAAATCAGAGTAAAGCAGTGGTGATCTATTTTCTTGCTGCGATAAATAAGTTGAGCAGATACGAAAGAGTACCGCCTCTGGTGCGGCGCCATGTACGCATCTGGTGAGAATTTGACGGTGTTGCAGTAGCGATGGCTGTCAGCAGCGTGGAAGCAGATCTAGGAGGGTAGACTGTGGCGGCGGGGCGCGGTGGATGAGACGGTCGTAGGAGCGGCGCCGGCAAGGTGGACGACGGCGGGGGTGAAGCGAGAGGACGGGATGCAAGGATCCCGGTCCGAAGGCATGGATGAGAGAGGTCGATCTCTTGTAATGGACGGCGGCGTCGGGGTATCAGCTCCGGCATGGTGGAGGAGGACGGCGGTGGATGGGGTGGTGGACGGCGGCAGACGGAGAAGGGTGGGGTGGAGAGGGTGTTTTGGCGCCCACGGAGTACGAATGGGGAAAAGGGAGGTAGAGAGGAAGGGGGGAACCATGTATTCGAGTGCGCTTGTCTCAAATGCGAGAAATTTACAAACTTAGCCCCTGTTCCAAATTTCTACTACATCACAAAGAACATTAGTCGATTGGGGATAGGGCGGTAATCTCGCATACACCTAATATTTGCCGATGAGAGTTTGTTTTTGGCGCCCGTGTATGAATATGAATCGGGAGGAGTCGATTTCGCCGAGGGCACACTGTGTTTTGGCATCCACCATGTATGAATCCGGGTGAGGCGGTTCGTCACGTTTGGGTGAAATTACAAACCTACCCTATCGAAACCTATAGAAATCCAGCAGATAGGCTTTGCACGGCGAGGATAGGCGAGTGATTTCCATCTCGCATGATTTTGGTTTGGTGATTCTTCGACTTTCCCGCTTCGTTCAAATTTTGCACAGTGCACGTTTACCATGCCAACTCAATTCGAATCCCTTTTGTATTCTACTATTTTTTTTGGGCAAGATCCAGTTTCAATTGGAATTACATTCTATATACATCATTTTTTTTACATGTACTTTCAAAAGCACAACAAAGAATTCTGCTCCTTTATATGTATAATATGATTTACAAATACAACGATCTCGTAATCTTAAGGTTGAATTCAAAAAAAATTAACCAAATTATGTTCTACTAAAAAGTATGGATCAGTAATATCTACATATTAAATAACATGTGCGTGAATTCATATGAGTATGCATGTTTGATAGATCAATTTTGGTTCGAGTATGGATTACATGTATCATCATCTCGAATTCAAATATTTGAATCCCTTTTTTGTTCACTCCTTTCACGCCCATCTCTCTCGCATGCATGCTCCTTCAGGTAGCCATCACTCTCTTTTCTCCATCTCACCCGCACGCTCACTTCATGTTTCTCCTATCCTCGCAAACATGGTCTCTCGACGTCTCCCTTGAGAAGTGTCACACTCTCCCTATCATTATACATTACATGGTTTTCATTATCTCTCACGTCTCTCTTTTGTTCTGTATCACAGTGCGTAAGCTTTCTTTTTCACCGCCACACACACAGTCTCCACTCGTCTTTCACTTTGTCTTTCTCTCTATGGGATTCGCTCACACACCCTATATGTCTCTACATATGACTCATACCACTAAAATTACTCTCTCTCTCTCTCTACTGTAGACACATCATATGTTGTGGTCTCCTTTTCGTCTCCATCCCAGACTGACACCGATCAGACAACCCTGACTACCGTCTCCTCTCTCTCTCTCTCTCACAGACACACACACACAACTCCTGCTTCCACTCCCTTCCCGACTACCGTCTCTCTCACACACACAAAACTCTCGCTTTCGCACCCCGACTCATATTTCTCTCACAAACATTTATCGACTAGGTAGCCTCTAGATAGGTTTATACACCCGCACACTCATGCTTCCACCATCGCATACATGTCTCTCTCCGGCTCTTTGTATCTATGTAGCTTTTTCTTCCCTTCTTAAGACACGCCCTCTCAATCGTGCACACACACACTATCGCCTCATTTCAAGCTGATACCTATCGCACACACACTACTTTTGTCTTTGTCACACATGCACTCCGTCCTCCTCCACTCTCCCTCTCTCTCACACACACATGGGCTTTTTGCAACAACTAGCAAGATGCCCATGCGTTGCACGGAACATCAAGATGCATTTGTATGAGTAGTTTATCTTGTGAGGGAAAAGGATGAATGAGGGAAGACCTTATTTGCAAATGTGGAGAGGGGTGTGAGTATCTTTTTGCGAAATTGCCATAGTTTCCTTCCTATCCGTCAAATATAGATCGGACGGCCTATATTGCAGGATGGCAGGCACACGATCATCACCGACAATGCTTTTTATAAGAGTAGGGATAAAAAATAGAGTTGGTGATGATGGTGGGCCTGCCATCCTGCAATGTAGTTCGTCCGATTTATATCTGACGGATAGGAAGGAAAATATGGCAATTTACCCACACTCTTCACCACATTTGCAGATAATGCCTTCCCTCGTTCATCCTTTTCTCCCAAAAGATTTTGTTGTTCCGTGCAACGCACGGGCATCTTGCTAGTAAGAGTAGAAATTAGACATCTACCACTTCTCGAATCTTGAAACCAACAACATGCCTCCCTTATCTCATGAAAACCGCCAAAGGAATATATTTTGAGTGAAACATAACATATTTTTAGTGTATACGTATTTCAAAACTAGACTTTTGTTTCTATCAAATCGGTGAATATGTATTAATCTACTTAAATCATGTGGCAACGCATTGGCACATTGCTAGTAGTTATTATAATTTTTTGGACACCAGACAAATGGTGGAGTACATATACGAAGAGAAGAGGCGCACGCATGTAGTCGGCCTCTCGCTGTCTCGCACACATGAGTGTTACGTAAAGGCGACGTTAACAAATAAACCCTAAAACCCTAGGTGCACGATTGCTGCATTCGCGGGTATCGGGTACGTGGTGGAGCACCTTTGTAGGAGTTGATGGTCGGGACCACAGGTGAATGACTTGGAGCATGGTGGCTCGCCAGTTGCCATAGATTGAGTAGCCACGTTTAAAATATCATTTTTAGCGGGGTTAAGAGTTCCGATTTTAAATGGCACGTTATAAGTAGTAAGTAGTCTTTAGAACGATTGGTATGGAGCGAAAATGGAATTCATAGTACTACGTACCTCCTTGGCGTATGGTTGTATGGGTTTATGTTACGAGACGTTGAACCTAGTAGTTCTAGGGCAAACACTATGGTTTAGATTTAGATGTTGGTTTTCAGTAATCGGAAGGGGAAACCCTTCTTTGATTAAAAAAACTACTACCTAGATTCTGGTTTACTAGTCCCCATCGTACTTTGGGTCAAAGTTTGTCCACGAATTTTACTTGTAAAATGTGAATGGAAAACGAGATTTTGTTATACCCAAACAAAAAAGGACTGGAGGGAGTGATTGCTCTAACACGGACACGACCTCTCATAGTGCATGCATTGAACCGGCGGGGTGTCCGGATAGCCAAACTATCATCTTTGGCCGGACTCCTGGACTATGAAGATACAAGATTGAAGACTTCGTCCCGTGTCCGGATGGGACTTTCCTTGGCGTGGAAGGCAAGCTTGGCAATACGGATATGTAGATCTCCTACCATTGTAACTGACTCTGTGTAACCCTAGCCCTCTCTGGTGCCTATATAAACCGGAGGGTTTTATTCCGTAGGACGAACAACAATCATACCATAGGCTAGCTTCTAGGGTTTAGCCTCTTTGATCTCGTGGTAGATCTACTCTTGTACTACCCATATCATCAATATTAATCAAGCAGGAGTAGGGTTTTACCTCCACCGGGAGGGCCCAAACCTGGGTAAAAACATCGTGTCACTTGTCTCCTGTTACCATCCGCCTAGACGCACAGTTCAGGACCCCCTACCCGAGATCCGCCGGTTTTGACACCGACATTGGTGCTTTCATTGAGTTCCTATATGCCGTCACCATCAGGAAGGATGCCTCGTCCCGTCTTTAAAGACGGCACCGTTGCTAAAGAAGCTTTGGCCATCGGCCAAACTCTCCGGCTAGGCGGTTTTCTCATGACCGCTTGTTCGGCCGCCGCGCCGACGATGACTTCTCGGGTCATCAAAATCAATCTTCACATTAACTCGGAACTTGCCGAGCAGCTAGATCCGATGGAGCTCTCCTCCTTAAACGAGCTCTTGGATCGCATCGCCGCCCTGGGAGTCGCTATAGACTACGATCAGATTAGGCCTAAAACCGATCTGAGAGAGATCAACTCTCACCAGACTACACACCACGTTGCTGTGGTGGAGGAACAGTACGGCGACCCTTCTTCTATATTAAGGACTAGCTCTGTCGGGGCGCTCTGCGGCCACGAGGACCTATGGGGCAGGGGGGCCCTTACGGTCCGCAAGGGAGGCGGAGGCGCTGCGAGAGCGGTCGAGGTCGAGGCGCAGCGGGAGGCAGGCGATTTTACCCAGCCGGAGCTCTCCGAGAGATAAAACTCCTCTGCTGCTTTGTGTTTTGTATTTGTTCTTGCTCGAGAGCGTGAGCGTATAGTGGTGTTGGATCTACGAACTGCGGAACCCCTTCTACGTGCGCATGGGCCTCCCTTTTATAGTATAAGGGGGTCACCGACAGGTGGCAGTGTAGGAAGGGGGGTAGAAAGGTAAAAATGCAGGTTGGTACAACAGTGACCAACAGTGCCCCCTACCTAACTCTGACGGTAGGGGACAAGGGCATTTAATGCCCGTCGGTCGCTAACAAAGCAAGGAAATGACCGTTAGGTGCGCCACCGATCGCCACGATGGCCTCCTTGTCGGCTCCGCTTGCCACCTCGCACCGCATGGCTGCGCGAGCGCCGCCACGTGCTCTGGGATGGCCCCAGGGTGACACGTCGTTGGATCTTATTGGAGTGCGGGGTGGCAGCCTTGCGCGGCAAGCGCCTTGCCGCTGTCCTTCTCTTGTTGCGCCGCAAGCTTGCCGTCGTCGACCTTCTTTGGGGCTGCAGGCGTCGCGCAAGTCTTCTGAAGCGCCTTGTTTGGCCTTCCCGGCAAGCTCCTCTTGCCGGGGCCTTTGTCCTCCCCGGCAAGCTCCTCTTGCCGGGTCTTTGTCTTTTCAGTTGATACTTTGTTCTTGAATGGCATTAATAGGAAATGACGGAGGGTCTTGGCGGCGCCGGCAAGCCTTGCCGCTGGTCTTTGCGATGCCCGTGCACAAGTTCGGGTACTAAGGTACCCCTACTTTAGTACACCGACAGAGCCCCGGCTGGGCCATACACGTGCCGGCGTTGTTGGGCCAGGCCCAAAAGCAGTCGGCACGCGCGCCTCGGTCCACGCAAAACCCACTCCGCTTCCACCGCGTCCTCCCGCAATGGCACGCGTCGATTGCGGCGTCGTGGGAGGCGTGGGTAGTGTGCGCGATTTTCAAGGCGTCCACCCCTGTGATCGCGGGGCAGGGTGAGGTCACTTCACCTGTCGCCCCGGCTCCGCCTCCCCGCCACGCGGCTCCCATGCGCGTGGGGTCGTGGGCGGTGAAGGTGGGAAACCGAGCCATCACGGGCGGAGGTGGTGGGTCGGCCCCGTTCCTCTGCTCTCCCCGTGCTCCGATTGGCTGAGCGGGGCGGCCGAGCCCCCACCTCGCTCTTTAAAAAGGGCGGAAGGGGGGCGCAAGAATCCCGCACTTCCTCCTCTTCTCCTTTCTTCAACTTCTGCTACTCTTCCTCTCACCCGCCATGGAGGAAGGGAACTCTGTCCTTCATCGGTGGCGGCAAGGGTCGCCACTGTGTGCGCGCCTCCCCTATCCTGCGCCCGGTGGTGGCGGAGCCAGCCACGAGGGAAGAGGGAGGGGCGAGTCGTGGGCGAGGTCGAGGGCGTGGTCGGAGCGCCGGGAAGAGGCGGCAGGCGGTCGCCACCCCGCCTCGCGGCAGCTCCTCCTCGAGGCGGTCCACACCGGGGACGATCCCTGGGAGTTTTTCGTCAAGCTGCGCCGGGCACCTTGTCGTCGCCTCTGTCTTCCGGCTCCGTTTGCGAGCGCGATGGAGCCGGACCCGCCCGAGATGTTGGAATTGCGCATGAGGGGCTGTGGGATCAGCGGCACGCGAGTTAGTGTCGTATCCCCAGCCCCCGGCGTGATGTACTTTGATCGAGGGTGGAAGACGTTTGCCCGCATCCACAGCTTGACGGCGGGGTTCACCATCCATTTTAAGTTAATGGAGGGCGACCTTCTCGCCGTCAAGGTCTTCGGGGACTCCGGCACCCGGGCGAGATGTTGCGTGGACAGCTCCTCCGATAGCGAAGACTCCCTCTCGAGCGAGAGTGACGAGGAGGAGAGCGACAGCGACGAAGGGGACGGCGGTGGGTCCGACTAGGCATCGGCCGTCGCCTCGCGCGCCACCGGCGACCCCATCATCCGGGTCGCCGGCCTTCTGAACTCCCCGGGGTCGTCTCCTTGGGCGGCTGGCGTAGGGAGGCTGCGGAAGAGGAAGAGGGGTGGCGGCAAGGCCGTCAAGTCGGAGTACGAGGGCGTGGTGCCTCGACAACAGTCGCGGCCGACGCCCCGCCGCCTGCCTTGAAGCTCTGCTTCCGGCGCCTCCGTCTCCGCCAAGCTCCTGGCCGACCCCCGGGATGTTCTCTTGGTGTCTTCTGGCACCCGTAGCTCACCTAGGCGCCCCTTTTGCCCTTCCCGGCAAACTTCTCTTGCCGGGGCCTCCTTGACCTACCTCCTGAAGAGAGAAACAGGAGAGGGATTACGGGCATCTTATCTTTTTTTAATTTGTAAGCCTTCGGGCTTTAGCTGCATTTAAAACTTGTAATCCTCTCTTTCATGTTTTTCATCCTCTATGGACTTGTACTGGAATGGGATGTTTTTTAATGAAAAAAGGGGAATGCTTGCCGGGTTATATCCTTCACTTGATTCTGTGCCTTGTATGTTTCCACCCTACGCTTTGAGGGAACTTGTCGGCGCAAGCACACTTGCTGAGTGCGGAACATCAGCAGCCCGCTGGCGGTGCTGTTTCCGGCAAGAAACCTTGTCGGGCCAGTTGCAGCGCACATGCATTTGTTGAGCGGACTCGAAAACAAATCAAGGGCGCAACTTAGCCGCGATTCGGCTCCTCCGCGCACAGGTTTTTCCATACAAGGCACGCTTGTTCAAGGACACGGCCTCGCATTCTCCAGTCCATAAGACGATGCATGATGAGGGATGAAAAACTTATCTGATATCGCAGCCCCCGGCAACTCTGGCTTGTCGGGACGCAGGAGCCTGCGCCCTTTTCTTTTGTTCTTGCCGCTGGCATCGCAGCCCCCGGCGACCCTGGCTTGCCGTGGAGGGACCTTGGTGCCTGCAGCCCCCGCAATGCATGTCTTGCCGGGGCTCAGGTGCCGGTGCGCCTTCTTGCCCCTTCCTTGTCGCTGTTATTTTAGTCATGAGAATAACTCAGACAGCGCCGCAATAAGTTACTTTTTGTGACGTAACTTCGTGTTGGGCAATGCAATGCTATGTTTCACCCTTTGTATGTTCATACTCTACGCTTTTAGGGGACTTGCCGGTGCATACACGCTTGCTGAGTGCAGAACATCAGCAGCCCGCTGGCGGTGTTGCCTCCGGCAAGAAACCTTGTCGGGCTAGTTGCAGCGCGCTTTCATTGTTGAGCGGACTCGAAAACAAATCAAGGGTGTAACTTAGCCACGAGTCGGCTCCTCTGCGCACAAGTTTCCCGTACAAAGGACGTCCCACGGCAAGGCTTGCTACGTTACATCCTCTACCCCATTACATCCTTTGTATGTTTTTACCCTACGCTTTTAGGAAACTTGCCGGTGCTAACACACTTGCCGAAAAGCGGAACATCGCGAGCTCCTTCAAGGTGTCTGTTCCGGCAAGAAACCTTGTCGGGCCATTGCGCCAAGAAGTTTCATTGTTGAGCGGACTCGAAACAAAGCAAGGGCGCAACTTAACCACGAGTTGGTTCCTCCACGCACAGGTTTTCCATACAAGGCATGAACGTTCAAGGAATATAACATAGAAATTTAAAACCGAAGTGTTTCAGACTCAAACTTGGGCAACTTAGCTTTTCCGTTTTCTCGCGCCCGCAAGGCCGCACTTCTCCCTTGATTCTCCCTTGTACGCTTCCACCTCACGCTTTTTGGGGAACTTGCCGGTGCAAACACACTTGCTGAGTGCGGAACATCGCGAGTTCGGCTGGCGTGTTGCCTCCGGCGAGAAAAACTCGCTTCTTAGCCGCAGCTGCTTTCATCGCTTGAGCGGACTCGAACGGATCAAGGGCGCAACTTAGCCACGATTCGACCCCTTTGCGCACAGGTTTTCCATACAAGGTACGGTCTTCCAAGGAATACGACTCAAAAGTTTGAAACTGACTGCTCTCTTTGCTCTACTTGCCGGTGGAGCTCGATGGCGGTCTCGATGGCAGCTGTGCAAAGATTCCGTGGAAGTGCGCTTGCCAGAGTAGGCGCCAGAGCTGTCCTCGCCGGATTTAGTCTTTGGTAGAACTGCTTTTGCCTTCTTGCACTTGCCGGTGGAGCTCGATGGTGCATCCTCGACGGCAGCACAGCACTCCGGAGAGGTGCGCTTGCCGGAGAGGGCATCAGAGCTGCTCTTGTCGGACTTAGCCTTCTTCTTCCCCCGGGGAGCTTCGAGCTGCAGTGGCTCGGCCCGCCGGCTTGCTGCTTCTTTCCGGTAGATCTTGTCGATGCAGATAAGTGCATCTTTCTTGTCGCCTTGAACAGAAATGACACTTATCGGACTGTGCATCTTGAGCACGCCAGGCGTAGTGAGAGGCTGCCATGAACTTGGCAGCGCCGATCGCCGAGTATCCCATTGTAGGGCAACGGAAATCGCTTGACGCCAAATGTGACCCTCTGCCCTAAAATTCAGTTCACGCCAAACGTCATCGGCAAGCAGGATCTTCCCTTGGGCTTGCTCCTTCCCGGTTTATTCCTTGAAAGGTACCATTTCTTCGAGCTCGCCGTCATGATCCGGAGCTTCGGAGCATCGCGGAGGAAATCAGGTTCAGGCCGCCCCGCCTGCGGAACCAAAGATCTTCGTGACCTTGAGGTTGCGGATTGTTGGCGAGACCAACATTGGTAAGCACCGACCGCTGTGATGCGATCGTGGTGATCCTCAACATCAAGATGATGGGCGTGCCGACCATTTCAAAGGCTTGGCGCGACTCGACGGATGGCTCCATCAGATTCACTTCGCACCCACTACTTGAGTTGGCGGTGCGAGGTGTGCAGAGAGGCGCCGCCGTCGATGCACAACACCTCCGCTGTTCTTCGAAACTCTTGGTCGCCGGGCCATCTTCCTCCATCTCATCATCCTCATCTTCCTCTTCGTTCTTGTCGCGCACGGGAGGTTCGTTTCTTGCCGGCTTGGCCTTGCCATGGCAGCTCCTCCCCAAGGGAAGCTTCTTGCCGGATCCTCCGCCACCTCCTCGGTTCTTCCTTGTCGCGCGCCAGACTAACTTTCAGAGCTCCGCCATCTCGCTCAACTTTCTTGCAGTGTTTGGAGGTCATGGCCCTTGAAAAGCGGTGAATCTTGCAATACCGCTTGCTGGAGCTATCCTCGCTTGTCGGCGGCTACCACAGTCGGCCGAGTCATCGCTTTGGCCTTGTCGAGCCTCCCGTTGCCGGAATGCTCGATACCAGCACATCCTTAGCCTTTCTTTTCTCTCTGTTCCGCCTGGTTCTTCTCCTCGCCGGGCGGCATCCTCACCGTCGATCCTTCGCTCTCGCTGCCTCTCCGGGATTCTCCTCTCCACCTGCGGCACACTTGTCGCCGAGCATAAAGCTCACTAACATCTTCGATCTTACATCGCCATCTTCTCTCATCTCGCGGTTACGCGACGTTCGATGGAACACGCCGATAACCGCGGTGATGGACGTTCGATGTTCTTGCGCTGCACTTGGCTGAATCTCTCGATGTACTTGCGCAGGGTTCTCCTCCTTCTAGACGCAGCGATGCGCATCGCTTTCTGGCTATGCAGTTTGTGGCGCGTGAAGGCGCCATAAACTGGATGGCATAGGTCCGCCACGAAGAAATGGAGCCGTCCGCAAGTGCATGAGCCGAGATCCGACGCGGTTTGAGCACCGGGAAGTAGTTGGCGAGATCTTCTCGTCGCATTCCGCAGCTCGCACCGCGATGGTGTAGATGTCGAGAACTCCGACGATGTATCCCGCCATCGTACTTCTCGCACGCCGGGCTTGAAGTTCTTGGTACCGCCATCGACTTGCCGCAGCTCACGGGTGAACGCAGGCAACTCGCCGCACGCAAGTCGCCGCTTCCTCTCGGTGCATGCACATCGACAAAGGCCAGCTGGTCAGGATTGACGCCGCTTTTCTTCTGCACTCGATGCGAGCAGCACGAGCATCTTCGTGTCGCCGTTTTGGAGAACTTGGCATTGATCGCGGCGAGTTCATGGGTCCGGACGACACGCTGGAGTCGGCGTTGGGTTGGCTCGGCAAGTTTATGATCTCGCCTTCGGGAGGGAGTGCGCGGTAGTGGCACCCCCAGCGGTCTTGTCGGCGCCGGTTTGCGCCGGGCGCTTCGCCGGCAGCTTCGGCGCGCCGTTGCCGGGCTTGTCGCCATTGGCGAAGCCGATGAGGCTATAGATGGTCATCCTCCAGTCGTCGATCTTGTGTGGCGCCGGAGGGTAATCCGTATAGCTGGCTCGCCGCTTCCTCGCAGTCTTGCGTGGCGGCGACGAAGCGCCACACGAGGAGCGGATGTGCTCGATTCCCAACCGGGTTGGAAGGCAACACCCCGCCCGGTGACCGCATTCTCACTTCGCACCAGCATGCCGGGCGCATGCTGGTTCAAACGCCCCGCGACCCACCAGCTTGGCCTTGCTCAATTCTCGAGCACGGTGTTAGAGCACCGGGCGTTGTCGACCTTGCACCTCCCGAAGGGCGTGGTGGCTGCACGGTCGCCGACGCTATGGGGGCCTTGTTTGTGGACTCGGTGACGACGGAGTCCCACCGGGCTTACGCCCGGTCCTCCGCTGGCGTTCACTCCACCGCCCGCTTGCTCCGCGGTGGTGGTAGCAACGATGTAGATGATGGCGGACCACCAAGGCTTCTTCTTCGTGGCATGTTGATGAAGGCGTTGATGAAGCGCCGCGCGAGACCGGATCGGATGTTCACGACCTCGACGCCCTCTACCGGGCGCGCTAAAGATGTCGGGCGCTCCTGCCACGAGCACCTATGGGGCAGGGGGCCCTTCTCGTCCGCAAGGAGCGGAGGGCGCGAGAGAGCGATCGAGGTCGGGCGCGCGCAGGGAGACAGCGATTTTACTCACCGAGCTCTCCGGAGAGATAAAACTCCTACCGCTGCTTTGTGTTTTGTATTTGTTCTGCTCGAGAGCGCGCGATAGTGGTGTTGATCTACAAATCAAGGAACCCCTTCTACGCGCGCATGGGCCTCCCTTTTATAGTCTAAGGGGTCACCGACAGTGGCAGTGTAGGAAGGGGGTAGAAAGGTAAAACGCAGGTTGGTACAACAGGACCAACAAAGGCTCCTACCTAACTCGACGGCAGGGACAAGGGCATTTAATGCCTATCCGGTCGCCCCAACAAAGGCAAGGAAACGACCGTTAGGTGCGCCACCGATCGCCACGATGGCCTCCTTGTCAGTTCGCTACACCACCGACACATTATGGATCGCAAGCACCGCCACGCGCTCCTGGATGGCCCTGGGTGACACGTCGCTGGATGCGCTGGAGTGGTAGGGTAGCCTTGCCGCAAGCGCCTTTGCCGCGTCCTTCTTCTTGTTGCGCCGGCAAGCTTGCCGGTTGTCAATCGGGCCTTGCCGGACGCTGGGCGCCGCGCAAGTCTTCTCGAAGCGCCTTGTTTAGCCTTCCCGGCAAGCCCTCTTGCGGGCTTTGTCCTCCCCGGCAAGCTCCTCTTGCCGGGTCTTTGTCTTTTCATTGATACTTTGTTCTTGAATGGCATTAATAGGAAATGACGGAGGGTCTTGGCGGGCGCCCTCAAGCCTTTTGCCACGGTGTCGCGACCGCTTGCAGACAAGTTCGGGTACTAAGGTACCCCTACTTTAGTACACCGACAAGCTATGTCTGGATTCCCGACCCCTCCATGCCAGATTCCCACGGAAGGATGAATGTCGATCAAGTCCTGAACCTAAAGTCAGGCAGCGGGCTGCATTCGTTGGACATTATCCAAAAACCCAAGCTTCCAAGTTCGGAAACTTTTCAGCCCTTGAGTCTTAGATTGGACAGGGTTCCGAATTTAATTCCACCCGCCCACCCAAACATAAGTGATCTATCCCGAATCCGGCAAGAGCCCGCTGAAACAGTACACCATTACTGGGCCGGATTCCTCCTGGTTATGGACAGGATAAAGGACTGCCGCGAGGAAGACGCACTTCACTTTTCTCGCAATAATTGCACGGACAAGGAATCCTAAACGCCATAAGTCGTCGGAAATTACGCTTTGTCGACTTGGCATCCATAGTACGAAGTACTGTATGCGATGGAGAGCTCGAAAACCAAACCAAATTTTGGGATAATCCGCCCCAATACAACCCTAGTCCGAAATAAAGGGTGCATCATCACCAGCACCTGGTTAAATACCAAAAGCAAAACCCCCTAAAGGGCACGGAACCCAGACTCGAGGGATGGCTCAATGGACCCCGCAAAATTCATAGTACAGAGGGCGCCACTCCAACTCATAGCCTTCGAGCATGTTGGATACTACGCAGTGGCCAAAGTGGCGAAGAGCTTTAGCTCCAGAGAACCAGCCCAGCAACACCAAGACGGGTATTAATAGCTTGAGACTTTTGCATCAAATAATATGCGAAACGAACACTCCGCAGCCTTGCCAAAGTCTACCAAGTAGCAACAATAAACCCATGGAGGACACGGCTATTACCTTTAATGCCGTGACAAACCTAAATTCAACAGCCCGAGCACCACCTGCATTGGTCCTCAAATCCAATAGTGGATTCGCCGCCAACTAAGTACTCATGGACGGCGGCAGCGATTAAACCTCATTTACGAGGAAACCCTTCAAAAAATGGAAATAGACTGAGTCGCATTGAGCGCAGCACAACCTTTAGAGGAATAATCCCTACCGGAAGCATGCTACACAGAAAAATCACATCGATGTGGTGTTCGTGTCGCGGACAATTACAGTCCGAGGAGGTCACGCTCCAAGTGGCCCTGCTCAAGCAGCCGGATATCACGCTTTATTAGGGCGAGAGGCATTCACAACTTTTCAAGCTATACCCCATTACGAGTACATGAAGCTCAAAATGCCCGGCCCAACAAAATCATCACTCTTGCCAAGTGATCCGGACATAGCACTCCGCTAAAAATAAGACAGCAAGACTAGCCCTCGAGGCACTATCCGAAGCCCTAGAGGCCGAGGAACTCACACGCCAAGGCCCACGGTGAACAGGACGATGTGATACTCGATAAGAGATCCAAGTCCACCTCTTTTAAGCCAGCGGACGAAATAGTCAAATTCCAAGTCCATCCAACGGACCCTACAAAGATTGCCTCCATTGGGGCACAGTTAAACCCTGATGTAGACGCCGCACTACGAGAATTCCTACGGGAAAATTGGGACATTTTTGCCTGGCACCCTTCAGACATGCCAGGAATCCCACGCCGGCTGGTCGAGCACAGCCTAAATATCCTAAAAGGATTCAAGCCAGTCAAGCAGGCTCTTCGGCGATTTTCCGAACCCAAGAGACAGGCAATGGGAGAGGATCTAGCCAAACTATTGGAAGCCGGATTCAGCAGAGATATAAAACATCCGGACTGGCTAGCGAACTTGGTGATGGTACCAAAGAAGGATAAATCCTGGCGCCTATGTGTCGACTTCAAGGACCTTAACAAGGCTCGCCTAAAGGACCCTTTTCTCTCCCCGCATCGATCAAATTATCGACGCTACCGCAGGACACGATTCATTGTGCTTCCTCGACGATACTCCGCTACCACCAAATTAAGATGGCAGAGCTGCACTAAGCCGCAATGGCATTCATCACTCCATACGGCCCATTCTCGCTTCAACACAATGCCCTTCGGCTCAAAAATGCCGCAAGAATATATCAAAGATGATTCGTACATGTCCGCAAACCAGATCGGCAAAACAGTAGTAGACGATGTGGTCGCCAAATCCAAGCATGTCGAAACTCTAGTAGATGACTTGAGGCTCACATTCGACAATCTCCTAACATACGACATTGCTCAACTCGAAAATGCGCTTCTATGCATACCAGCCGAAAGCTCTTGGGCTTCATTGTATCCGTAGAGGAATTGAAGCAAACCCAGCCAAGATCCGAGCTCTCACAATTGATATCCCAAAAGACCTCAAACAAATACAAAATTGATCTGATGCGTGCGGTTTAAGCCGCTTTATCTCCCGCTTGGGAGAAAAGGCATTACCCTTTATCGCCTCCTCCCAAGCAATCAACACTTTCGAGGGACGGATGCCGCCATGGCCGACTCAAGAAATAAAAGCCATATTGGCAACAACCGTTCTCGCCGCGCCAACATGGGCGAACCAATGTTATTATATATCGCGCAACACATCAAGTTGTAAGCGCTCGTGCTCGCTCGTCGAACGAGAAACGGACGGACACAAGTTCCCCTTCAAAACCAGTTTACTACGTGTCCACCGCCCTAACTCCATGCAAGTCCTGGTATCCACATTGTCAAAAGATAGCGTACGCAGTGTTCATGGCATCCCGGAAGCTGCGACACTACTTTCAAGAGTGTTCGATAACAGTAGCTTCTGAAGTACCTCTTAATGACATTATAAACAATCGCGACGCGACTGGCCGGATTGCAAAATGGGCCATCGAGCTCCTCCCCTTCGACATAACCTACAAGCCACGGCGAGCTATTAAGTCGCAAGTTTTGGCCGATTTCGTCGCCGAATGGATCAAGTCAACTCCCTAAAGAGTACGGCGATATTCCAATTGGATCATGCACTTCGACGGCTCCAAAATGTTGGCCGGCTCTGGGCTGACGCCCCTCGACGTCCCCAACCGGAGACACAGTCCAATACGCATTCAGATAATGTACACGGACTCCAACAACGCAGCTTAACACGAGGCCCTTCTACATGGCCTCCGGATGGCGATTCCATGGGCATTAAACGCCTAGAGGTGCGCGATTCAACCTCGCGATATCCCAAATAAATGGAGACTTCAACGCCAAGGATCCAAAATGGCAGCTATCGTAACGCCGCCCTAAAAATGTCACCGGTTTGAAGGGCTCAATTTCACCATATAGCCCGATAATAACCAGCGGTGGACGATTGGCACGATCGGCGCAAAGCGCGATGCCGCCCCTCCCAACATCTTCCTCGAGCGGCTTTTCAAGCCATCCGCATTATGGGAAGGGAGTCCGAAACAACAATCCGACCCAACCGCACCGCCCGACAATCAACATTCTCGACACAATCGGCGGTTCTCGCCAATGAAATAACACCTTCAGCCCACAAAATAATGGCAGTCATCGCCTGCGGATCGAACCATTCCTAGCCTACTTAACTAGGCAGAAACTTCCCGAGGACCAAAACGAGGCCCGCCGATAGTACGGCGATCTAAAGCCTATAAGGTCCATGAGGGAGAGCTTTATAAGAAAAGCACAACCGAGTCCTTCAAAGGTGTATCTCCAAGAGGAAGGGCGAAATCTTCCGCTGAAATTCATGCCGACTCGGTGGGCACCACGCCGCAGCCCGGCCCTTGTAGGCAAGGCCTTCAGACAGATTTTATTGGCCGACGGCCCGGCAGATGCTCAGACTTAGTCCAACGATGCGTCGCTTGCCGCCTTTTGCTAATCAAAGCCACATGCCACCCACCGCCTCAAAACTATACCCATCACCGGCCGTCATGTCTAGGGGCTTGACATGGTTGGACCCTTAAAGGAGGAACCCACAAGCAAAAATACCTATTGGTCATGGTGGATAAATTCACCAAATGGATAGAGGCCAAGCCGCTAAGACGGCCAATCCGACCCGTGATAGACTTCATATCGTGGGTAGTACACCGTTACTGGCCCCCATAGCATCATCACCGATAACGGCACTAACTTCACGGCCGACGAGGTTAAACTCGTGCAAAAACATGGGCATCAAGCTCGACCACGCTTCAGCCTATCACCCTCAAACTAACGGTCAAGTCGAGCGAGCAAATGGTCTAATCATGAGCGCATTAAACCCGCATTAGTGCGGTCCTCAAGGAATCTAACACGCACTAGGTAGAGGAGCTCGACCAGACTGGGGCTGCGGACCACGCCAATCGCACTACCGGATTCACACCATTTTTATGGTATACGGCGCAGAGGCAGTTTCCTCATGACATAATTCATGACTCACTCGCGGCGCATGTACGAAGAAAGAGAAGCCGAGCTGATCGGCAGACAGTTTGACGCCTTAGAGGAGGAGCGCGACGTGGCAAAAGCTTGTTCCGATTCTATCAACAAAGAGGCTCAAGATATCAAAGCAGTAGAAGTACGGCCAAAACTTACAATGTTGGCGAACTAGTTCTACGCTCGCCGGACAAGAAAAAGGACAAACTCAAGCCCAAATGGGAAGGCCCTTCATCATCGCACCTATATATAAGCAGGAGGGTTTATTCCGTGGGATCGAACAACAATCATACCATAGGCTAGCTTCTAGGGTTTAGCCTCTTTGATCTCGTGGTAGATCTACTCTTGTACTACCCATATCATCAATATTAATCAAGCGAGGGTAGGGTTTTACCTCCTACGGGAGGGCCCAAACACAGGTAAAAAACATCGTGTCACTTGTCTCCTGTTACCATCCGCCTAGGCGCGCGCAGTTCGGGACCCCCTACAGAGATCCGCGGTTTGACACCGACATTGGTGCTTTCATTGAGTTCCTATATGCCGTCACCGCCGGAAGGATGCCTCGTCCGTCTTTAAAAACGGCACCGTTGCTAAAAAGCTTTGGCCATCGGCCAAACTCTCGACTAAGCGGTTTTCTCATGACCGCTTGTTGACGGCCGCGGCGCAGCGATGACTTCTCGGGTCATCAAAATCAATCTTCACATTAACTCCGGAACTTGCCGAGCAGCTAGATCGATGGAGCTCTCCTCCTTAAGCGAGCTCTTGGATCGCGCCACGCCTGCACAGGAGTCGCTATAGACTACGATCAGATTAGGCCTAAAACCGTCTGAGAGATCAACTCTCACGGACTACACCCACGTTGTGGTGGAGGAGGCAATCTGGCGACCCTTCTTCTATATTAAGGACTAGCTCGCGTCAGGCTCTGCGGCCACGAGGACCTATGGGGCGGGGGCCCTTCTGGTCCCGGCAAGGGAGGCGGAGGCTGGTGAGCGGTCGAGGTCGGTGCCTGAGGAGGCAGGCGATTTTACCCAGCCGGAGCTCTCAGGAGATAAAACTCCTGCTGCTTTGTGTTTTGTATTTGTTCTTGCTCGAGGCGTGGCGTATAGTGGTGTTGGATCTCTGACTGCGGAACCCCTTCTCGTGCATGGGCCTCCCTTTTATAGTATAAAGTCATTCAATGAATGGTGGCGATGTAGGAAGGGGTAGAAAGGTAAAATGCAGGTTGGTACAACGGTGACCAGCAGTGCCCCCTACCTAACTCTGACGGTGAGGGACAAGGGCATTAATGCCCGTCCGATCGCTAACGGTGCAAGGAAATGACCGTTAGGTGCGCCACCGATCGCCACGATGGCCTCCTTGTCGGCTCGCTTGCCACCTCGCACCGCATGGCTCTTGCGGCGCCTCGCCACGTGCTCTGGGATGGCCACAGGGTGACACGTCGTTGGATCTTGTTGGAGTGCGCGGTGGCAGCCTTGCGCGGCAAGCGCCTTGCGCTGTCCTTCTCTTGTTGCGCCGCAAGCTTGCGATCGTCCGACCTTCTTTGGGACAGCGGGCGTCATGAAGTCTTCTGAAGCGCCTTGTTTGGCCTTCGGCAAGCTCCTCTTCGGGGCCTTTATCCTCCCGGCAAGCTCCTCTTGCGGGTCTTTGTCTTTTCAGTTGATACTTTGTTCTTGAATGGCATTAATAGGAAATAGCGGAGGGTCTTGGCGGGCCCGCAAGCCTTGCCTTGCAGTCTTTGCGACTGCCCGTGCACAAGTTCGGGTACTAAGGTACCCCTACTTTAATACACCGGCGAGGAGCCCGAACTGGGCCATACAGTGCGGCGTTGTTGGGCCAGGCCCAAAACGTCTGCCAGACACGCGGCCTGGGTCCACGCAAAACCCTCCGCTTCCACCGCGTCCTCCCTTAATAGCGCAGCGTCGATTGCTGGCGTCGTGGGGCGTGGGTAGTGTCTTGCGATTTTCAGGCGTCCACCCCTGTGATCGCGGGGCGAGGTGAGGTCACTTCTGTCGCCCGGCTCCGCCTCCCGCCCAGCAGCTCCCATGCAGGCGTGGGGTGGTAAGGCGGTGAAGGTGGGAAGCCGAGCCATCACGCGGCGGAGGTGGTGGGTCGGCCCGTTCTCTGCTCTCCCGTGCTCCGATTGGCTGGCCCAGGGCGTGAGCCCCACCTCGCTCTTTAAAAAAGGCGGAAGGGCGCAGAATCCCACTTCCTCCTCTTCTCCTTTCTTCAACCGCTACTCTTCCTCTCACCGCCATGGAGAAGGAACCACTGATCCTTCATCGGTGGCGGCAAGGGTCGCCACCAGGTGTAGCGCCTCCCCTATCTGCGCCGGTGGTGGCGGAGCCAGCCACGAGGAGGAAGAGAAGGCGAGTCGTGGCGAGTCGGCGTGGTCGGGCGCTTCGGGAAGAAAGCGGCAGGCGGTGCGCCACCCGCCTCGCCGGCAGCTCCTCTCCTCGGCGGTCCACACGGGCGATCCACAGGAGTTTTCGTCAAGCTCGCCGGGCACCTTGTCGTCGCCTCGTCTTCGGCTCCGTTTGCGGCGCGATGGAGCGGACCCGCCAGATGTTGGAATTGCGCGCGAGGGGCTGTGTGGGATCAGCGACGCAGCGAGTTAGTGTCGTATCCCGGCCCCCGTGATGTACTGATCGAGGTGGAAGGCGTTTGCCCGCATCCACAGCTTGACGGCGGGGTTCACCATCCATTTTAAGTTAATGGAGGCGACCTTCGCCGTCAAGGTCTTCGAGGACTCCGGCACCGGGCGAGATGTTGCGTGGACAGCTCCTCCGATGGCGAACTCCCTCTCGGCGAGTGGCGAGGAGGAAGCGGCGGCGGCGAAGGGGCGGCGGTGGGTCGACTAGGCATCGGCCGTCGCCTCGCGCCACCGGCGACCCCATCATCGGGTCGCCGACCTTCTAACTCCGGGTGCGTCTCCTTGGTAATTTGGCGTGGGAGGCTGCGGAAGAAGGAAGAGGGGTGGCGGCAAGGCCGTCAAGTCGGAATCTGGGCGTGGTGCCCTCGGCAAGCGTCTTGACGTCTGCCGCCCGTCTTGAGCTCTGCTTCCGGCGCCTCCGTCTCCGTAAGCTCTGGCGGCCCGGGATGTTCTCTTGGTGTCTTCGGCACCCGTAGCTCACCTAAGCGCCCCTTTTGCCCTTCGGCAAACTTCTCTTGCCGGGCCTCCTTGACCTACCTCTGAAGAGAGAAGCAGGGAGAAGGATTACAGGCATCTTATCTTTTTTAATTTGTAAGCCTTGACCTTTAGCTGCATTTAAAACTTGTAATCCTCTCTTTCATGTTTTTCATCCTCTATGGACTTGTCTTTGGAATGGGATGTTTTTAATGAAAAAAGGAATGCTTGCGGGTTATATCCTTCACTTGATTACATGCCTTGTATGTTTCCACCCTCGCTTTGAGGGAACTTGTCGGCGCACACACTTGCTGAGTCGCGGAACATCAGCAGCCGTTGGCGGTCTTTTTTCGGCAAAACCTTGTCGGGCGATTCTGGCGCACATGCATTTGTTGGCGGACTCGAAAACAAATCAAGGCGCAACAAGCCGCTTGATTCGGCTCCTCCGCGCCTGAGTTTTTCCATACAAAGGCACGCTTGTTCAGGGACCGACCTCGCATTCTCCGATCCATAAGGCGATGCATGATGAGGGATGAAAAACTTATCGATATCGCAGCCCCGGCAACTCGGCTTGTCGGGCGGGCTGCGCCCTTTTCTTTGTTCTTGCGGCGGCATCGCGGCCCCGGCGACCACGGCTTGCCGTGGAGGACCTTGGTGCTGCAGCCCCGCAATGCATGTCTTGCGGGGCTCGGTGCCGATCGCTCTCTTGCCCCTTCCTTGTCGCTGTTATTTTAGTCATGAGAATAACTTTCGGACAAGCGCCGCAATAAGTTACTTTTGTGGCGTAACCGTGTTGGGCAATGCAATGCTATGTTTCACCCTTTGTATGTTCATACTCTACGCTTTTAGGGGACTTGCCGGTGCATACACGCTTGCTGAGTGCAGAACATCAGCAGCCCGCTGGCGGTGTTGCCTCCGGCAAGAAACCTTGTCGGGCTAGTTGCAGCGCGCTTTCATTGTTGAGCGGACTCGAAAACAAATCAAGGGTGTAACTTAGCCACGAGTCGGCTCCTCTGCGCACAAGTTTCCCGTACAAAGGACGTCCCACGGCAAGGCTTGCTCGTTACATCCTCTACCCCATTACATCCTTTGTATGTTTTACCCTCGCTTTTAGGAAACTTGCGGTGCTAACACACTTCTTTGAGTCTGGAACATCGACAACTTCTTTGGCGGTCTGTCTCCGGCAAAAACCTTGTCGGGCGATTTAACGTAGCGATTTCATTGTTAAGCGGACTCGAAACAAAGCAAGGGCGCAACTTAACCACGAGTTGGTTCCTCCGCCGCAGGTTTTTCCATACAAGGCATGAGCGTTCAGGAATATAACATAGAAATTTAAAACTGAAAGTGTTACGTACTCAAACTTGGGCGACTTAGCTTTTCCGTCTTCTGCGCTCGGCAAAACCGCACTTCTCCCTTGATTCCCTCCCTTATGCGTTTCCACCCTCACGCTTTTGGGGAACCTGCGGTGCAAACACACTTCTAGTCGTGCGGAACATCAGCAGCCAATGGCGGTGTTGCCTCCGGCGAGAAAAACTTCGTCGGGCTAGCTGCAGCGCTTTCATCGTTAAGCGGACTCGAAAGCGGATCAAGGCGCAACAGCCCGCGATTCGACCCCTTGCGCCTGAGTTTTCCATACAAGTCACGGTCTTCCAAGAATCTGACTCAAAAGTTTGAAACAGTTGCTCTCTTTGCTCTACTTGCGGTGGAGCTCGATGGCGTGTCCTCGATGGCGGCGCGACATTCGGAAGTCGCTTGCGAGTAAGCGCTTGAGCTGTCTCGCCGGTTTAGTCTTTGGTAGAACTGCTTTTGCCTTCTTGCACTTGCGGTGGAGCTCGATGGTGCATCCTCGGCGGCAAAGCACTCCGGAGAGGTGCGCTTGCGGAGGGCATCGAGCTGCTCTTGCCGGACTTAGCCTTCTTCTTCCCAGGGAGCCGGCGTGACAAGTGGCTCGCGCTCGCTGCGGCTCTTTGCTTCGGTAGATCTTGTCGATGCAGATAAGTGCATCTTTCTTGTCGCCTTGAACAGAAATGACACTTATCGGACCAGGCATCTTGAGCACGTTGTAGGCGTAGTGAGAGGCTGCCATGAACTTGGCAAGCGCCGATCGGCCGAGTATCCCATTGTAGGGCAACGGGAAATCGGCGACGTCAAATGTGACCCTCTCTGTCCTAAAATTCAGTTCGCTGCCAAACGTCACTGGCAGTGTGATCTTCCCCTTGGGCTTGCTCCTTCCCGGGTTTATTCCTTGAAAGGTACCAGTCTCTTCGAGCTCGCTGTCGCGGATCTGGAGCTTCTTGAGCACCTTCGGAGAAATCAGGTTCGGCCCGCCCGCCGTGAACCAACATCTTACGTGACCTTGAGGTTGCGGATTGTTGGCGAGACCAACATTGGTAAGCACCCGACCGCGGTGATGCGATCAGGGTGATCCTCAACATCGAAGATGATGGGCGTGCTGGACCATTTCAAAGGCTTGCGCGACTCGACGGATGGCTCCACTGCATTCACTTCTCGCACCCACTACTTGAGTTGGCGGTGCGAGGTGTGCAGAGAGGCGCCGCCGTCGATGCACAACACCTCCGTTGCCTTCTGAAACTCTTGGTCGTCAGTTTCATCTTCCTCCATCTCATCATCCTCATCTTCCTCTTCGTCCTTGTCGCGGCCACGAGAGGCTGTCTCCTTGCAGCGGCTTAGCCTTCTGTGAGTGCCCTCCCGGGCGGGAAGCTTCTTGCGGATCCTCCGCCACCTCCCTGGGCTCTCTCCTTGTCGCGGCGCTCGTACTCAACTTTACGTAGCTCGCCATCTGCTCAACTTTCTTGCAGGTTTGGAGGTCATGGCCCTTAGTGCGGTGAATCTTGCAATACGCGCTTGCGGGAGCCATCTGCTTGTCGGCGGCTACCACGGCCTCGCCCGGAGTCATCGGCTTTGGCCTTGTCGGAACCGCCTCCGTTCTGGAATGCTTTCGACGGCTAGCACATCCTTAGCCTTTCTTTTACATTGTTCGCCTCCGGTTCTTCCTGCTTGAGGCATCCTCCTTGTCGAGATCATACACTCCTGTTGCCTCTCAGGATTCTCCTCCCCTCCTCAGCCCGTGCACACTTATCGCGGAGCATAAAGCTCACTAACATCTCTGATCTTGCACCGCCATCTCCTCCCTCATCCTGCGATTCGCCGTTCGATGGAACCTGCTGATAACCGCGGCGGGATGGGCGTCAGGATATTCTGGCGCATAGCTGAATCTCTGTATGTACTTGCGCGGGGTTCTCCCTCCTTCTAGACGAGCGAGATCACGAGATCGCTTTCACAGCCATGCGGTTTGTGGCGCCCGTGAAAGCGCCGACAAAGCGATAGCATCGAAGTCGCCGAAGAAATGGAGCCGTCCGGCAAGTGCATGAGCCGAGATCGGCGTTGGGTTTGAGCACCGGTAGTAGTTGGCGAGGATCTTCTCGTCGCACCCTCGGCGGCTTTGCACGCGATGGTGTAGATCTTCGAGAACTCCGACGGATGTATCCTGCCATCGTACTTCTCGAACGCGTCGGGCTTGAAGTTCTTGGTCTTGAGCCCTTTGGACTTGCCGCAGCTCACGGGTGAGCGCAGCGGCAACTTCCTGCAGCGTCTGACAAGTCGCTGGTTCCCCCAGGTGCATGCACATCGGCGGTGGGCCAGCCTTATTGTCGTCAGTTGGCGTCGCGCTTCTCTTACGCACTCGATCTGATCGAGCATCTTCGTGTAAATCGTTCTTGGAGAACTTGGCATTGATCGCGGCGAGTTCGCGGGTCCGACGACCGGTGGAGTCGGCGTCGGGGTTGGCGGACAAGCCGATGATCTCGACCTTCGGGCGGGAGTCTTGTGATAGTGCTTTTAGCGGTCTTGTCGGCGTCGGCTTGCGCTGGCGCCTCGCCGAACCGATGCGCTTTCGGTTGCGGGGCTTATCGCCATTAAGCGAAGCCGATGAGGCTATAGATGGTCATCCTCGATCGTCGATCTTGTGTGGCGCGGAGGGTAATCGAAGCGGTAGGCTCGGGCGGCGCTTCCTCTGCGATCTTCGCGTGGCGGTGGCGGCAAGCGGCACGAGGAGGGGATGTGCTCGGACTCCCAAGCTGGGTTGGAAGAGCAACACCCGTCCGGGTGACCGTACCTCACTCGCACCAAGCATCTTTGGCGTGCATGCTGGTCTCAAGCGTCCGCGACCCACCAGCAGCGCCTTGCTCCTTCGAGCACGCAGTGCTAGGAGCACCGGGCGTTGTCGACCTTGCACCTCCTGGGAAGGCGTGGTGGCTGCCTGATGCCGGCGCTTGCGAGGGCCTTGTTTGTGGACTGGTGACGGCGTGAGTCACCGTCGGCGCCCGGTCCTCGCGGCGTCCACTCCACGCCCGTTTGCTCGGCGGTGGTGGTAGCGATGTAGATGGGCGGCCACCTCCGAAGCTTCTTCTTGGTGGCATGTTGATGAAAGGCGTTGATGTAGCGCCGCGGAGACCCGGATCGGATGCTCACGACCTCGGCGCCCCCTACAGGCGCGCCAAAGATGTCGGGCGCTCTGCGACCCACGAGCACCTATGGGGCGAGGCCCCTTACGGTCCGCAAGGGAGGCGGAGCGTAAGCGGTCGAGGTCGAGGCGGGTGCAGGGGGCAGGCGATTTTACCCAGCCGGAGCTCTCGGAGATAAAACTCCTCTGCTGCTTTGTGTTTTGTATTTGTTCTTGCTCGAGGCCTTGGCGTATAGTGGTGTTGGATCTACAAGCTGCGGAACCCCTTCTACGTGCGCATGGGCCTCCCTTTTATAGTCTAAGAATTCACCCGACAGTGCTTGATGTAGGAAGGGGGTAGAAAGGTAAGCAGCAGTTGGTACAACAGTGACCAGCAGTGCCCCCTACCTAACTCGGCGGCGGGGGACAAGGGCATTTAATGCCTATCCGTGTGCCTAACAGCAGTGCAAGGAAGCGACCGTTAGGTGCGCCACCGATCGCCACGATGGCCTCCTTGTCGGCTCGCTTGCCACCTCGCACCACATGGCTGCGGCACCTATACGTGCTCTGGGATGGCCACAGGGTGACACGTCGTTGGATCTTATTGGAGTGCGAGTGGCAGCCTTGCCATGAACAAGCGCCTTGCCTTGATCCTTCTCTTGTTGCGCCGGCAAGCTTGCGGTCGTCGGGCCTTCTTAGGGGCCTTGAGAGGCGTCGCGGCAAGTCTTCTGAAGCGCCTTGTTTAGCCTTCGGCAAGCTCCTCTTCTTGGGGCCTTTGTCCTCCCCGGCAAGCTCCTCTTGCCGGGTCTTTGTCTTTTCAGTTGATACTTTGTTCTTGAATGGCATTAATAGGAAATGACGGAGGGTCTTGGCGGGCGCCCGGCAAGCCTTGCCACGGGGTGCTGCGACTGCCCGTGCACAAGTTCGGGGTACTAAGGTACCCCTACTTTAGTACACCGACAAGCTATGTCTGGATTCCCGACCCCTCCATGCCAGATTCCCACGGAAGGATGAATGTCGATCAAGTCCTGAACCTAAAGTCAGGCAGCGGGCTGCATTCGTTGGACATTATCCAAAAACCCAAGCTTCCAAGTTCGGAAACTTTTCAGCCCTTGAGTCTTAGATTGGACAGGGTTCGAATTTAATTCCACCGCCCACCCAAACATAAGTGATCTATCCGAATCCGGCAAGAGCCGCTGAAGCGATTACACCATTCTTGGGCGGATTCCTCTGGTTATGGAGCGGGATAAAGGACTGCCATGAGGAAAGCGCAATTTCACTTTTACGCAATAATTGCGGGACAAGGGAATCCTAAGCATATAAGTCGTCGTGAAATTACACGCTTTGCCGACTTGGCATCCATAATCTGAAATCTTTGTGCGATGGAAGCGCTGGAAAACCGAAACCAAATTTTGGGATAATCCGGCCCGAATACAACCCTAGTCCGAAATAAAGGGTGCATCATCACGGGCACAGGGTTAAATACCAAAAAGCAAAACCCCCTAAAGGGCACGGAACCGTCTTTGGAGGGATGGCTCAATGGACCACCAAAATTCATAATCTGAGCGCCACTCCAACTCATAGCCTTGAGCATGTTGGATACTACGGCGGTGGCCAAAAGTGGCGAAGAGCTTCTAGCTCGAAGAACCAGCCCAGCAACACCGATGCAGGTATTACGATCTTGAGACTTTTGCATCAAATAATATCGCAACGAACACTCATGCCTTGCCAAAGTCTACCAAGTAGCAACAATAAACCCATGGGTGACACGGCTATTACCTTTAATGCCGGTGACAAACCTAAATTCGAACAGCCCGAGCACCAATTTGCATTGGTCCTCGGTCCAATAGTGGGCGACTTCGCCTTGCCAAGGTACTCATGGAATGGCGGCAGATTAAACCTCATTCTGAGAAACCCTTGAAAAATGGAAATAGTGGAGCCGCATTGGCGAAGCGGCACAACCTTTAGAGGAATAATCCCCGATCGGGAAGCATGCTACGGGAAAAATCACCTTTGGATGTGGTGTTGGTCATGGGACAATTACAGGTCCGAGGAGGTCACGTTCAAGTGGCCCGTTCATAGCGTATATCACGCTTTATTAGGGCGAGAGGCATTCACAACTTTTCAAGCTATACCCCATTACGAGTACATGAAGCTCAAAATGCCCGGGCCCAACAAAATCATCACTCTTGCCAGTGATCCGGACATAGCACTCCGCGCTAAAAATAAGACAGCTGCACTAGCCCTCGAGGCACTATCCGAAGCCCTAGAGGCCGAGGAACTCACTGCGCTGCGCTCCACGGTGAACAGGGACGATGTGATACTCGATAAGAGATCCAAGTCCACCTCTTTTAAGCCGGCCGGACCGAAATAGTCAAATTCAAGTCCATCAACGGACCCTACAAAGATTGCCTCCATTGGGGCACAGTTAAACCCGATGTAGGCGCCGCTTTCACGAGAATTCCTCTGGGAAAATTGGGACATTTTTGCTGGCACCCTTCGAGACATGCGGGAATCCCATGGCTGGTCGAGCACAGCCTAAATATCCTAAAAGTTCAAGCGGTCAAGCGAGCTCTTGGCGATTTTCGAACCCAAGAGAGCGAGCAATGGGAGAGGATCTAGCCAAACTATTGGAAGCCGGATTCAGCGAGATATAAAACATCCGGACTGGCTAGCGAACTTGGTGATGGTACCAAGAAGGATAAATCTGGCGCCTATGTAGCCGACTTCAAGGACCTTAACAAGGCTTGCCCAAGGACCCCTTCCCCTCCCCGCATCGATCAAATTATCGGCGCTACCATAGGACCACGATTCATTGTGCTTCCTCAACGCATACTCGGCTGCCACCAAATTAAGATGGCGAGCAGACCAAGCCGCAATGGCATTCATCCTCCATCGGCCCGTGCGCTTCAACACAATGCCCTTCGGGCTCAAAAATGCCGTATGAACATATCGGTAGCATGATTCAGACATGTCTGGCAAACCAGATCGACAAAACACTAGTAGACGATGTGGTCGTCAAATCCAAGCATGTCGAAACTCTAGTAGATGACTTGAGGCTCACATTCGACAATCTCCGAACATACGACATTAAGCTGAATCCTGAAAAATGCGTCTTCGGCATACCAGCCGGAAAGCTCTTGGGCTTCATTGTATCCGGTAGAGGAATTGAAGCAAATCCAGCCAAGATCCGAGCTCTGTCACAATTGGATATCCCAAAATACCTCAAACAAATACAAAAATTGACTCGATGCGTGGCGGCTCTAAGCCGCTTTATCTCCCGTTTGGGAGAAAAGGCATTACCCCTTTATCGCCTCCTCCGGCACACCGAACATTTCGAGTGGACGGATGCCGCCTCGGCCGGACTCGAAGAAATAAAAGCCATATTGGCAACAAATCCGATCCTGGCCGCGCCCAACATGGGCGAACCAATGTTATTATATATCGCGGCAACACATCAAGTTGTAAGCGCGGTGCTCGTCGTCGAACAAGAAATGGACGGACACAAGTTCCCCTTCAAAAACCAGTTTACTCGTGTCCCTTTGTCCTAACTCCATGCAAGTCCTGGTATCCACATTGTCAAAAGATAGCGTCTGCGATCGTTCATAGCATCCGGAAGCTGCGACACTACTTTCAAGAGTGTTCGATAACGGTAGCCACGAAGTACCTCTTAATGACATTATAAACAATCGCGGCAGCGTTGGCGGATGCAAAATGGGCCATCGAGCTCCTCCCCGACATAACCTACAAGCCACGGCGAGCTATTAAGTCGCAAGTTTTGGCCGACTTAAATCGCCGAATGGGTCAAGACGAACTCCCTAAAAAGTGCGGCGCATATTCAATGGATCATGCGCCGGCGGCTCCAAAATGTTGGCGGCTTGAGGTGGCGTCGTCTGGCGTCCCCAACCGGAGACACAGTCCATCGTACTCGAGATAATGTACACGGACTCCAACAACGCGGCCGAATCTGAGGCCCTTCTACATGGCCTCCGGATGGCGATCTCCATGGGCATTAAACGCCTAGAGTGCGCGGATTGAACCTCCGATATCCCAAATAAATGGAACTTCAGCGCCAAGGATCCGAAAATGGCAGCTTACGTAATGTCGTCCTAAAAATGTCATTTCGGTTTGAAGGGCTCGAATTTCACCATATAGCGGGATAATAACGGCGGTGGGCGTATTAGCGCGCATCGGTGCAAAGCGCGATGCCGTCCCTCCCAACATCTTCTGGGCGGCTTTTCAAGCCATCCGTACTATGGGAAGAAGTCCGGAAACAACAATCTGGACCCAACCGCACCACCCGACACGAACTTTCGACACAATCGGTGGTTACGCCAATGAAATAACACCTTGACCCACAAAATAATGGCAGTCATTGCCCGTGGACGAGCCATTCCTAGCCTACTAACTAGGCGAAACTTCCGAGGACCAAAAGCGAGGCCCGCTGCATAATCTGGCGATCTAAAGCCTATAAGGTCCATGAGGAGAGCTTTATAAGAAAAGCACAACCGAGTCCTTCAAAGGTGTATCTCCGAAGAGGAAGGCGAAATCTTACGGCTGAAATTCATGCGGACTCGGTGGGCACCACGCCGCAGCGGGCCCTTGTAGGCAAGGCCTTCCGTCTGAGATTTTATTGGCCGGCGGCACAGGCGGAATCTTTCGGGACTTAGTCCAACGATCGTCGGTTGCCGCTCTTTGCTAATCAAAGCCACATGCCACCCACCACCCTCAAAACTATACCCGCCACCTGGCCGTTCGCGGTCTAGGGGCTTGACATGGTTGGACCCCTTAAAGGAGGAACCCACAAGCAAAAATACCTATTGGTCATGGTGGATAAATTCACCAAATGGATAGAGGCCAAGCCAGTTAAGATGGCCAAATCCGGACCCGTGATAGACTTCATATCGGGGTAGTACCTTTATACTGGCGTCCCCATAGCATCATCGCGATAGCGGCACGAACTTCACGGCCGGCGAGGTTAAACTCGGTGCAAAAACATGGGCATCAAGCTCGACTACGCTTCAGTCTATCACCATCAAACTAACGGTCAAGTCGAGCGAGCAAATGGTCTAATCATGAGCGGCATTAAACCCAGACTAGTGCGGTCCCTCAAGGAATCTAACACGCACTAGGTATAGGAGCTCGACTCCGTACTCTGGGGGCTGCGGACATTGCCGAATCGCACTACCGGATTCACACCATTTTTATGATATCTGGCGCATGAGGCGGTTTTCCTGCGACATAATTCATGACTCACCTCGGCGTGCGCATATACGAAGAAAGAAAGCCGAGTTGGATCGGCAGGACAGTTTGGACACCTTAGAGGAGGAGCGGGACGTGGCAAAAGCTTGTTCCGCATTCTATCAACAGCAGGCTCGAAGATATCAAAGCAGAGAAGTACGGGCCAATACTTACAATGTTGGCGAACTAGTTCTACGCCTGCCAGACAAGAAAAAGGACAAACTCAAGCCCAAATGGGAAGGCCCCTTCATCATCGACCAAGTCCTGACCGGCGGAGCGTACCGTCTGCGAAACGCATCGGATAACCGACTCGAGCCGAAACCATGGAACGCAGCCCGTCTCCGAAGATTCTACGCCTAGCACCGGACTCTCAGTTCGTCTCCTTCCTCCGTCTACATTTTATACTTTAGCTGTCTTTTAATTCTCTCCTTCTCCCTCCTTTTTCTTAAAGCCTTTGGAGGCTCGTCTGCGCATTGTTCGCACACACTTGACGTGCTACTCTACCTGGGGGCTTCTTTAACAGAAGCTTATTTATACGGGCTTTATGCCCAACACATGTGTCACACTTTCGCATGTACCTTTTATTCACCATTATATGCATCGATATGACTTAAGTTTTGGCCAAGCTGGGTTGCCTGGCTCCTGTGCTTACCCCTACGTTCCCGATTGTTCGGCTAGGTGGTAAAGGAGCACCTCTGCGATTATTCTTCTTGGGTCGACGGATGTGTACCTCGGTGGGTGAAGCCAAAGCTAAGCGTTCTTAAGGGAATATTGATTGGTGAACTAAAGATGATTTCTTACCTATTTATTCATCGCCCCAAGATGCTTTCACCTTTTTGTGATCGGGACATGTACTTTAGGGCATGCCTCCTAGGGATAAAGCTTCGGGAGGCTGTTGTCAAGGCCTTGACGCTGAGCTGTCGACCGACCGTGACCCGGTGAAAACGCTGGAGCGGTATTGAAGGTGGAGAGGGTCAAACTGGATGGCAAGGCGAAGATCCTGGCCGAAGACTGCACGGCCTTCATGCTCTACGAGGAGAGGGCCCGCATAGTGCTGAAAACGCTCTATGATGGGGGCCTGGAGAAGCCACTGGCCGGAGCCAAGGAAGGCCCCACTAAGCTGGTTCCCTTCCTTGTCAAGGCGCTTGAGGAGGTCGTGATCGGCATCGGCTCCATGGCTGAAGTCGAGGCTTGCGTCCTCTCCTCCGCAGTGCTAACGCGGATCCTTAGCCATGTCTACCTCCGCTACCCCGACGCCAACCTCGATGAGCTGCTGGAGCCCGTGGACACCAAGCGCTCCGCTGCTGCTGCTGAAGCCGTCAAGGGTCGAGTGGAGGCCTCGCTGTCGAAGTTCCGCGCCTTCAACACCGCGCCCAAGCGAGGTGCTGCCGGTCCCGCAACCCCAGGAGGTGGGGCTGCCAAGTGCGACTCTACCAGAAGCGGTGGCGCAGCCGAGGGGTGATTGAGGGAGTCCTGGACTAGGGGGTGTCCGGATAGCCGAACTATCATCTTTGGCGGACTCCAAGACTATGAAGATACAAGATTGAAGACTCCGTCCGTGTCGGGATGGGAATTTCCTTGGCGTGGAAGGCAAGCTTGGCAATACAAATATGTAGATCTCCTACCATTGTAACCAACTCTGTGTAACCCTAGCCCTCTCCGGTGTCTATATAAACCGGAGGGTTTTAGTCCTTAGGACGAACAACAATCATACCATAGGCTAGCTTCTAGGGTTTAGCCTCATTGATCTTGTGGTATATCTACTCTTTTACTACCCATATCATCAATATTAATCAAGTAGGAGTAGGGTTTTACCTCCACCGAGAGGGCCCGAACCTGGGTAAAAACATCGTGTCCCTTGTCTCCTGTTACCATCCGCCTAGACGCACAGTTCGGGACCCCCTACCCGAGATCCGCCGGTCTTGACACCGACATTGGTGCTTTCATTGAGAGTTCCTCTGTGCCATCACCATCAGGAAGGATAACTCGTCCCGTCTTTAAAGACGGCGAGCTTTGGCCATCGGCCAAACTCTCCGACTAGGCGGTTTTCTTATGACCGCTGTTGAGCCGCGCATACGATGACTTCTCGGGTCGCCGAAAGCAATCTTCCGTTAACTTCCGGAACTTCTTTGGGCAGCTAGATCGATGGAGCTCTCCTCCTTAAGCGATATCTTGGATCGCGCCATACATCGAGAGTCGCTACAGACTACGATCAGATTGGGCCTAAAACCGATCTGAGAGAGATCAACTCTCCCCAGGCTACCCACCACGTTGCTGTGGTAGAGGAACAGCACGGTGACCCTTCTTCTATATTAAGGACTAGCTATGTCCGGATTCCCGACCCCTCCATGCAGGATTCCCGCGGAGGGACGGACCTCGATCAAGTCCTGAACCTAAAGTCAGGCAGCGGGCTGGATTCATCGGACAATATCCAAAAACCCGAGGTTCCAAGTTCAGAAACTTTTCGGCCCTTGAGTCTTAGATTGGACGGGGTCCCGAACTTTATTCCACCCGCCCACCCAAATATAAGCGATCTATCCAGAATCCGGTAAGAGCCCGCTGAAACAGTACACCATTATTGGGCCAGATTCCTCCTGGTTATGGACAGGATAAAGGACTGCCGCGAGGAAGACGCAATTTCACTTTTCTGCAATAATTGCATAGACAAGGGAATCCTAAACGCCATAAGTCGTCGTGAAATTACATGCTTCGCCGACTTGGCGTCCATAGTACGAAGGTACTGTGTGATGGAGAGCGCCTGGAAAACCGAAACCAAATTTTGGGATAATCTGGCCCCGAATACAACCCTAGTCCGAAATCAGAGGGTGCATCATCACCAGGCACCTGGGTTAAATACCAAAAAGCAAAAAAAACCTAAAGGGCATGGAACCGTACTGGAAGGATGGCTCAATGGACCATGCAAAATTCATAGTACAGAGGGCGCCACTCCAACTCATAGCCTTGAGCATGTTGGATACTCTGGCGGTGGCCAAAAGTGGTGAAGAGCTTCTAGCCCCAGAGAACCGGCCCAACAACACCCGTCACAGTATTAACGATCTTGAGACTTTAGCATAATAATATCGGAAGCGAACACTCCAGCCTTGCGAAGTCTACCAAGAAGCAACAATAAATCCATGGGTGACACGGCTATTACCTTTAATGCCGGTGGCGAACCTAAATCTGAACAGCCCGAGCACCGGCCGCCTGGTCCTCGGTCCAATAGTCGATGGCTTTCGCCTTACCAAGGTACTCATGGATGGCGGCATGATTCAACCTCATTCGAGAAACCCTTCAAAAATGGAAATAGGCGGAGCCGCATTGAGCGAAGCGGCACAACCTTTAGAGGAATAATCCTAGTTGGGAAGCACGCTGCACAGGAAAAATTACCTGGATGTGGTGTTATTTCATGGACAATTCTGGTCCGAGCAGTCACGTTCAAGTGGCCTCGTTCAGACGGATATCACGCTTTATTAGGGCGAGAGGTATTCACAATTTTTCAAGCTATACCCCATTACGGGTACATGAAGCTCAAAATGCCGGCCCAGCGGAATCATCACTCTTGCCGATGGGCGGACATAGCACTCCACGCCGAAAATAAGACAATTGCACTAGCCCTCGAGGCACTATCAAAGCCCTAGCGGTCGAGGAACTCATCGCTGCGCTCCCACGGTGAAACGAGGGACGATGTGATACTCGAAAAGAGATCCAAGTCCACCTCTTTTAAGCCACGAGACGAAATAGTTAAATTCCAAGTCCATCCAATGGACCCTACAAAGACGGCATCCATTGGGGCGCAGTTAAACCCGGCGTAGGCGCCAGCACTATGAAAATTCCTCACGGGAAAATTGGGACATTTTTCCTGGCACCCTTCGAACATGCCGGGGAATCCCACGGCGGACTGGCGAGCACAGCCTAACAATCCTAAAAGGATTCAAGCCAGTCAAACAGGCTCTTTGGCGATTTTCCGAACCCAAGAGACAGGCAATGGGAGAGGAGCTAGCCAAACTATTGGAAGCCGGTTTCATCAGAGATATAAAACATCCGGACTGGCTAACAAACCTGCTGATGGTACCAAAGAAAGATAAAGCATGGCGCCTATGTGTCGACTTCAAGGACCTTAACAAGGCTTGCCCAAAGGATCCTTTCCCCCTCCCCCGCATCGATCAAATTATCGACGCTACCGCTGGGCATGATTCATTGTGCTTCCTCGACACATACTCCTGCTACCAACAAATCAAGATGGCGGAACCAGACCAAGCCGCAATGGCATTCATCACTCCATACGGCCCATTCTGCTTCAACACAATGCCCTTCGGGCTCAAAAACGCCGGCGCAACATATCAGCGCATGATTCAGACATGTCTGGCAAACCAGATAGGCAAAACAGTGGAGGCATACGTAGATGATGCGGTCGTCAAATCCAAGCATGTCGAAACTCTAATAGACGACTTGAGACTCACATTCGACAATCTCTGAACATTCTGACAAAATCGGTGGCTCTGCCAATGAAGTAACACATTCAGCCCACGAAATAATGGTAGTCATTGCCCCGTGGACAGAACCATTCCTAGCCTACTTAACTAGGTAGGAACTTGTCGAGGACCAAAACGAGGCCCGCTGCATAGTATGATGATCTAAAGCCTATAAGGTCCATGAGGGAGAGCTTTATAAGAAAAGTACAACCGGAGTCCTTCAAAGGTGTATCTCCGAAGAGGAAGGGTGCAATCTTCTGCTGAAATCCATGCCGGACTCGGTGGACACCACGCCGCAGCCCGGGCCCTTGTAGGCAAGGCCTTCCATACAGGATTTTATTGGCCGACGGCTCGGGCAGGTGCTCAGGACTTAGTCCAACGATGCGTCGGTTGCCAGCTCTTTGCTACTCAAAGCCACATGCCACCCACCGCTCTCAAAACTATACCCATCACCTGGCTGTTCGCGGTCTGGGGGCTTGACATGGTTGGACCCCTTAAAGGAGGAACACACAAGCAAAAATACCTATTGGTCATGGTGGATAAATTCACCAAATGGATAGAGGCCAAGCCGATTAAGGCGGCGAATCCGGACCCGTGATAGACTTCATATCGGGGTAGTACACCGTTCTGGCGTCCCCATAGCATCATCACGATAGCGCACGAACTTCATGGCGGCGAGGTTAAACTCGGTGCAAAAACATGGGCATCAAGCTCGACTACGCTTGATCTATCACCCTCAAACTAACGGTCAAGTCGGCGAGCAAATGGTCTAATCATGGCGGCATTAAACCCGGACTAGTGCGGTCCCTCAAGGAATCGAACACGCCTTTGGGTAGAGGAGCTCGACTCCGTACTCACGGGGCTGCGGACCATGCGAATCGCACCACGGGTTCACGCCATTTTTATGGTATACGGCACGAGAGCGGTTTGCCTGCGACATAATTCATGACTCACCTCGGCGTGCGCGTATGAAGAAGAGAAGCCGAGTTGGATTGGCAGGACAGTTTGGACACCTTAGAGGAGGAGCGCGACGTGGCAAAAGCTCGTTCCGCATTCTATCAACAGCAGGCTCAAAGATATCAAAGCAGAGAAGTGCGGGCCAAAGCTTACATTGTTGGTGAACTAGTTCTACGCCTGCCGGACAAGAAAAAGGACAAACTCAAGCCCAAATGGGAAGGTCCCTTCATCATCGATCAAGTCCTGACCGGCGGAGCGTACCATCTACGAAACACATCGGATAACCGACTCGAGCCGAATCCATGGAACGCAGCCCGTCTCCGAAGATTCTACGCCTAGCGCCTGATTCTGAGTTCGTCTCCTTCCTCCGTCTACATTTTATACTTTAGCTGTCTTTTTATTTCTCTCCTTCCCCCTCCTTTTTCTTAAAGCCTTTGGAGGCTTGTCTCCGCATTGTTCGCACACACTTGACATGCTACTCGCGCTCATTATACCTGGGGGCTTCTTTAATAGAAGCTTATTTATACGGGCCTTATGCCCAACACAAGCGTCAAACTTCTGCATGTACCTTTTATTCGCCATTATATGCATCGATATGACTTAAGTTTTGGCCAAGCTGGGTTGCCTAGCTCCTGTGCTTACCCCTACGTTCCCGATTGTTCCGCTAGGTGGTAAAGGAGCACCTCTGCGATTATTCTTGCCGAGTCGGCGGATGTGTACCTTAGGCTGGGTGAAGCGAAAGCTAAGCGTTCTTAAGGGAATATTGATCGGTGAACTAAAAAGACGATTTCTTACCTATTCATTCATCTGCCCCAGATGCTTTTACCCTTTTTAGCGGTCCGGACATGCACTTTAGGGCATGGCTCGAGAAAAGGAACCCTAACGGAACTATTCTCCTGGAAGATGTTTCTTACTAACCATGTAATATAACATAACTAGTTGGGAACTTGTCTGATAAAGCACTAATGACCCCTATGCCTGGTCTCCACGCATGCCCCGGTTTTTTATATAACCACGAGGGTATTCAGACACACTCCGGACTGTCGGGTCCCGAGGTTGAAGCGAAAAGGTCCGCTACGACAAACGATCTACAATCCGGTTAGAAGGCATTTTTCATGTCATTTTAAATTACATAGTCAAATTGACTGATTGTATTCCTCTTCAATACCATCTAATAGGCTGTCTAGTTCTGATCCGGCGAGAATACTTTGCGACCAACTCTACTTGGCGTACACTAAGCTCACGAGGATCTCCTTCCCATCGGGCCCCACAGGTCCGACCTCGGCCATGTGGTTTGGGTCAGCCTTCGTGTACCATGTCTTCACCATGGCCCAGGCCTCCCTGGCGCCTTGACGGCAGGCCGATATCTTCCATAGCCGGAAGCGCCGCCGTGCACCCTGAACCTTCTCTGCAAGCTCTCCAAGACCTTTGGGTAGGGAGATGGATGGCCACAAGGCCTGGGTGACGCCTCTCATCACCTGTCGAACTCGTTCGTGTAGTTGCAGTAGCTCGGGAAGTAGGTCACCCATTGAACCGGGCATTTCCTCTGTAGGACGACCTGTGAGCATACCTACATACATATTTCTGTTAATCGACTTCCTCACCGAACTCTTCTTTTCAAAAGTTCGCTCAAGCACTTACTATAAATGCCGCGACGAAGCCGCCGATTCTCCTAATGGTCGGACATCCAGGCTCGAACATCTTTTAGTTCCTCGCCCAGCTGGGTGTTGGCATCTTGGAGGTTATTTTTCTCTTGCCGCACCCTTGTAAGCACATTCTCGCCGGCTTTTAACTGGCGTAGGAGCTGTTGCTTGTCCAGATCTACCTCGGCGCCATCTGCAATGTTATTGTCAGACTTATACACACGCCGCACTTCACAAACTACTTAACTTTCGAAGTATATATTACCGGAGGGGGTCTCTGTAGCTCCCCCTATGGCGGCTAGTGCGGCCTCAAGTTGGGCCTTACACTCTTGAAGCTCCTGGGACAGTTGGGTATTCTTTTCGATAAGATCCTGCACAACAAATGATCCTTAAATTAGTTATTCTAACTATTTTAAGTCTCGGGGGCTACTGGCATATATAACTGTCAAAATTCCTCACATGTATGTCTTTCACATACTGCTCCGTGGCTCTGGCTAGACCATCTTGAGCGGCACGGAGGTGCGCATCTTCCGAATTAAAGGCATTCAATGCCTCTTGGGAGAAACATGCGTCACGAAGAACTGTCCGGCAGCGCCTATGATTCATGGCACTCTCCACCTCGGATTTGGTGGCGGACAATCTGTCGGCATCCTCCGTTGGAGGAGCATCCGACGCGAGCCTTGTGTTCGCCTCCCCTTCTGGACCTGGCTTTGGAGCTTGGCTGATGGAGGCTCGCTTGGCAACCTCTCCAGACACGGTCCGGCGAGCGCTCTTTTTCCTGAAAAGATCACGAGCGTTAGTATGCCTTCCAGGAATCTTTCCTTCAAACACGGAGGAGCGCCATACCGTTGCGGCGACATCCGCACCGCACTTCTTTTCTGCCTGCTGGGCCGAGCTGCCCCTTCTTGGCCAGCCGCCGCGGGCTCGGCTTCCCGCCTCAAAGGCACCCCCTACGAAACACCATTGGTATGCGGTGATCCGAAATAAGCACGGATGGGTCATGGTATCAAGACTTGATCCACGATTACAGGAAGCTAGAAATATTCGGGGTAGTCGGCCGTAATGGCGACCAAAGCATTGTCGATGCTAAGTTGGTGGAACACCCCATCGATCAGCTCCACCTTTATGTCCGGATCCTCTTCGAAGGCCGGATCGAGGGACCGTTCCGGATCCTCGAGTTGTGGAGCCGGGCTATGTATATCCTCTACGGCCCGGCGCAGTTCCTGCGTCGAAATCACAAAATGAGATACTTAACCATGGGAATATGGATCGGATAGGCAAAAATGTCCGCTTACCCAGCTTCGAGGGTTGTTCATAGAAAATCCGTTCAATGGGTACACGGAGAAATCCTCCTCTTCCCCTTATGCAGGCGGACAAGATCTTCACGGATCGGCGACCGATCCGGCCCCTCTGGCCATGGCGGGTGGCATCATCCTCCCGTTGAAATCCCACATGGGGTGGCCCCTATCTTTGGGCGGCTGCACCCCGCATAATGCATGTGGCCATGACCCCGATCATGGTCAGTCCGGAATGAGCCAATAATCTTATTCGGCTCATCAGGTAAAGGACGTCCCTGTCATTCTTCCTTTGAGAGCTCCGCGGATGCCAACTTAGGCGTTTCTTCAAGGGAGCATTGCCGAACTCCGGGAGGCTGGTCTGAATGGGATCCGGTAGCGTGGCGTCTTCTATATAAAACCCTTCCAAAGGCCAGTCTTCAGACGCCTTCTTCGGGGTTCCGGATAGATATCCGGTCCCGGCGATGCGCCATAGCTCGGCTCCGCCCACTTGATATATTGACCCCTCATGAGAACGGGGTATGAGGCAGAATAATCTCTTCCACGGTGCAAAATGAGCCTCGACGCCCAAAAACAGTTCGCAAAGGGCCACGAAGCCCGCGATGTGCAAAACGGAGGCAGGCGTAAGATGGTGCAGCTGGAGGCCGTAGAACTCCAGGAGCCCCCGGAGAAACGGATGTATTGGAAATCCGAGTCCTCTTATCGGATAAGAGACAAAGCATACCCGCTCTCCTTTGGAAGGATCGGGGACGCTCTCCGCTTGCTTTCTGCCCTTATAGGTGGCGAGTCCGGCTCGAGCCGGAACCATGAAGGCTGGGGGAACAAATCCCTTGGTTTGGAGCGTCACTAGCTTACTATGCGGGACTGAGCCTCTCTCCCAATCCCCAGGCTGATGGCTGGGAGCGCGAGAGGAGGAGCTGCATCGACTATCCATGACGGAATGGATTTTTTATCAGAGGCACTCCGTTGAAAGCTTGCGGAGGGGGGATGGTGTGATTCGGATCTAGATCCTCGTCACTTTTTATAGGCGGCTCATTTGCGCAGCTAGGGGGAGTGTAAAAATACCCTGGCTTTTCGCATTCGTTTGACACATGCAAGATGGCCATTATTGGGCGTGGAAGCCAAGGAGCGCAGCATTTATAAGAAGCCGGACACTATTCGACAAGTATATGGAATTTGGAGAAGAACCCACCTCGCAATGCCGAAGACAATCTACACGCCGGACTCATCGTCATTGAAGCCTGGTTTGGGGGCTACTGAGGGAGTCCCAGATTAGGGGGTGTCCGGATAGCCGAACTATCATCTTTGGCCGGACTCATGGACTATGAAGATACAAGATTGAAGACTTCGTCCCATGTCCGGATGGGACTTCCCTTGGCGTGGAAGGCAAGCTTGGCGATACGGATATGTAGATCTCCTACCATTGTAACCGACTCTGTGTAACCCTAGCCCTCTTTGGTGTCTATATAAACCGGAGGGTTTTAGTCCGTAGGACGAACAACAATCATGACATAGGCTAGCTTCTAGGGTTTAGCCTCCTTGATCTCGTGGTAGATCTACTCTTGTACTACCCATATCATCAATATTAATCAGCGGGGAGTAGGGTTTTACACCTTGCACCGAGAGGGCCCAACACAGGTAAAAACATCGTGTCCCTTGTCTCCTGTTACCATCCGCCTAGACGCACATTAGGGACACCCTACCGAGATCCGCCGATTTTGACACCAACACCGGCCAAGAGGGCACTTTTCGCTGCGAGCCCGGTGAGCATGCCTCCTCGCCGCGTGCAACCAGCTTAAGACTGCCTCGCTTTGCCTTCATTGAATCCGCCGTGTCTTTGGCAACACGATCCTTCATGAGCCGGCAGGCATTTTAGAACACAAAAAATGACTAAAATATAATTAATTTACGCATGGTCTTGACTTGTTGTGCTCGCACTAGTAGCAGGAACTAGTAGAGGTTTTTCTTTATTTATAACTCTCCTCACATTTTTTGGCTTTGAAGTGAATCATGGTTGTGGACATTATGTATGAATGTGCAGATATCTGAGAACATGAGTTTGATGTGGAAGTTGGACTTGGAATGTCGGGCTTGCGTGAACTATACCATGTCCAATGCTTAAATGCATTATTGTTTGGAAAGTAATTGCTGTTATTACATGACCAAAAAAACATTTTGTGCCACATCGGTAGATGCCTGAGACATCTATGAGCATCTTGATTGGATAAACATTTGAACCTAGCTATTATGAAGTAAATTTTGTATTGACAACAGTTTTAGATACGAGAGACGCCTAGCCTGCTCTGCCTCTGCTAGCTTATTTTGGCTTCTTCCATCTCTTCTTTGGCTTGGGTGAAGAGCATCGATTGCTCTTTTAAGCTTCTTCAGAACTCAGCTACATTCTCAAGGGCTCTTGCCGCTTTCTTTCAGCCTTTACTAATGCCACGAGGACACGAACAGCTGACGACTCCACCTGGCTTGTGTGTAATCCAGCATCATCTAGGAATTTGCACCTTGTGTCTAATCCAGCATCATTAGGGAACTGGCACCTTGTGTGTAATCCAGCCTCATTTTGGAAACATGATCTCGAGGTTGACCATACTTCCCTCCTCGCGAGAACTGCATCCTGACATGAAGTTACTTCTTTTTTAGATCAATACTCAGAGAAACCTAGATCCATTTAGTAGAAGCGGATAAATGTAACTCGGAGAAGTGAATTCAAAAGGAAAAGAAATATAAAAACAGACTACACGGTGAGAACACCCACTTCCTACATCAAGTTAAAAACGAAAGCATTAGGACGATTAAGACTCTTCTTATTACACATCGAAGAACACCACGCTTAAGAGAAACAGAAACTACAACATATACACATTGAAGAACACGAGGCTAAATGAAAGTAATTGAAAGGGTGTTACTTACCAAAGCTCGTTTTATAGGTTCGGTGCAGCTCCTCTTTAACTTGCCACGCTCCTTGAAGATGTCCCAAATATCCCGTGTTTGGTCTTCATTGCTCCTCTGCATGTTCACACTCGTGGTTTCAAAATCTCAACATGGCAAGAAAATACTACTAGTAATACTCACGCATCTTGTGGGCAACATTAAAGCACTCGTCTGCCATGTTAGAGCATCTCCAACAGAATCGCAACACGCGGCGCTTTAAAAAAGTGTTTACAGTGCTGAGATCGAGAAGTAGATACTAGAGAGTAGAGGATAGTTCTCAGCATAGATAGATAAAAAAAGATAATTCAACTACTCCTCATCGTCCGACTGCTCCTCGGTGATGTCCTCCTCCGACGACTGACTATAGGCGCGAAGATACCGATCATCGTCGGATTCCCAGGGCAACACTGCTCCTAGCCTCATGTTGAATTGAGCGTCCGCTTTTCGCCTATGCTTGTCCTCACGATAGGCGGCTCGCTCCGCCCTCCTCTTATCCCTCTCCGCCCTCCTTTGCGCGTAGAACTTGCGTTCGTTGATGATGTCCTGCGGGAAGTCTTGGCGCCACAGCGCAATGGCTTCCTCGTCCATCTTGGTGATGCCGAGACGGTGCTCCCGCCTCCGATTGTCTCGACGATCCTCGTCGGTGCTAAGCCGAGCCAGAGGCGCGAGCTCCTGCGCCCGCTCCCGCGTTGGCACGTTGGGGAAGTTCAATGTTCTATGAGGCCACCGGAGGCACCACGCCGCCGCGTCTTACACGCGGGCGGCCTCGGTGGCGGTGTCGAAATTGCCGAGGCCGAGGCGCATCCCGCGGAACTAGATCTCGGCGAAGAAGCCGCCGGAGGGGCGCGCGCGGATGCCGCGGTATCCCCAAGTTTCCGGGCGACGCGGCGGCATGGTGGCGTGGCGGTGGTGAGGCAAAAAAGAGCGGGAAGAGAGCGGTGGCGAGGCACAGAGCGGTGGGAGCGTGTTGGATTTTATAAAGCACGCCGGACGCCGCGCGCCAAAAGTAGCGCACGCCCGGCCGCTTTTTCCCACGCGCGCGCGATCCTTTCCCGACGTCTCTGCTATCTCTACTCTCTTCTCTACGGTTATATTTATTTTATATTTAATATTTAATATTTATTTCTACTTCCTTTACTGTCTACTTTTTTCTCTATACTTTTTTTCTTGCAATATAGGTCGTCTGATTTATATCTGACAAATAGGAAGGAAACAAATGGGAATTTTGCAAAATGATACCCATACCCCTCTCCAGATTTGAAAATAAGGCCTTCCCTCGTTCATCCTTTTCTCCCACAAACTACTCATACAAATGCATCTTGATGCGTGCAACGCATGGGCATCTTGCTAGTTCTAAAAACCTTTCCATCATTTGCCACACTGCTGGTTGCTGATGAAAAACCTACCCAAGCACAGTAGCGATCTGGGAGCGACGCACAATTACAAGCTGATATTCTGTTGGACAATGGAGGCTATAACCAATTACTTTTACGGGAACAATAGCACCCAGGAAAATTGAAGGGTAGGTCTGAACAAAATTGGAACTGCACATGTATTGCTAAGTGATTCAATACACACATTACCAATCGAGGAGGAGAACAATGGTCGCGGCGGCCTCGGTGAGTCATGGTCGGCAACGGGAGTCAGTTCATTGTCCACGATGGTGGTACTTCTGCGCTTGGCGTCGGCTTCTGGGAAGCAGATCCGAGACCATGGAAGACGATGCCGGGGAAGAGGCTCCGTGTCACGACGATGACGGTGGACCGGCTCGGTCTGGCGTCTGAGGTGGTCGATGAGGCGAATCTTGCTGCGGTGGGCGAGTGCCCGATGTAAAGGGGAGGAGCACGAAGGCTGCGGTGCCGTGGAGAAGTCTATTTTGCGGTGGGGATAGAAAATGGTGAGTATTCAGGTGTACTACTCTGGATTCCGGGGTGGGGCTGGCTGGGTAGGGTGAACATGAAGTTACGAAAGCAGGCCCCTACCAAGCGACGTCCGTACGCCTGTTCCGAAGGCTATGGTGGTAACTTCCCACTGCTCGAATCAGGGTCGTGGGAGATTTTCCCGCCGACCTCAAAATTTTGTGACACTGGACTCCCCGTGTGGCGTGTTGAGTGATTCGGCTAAGCAACTAGCGAGTAGTAGTAGTAAACTCTGCATATTAGGTTTGACCAAAGTCAAACTTCCTAAAGTTTGACCAAGTTTATATAAAAATATAGACATTTACCATAACAAATATGTATGATGTGGAAGTACATTCAATAATGAATTTAATGGTATTTATTTGTTATTGTATATGTTAATATTTTTTGTTATAAACTTTTGAGAGTTCACAAAACTTGACTTTGACCAATGCTAATCTGCGGACTTAAATAAAAGCGGAGGAGTACACATTTGTTTTCTTAGTTTGTAGTGAACTAATCATTTGTTGAAATTGTGAAATAAATATATTAGGCTATTGACTTGAATGTAATGGTCTATACAATTCAATAGTTACAATCATTGTCGAATCCCAAGATGTATACAAGGTCTATAGTACTTCACAACATGCTCAAACTCACATAATCCCAGACAAATGAGAATTTAAATGCATTTCATAGTTATTACTTTGTAGGATGCAACAAAAACAACCAAAACTCTACATCAGCCATTATAGAAGCAACATTTTGACATATCCCATTGTGTGAATGAAACGTGCAGAGAGAGTTTTTGAAGATGGAGCAGATAGGGCGGGAAAGATTGTATGTATGTGGACGAGAGAGTAGGAGACAAACCTAATGAGACAGAGAGAGAGAGAGAGAGAGAGAGAGAGAGAGAGAAAGAGAGAGGAAGAAGTTAGGTCTGTGAGAAAGATGGAGACATGTAACATACGTGATTCTGTATAGGTGGAAGGAGAAGACACAACATATTTGATGAGAGAGCTGGAAAAACATGGACGAGAGGGGAAGGATCTCATGGGTTGAGGGATTGACAATTTTGTGCGGGGGAGAGAGGATTGGTAATTTTGTGCAAGAGAGAGAGAGGGTGGGGAGGAGTCAGTCACCGTCGCCACATCACCACTGCTTCCAAATGACCCGCATTCTCTAGCGGTGTGGTGGCCGTCTTGATCTGCTCGATGCCCTCTTTGAAGATTGAGGTGTTGTGCATGTTGGGGTGCAAAGAAGCACAAGCGAGAGTGGTCGCCGTATAACCTTGGATGGGGATGAATTGTGTGCTCGGGGGAGTGTGTGTGTTGTGTTGTACTGTGTGTGTGTGTGTGTGTGTGTGTGTCAGATATTGAGCTAAAACAAACCTAAGGAGAGAAATGGGTATTCACGAAGAGATTGCGCGGGCCTTGAGGTGGGCAGGGGCCGAGTGAGGGTGTCAAAATGTGCGCGTTGATGCATATGTTGCATGCGATCGTGCGAGGGACAGACGAATCGAGAGAGATGATTTTTGTGTTACGGATGCTCCTCTCTCTCTCTCTCTCTCTCTCTCTCTCTCTCTCTCTCTCTCTCACACACACACACACACACAAGTAAACTAGAAGACCGTTCTCTCATGTATACACAACGTATCGGTATCTGTCTATGTCTCACTCATGCATGATCATTTGCACATTCACACCTCTCTATGTCTGTATCACACGCACACCGTCTCCACATTGCCCTTCATACAAACACACATATGGACACATACACACGTTCTCTCTCAGTCACACACACAAAATAAGTATTAAAAAACTAGGGCGCACCTAAAGCGTCCAAATCCAAATAAACACAAACTGGAGCTAAATTCAAATATATGGAAATATTGCAGCGTCAAGAACTTTCCCGGAAAAAAAAGTTGAGTAATATTAGAGGATTGTTTTCACACACACAAAAGGTTTGGTGGATGTCCTTGGCGCGACACGGTGGCCTTGCATTCGATCGACCATGTGCGCTGTTCACGCGCTTGCACAGGATTCCGTATCGTGGCTCTGGTACTAACTTCAAAAAAAAATAATAAAAGCGCTGCCTAAGTCTAATGTTTACGTGTACTAGTACGGTTTTCTTTTAAGTTTGACCAACCTCATATAAAACTAAAGTAAGCTCCCATACGCGCACTCATCAATATGCCACCGCCGCCGTTGCGCATGCCGGCGCCCACCTGCTCCGGCCAACAATTTCTCGCCCATCATCGTCGTGTCGCCGCCATCCCTGTGTCATGAAGCCGAAGGCTCGCCCGCTCACGTTGTCTGCAGTCCCTCCTCGCCATGCCGCCGCGCTGCCACGCACGCGAGCAGCTGGTGGAGCCTCGTCTATGCACGCAGCGTACGGAGAGGAGGACGAGCGCGTGCTCCAGCACGCCAGCGAGGAGGAACTAGCATGTCATTGCCGTCTCCGCCCGCACGGAGGACGCGTGCATGGTGGCTGTCGCGACGGAAGCCGGTCACGCGCGCGTCGAGCCCGCAAACCGGGTGCGGACACGGAATCTACCTTTGAGACCTTGAATGCCACGTGGATCCTGCAATCTGAAGGAGCAATTTGGGTCAGTCGACTCATGTGAGCCGTTTGATGCAACATGGATGGCTAGAAGGGCTTCTTCCACCTATTCTGTCATCTTCTTCCTTTGCTCCGTCGAACTTCTTTCACAAATCGACTGACCCAAATTATACTACTAGTACAAACGTATTAAGTACAGTAGGAACACGAAGGTACAAGCAGTAGTACCAACTGCAAGAAGAACAGTAGTAAGACATAGTACTAGTACTACTCTACGTACTAAACAGTTCAAATAACGAGAAACAACATAAACATAGTTCTGCTGGGGCCTCAGCACAACACACCCTTGAAAATAAATTAAGCAACTAGTCAGCTTGACACTGCAGTAGAACCAGCATGAGCGACGGCACTGCCACCTACTCGGAGTCCGAGTCCACGTCCTTGACTTCGTCCTCGTCCCTCTTCCTCTTCCTCTCCGCCGACGCTTCTTTGATTGAACCGGACACTGGGCCCTGCTTCTTCATCCAACCCATGTAGATTTCAACAAAGGTAGGCATCTATTGATGCGTACAGGATGTGATCTTCATCTAATGTCTTCGACTCCCATGCATGATGAAACTCGTGATGAGGTTTCTTCAGTTTAGCGGAGGATCAATCATGGCTGCTGCCAGGGTCAGCATTGAAGGTTGAGAGGAGGACACGGGCTTGCCTTACGGAGATCGAAGGGCTGGCCTACTACGAGACCTATCCGGCCTTGAGGACATCCACATCGTTCTTAAAGCCTCTGATGTGAATTTCACTCTTTTGTCCTTGAGGAAGTTCTTAAAATCCTGGCACTCAATGTCGGCACGGCATATGTGGTAGACCAAGCAAACATTACGTATGCAAACCTAGATCACGGTGGGCTTCTTCCTCTCTTCGTCCTTTAGATCCTTCTCTCGTCCCAGGACTGTGGTGTACTCAACATCTAGCCCAGCGACCCACTCATCCGTTGAACTGTTGAACATCCGTAGGAAGAGAGCAAGCCATGCTTTCACCGTCGCGGATCCACGTGTGTGGATGACGATGAACTGATCCCCGGTGATGGCTCTTACCTGGTACTCAGCGATGACCATGGAGATTTGGGAGGCCATGGATTTTGGAGGAGGGTTAGGAGAAGTTGAACTGTTGTACCCCACAAAAACTGGGAGCGAATTAATGTGAAAGGACGGGACGACTGGGAGCAAACTGTTGTGAGGTAGAAGACGGGGACGAGTAGGGCGTCTTGAGACGGCGTGGGGTTCTTGGCTTGCCGGTGGATAAGCGGCTGCAAGCCCCAAAGAGTTCTCGAGAACTATCGGGACCCACTAGATGTCATGTCTACTAGACCCATATCGTAGGCTGACGGTATAGCTTCTGCTGTTATGCACGCCATGCGGCGGCGTGGATGTAACTTCACTTAATTCCGTCAACCGTCGCACCTCCCACGACCTTCGCCTCCCTCGCGCGGTCGCGCCCTTTGAGACTTCAATCGGCTATAAATGAGAAAAAAATTCCCTACTCCGCATGCATGATACTCCCTCTGGTCCTTTTTACTCCCGTCAACCGTTTGCAAAGTGTTTCACCAAATATATACTTTTTTTGAACACCACCTTATATTAATTAACCAGCCACACGGTACACTCATTCGATACAATATTCACCACACAGTGATGCGTTATTTACAAGAATACCATCTAATCTATTGTCAAAGCTATACTTAGCGATTAAGTGTGCCACCTTATTGGCCGAACGGCTAATCTTTGACAATTGAAGATTGTTGATCAACTTCAAGATGCTCAACGCTTTCATCTTCAGGTCACGCATAGTAGACCTGTCATAGTCCCCCGATGCAAGAGACGCTACCACAAAAGCGCAATCAGTCTCTAAAATTATAGGATTATGAAGAGAAATACATATGTAGAGACCGACAATGCAAGCCCTAAGCTCCGCTTTCTCCATGCTTTGACAGGCATCAATGAAATCCCACGACCAAATTTATACTAAAAATATCAATATCTACAATACTGATTATAATGAGTATAAGAACTATGTTTTATAATGAGTGTAAAAATATTGATTTGACATTGTGAATGTTGATACTCCCTCCGTCTAGGTGAGTAAGTCATCTTAGGCTGTGCACCATGACCAAGGAGGAGGGGAAAACGAGAGACATTAATGTTTATTTGCTAATTAAATAGTATTGCATGCAATGAACTAACCACTGCATGTCATGTTTGATAGTCTCGGTCATTAAAAGCATGCACACCTCATCTCTTATTGGTTGATATGTCAAGAAACAAGAAACGAGGTAGAAGTTAATGCACCAAGCCTCGTGTTTTGGGATTATTTGGTTTTCGTAAGATGACTTACACACCTAGCTATTAGAGTACCATTACCTCCCTTCTAGTTTAAAGGGCTCGACTCAAAAATTTCACCTACTCTTAGCAAGATAGTAGAGGCGGTGGAATCGTTTTTGAAGTCTGCAAAAGTACTCAACTAATGCTGTCGTTCTTCACAAAAAAAATGTGTTTACCAATGCATGCATGAACACTAGTTAGTCTAACCCCCCCTCTATTCTTTAATTATTTGCCACATTAGCATGTTTGCTATTCCCGTGTGCATGATACCAGCTAAGATACCACCATGATGGCCAGCCTTAATCATCGCATGCAATAATTTAGTGCACCTTGAAATATGAACATGTGTGGGGCGTGTATGTTTTTAATGACTTGAGACTATACCTAGCCCGGCATGCAAGATGACTTATTATGCACCGTTCCCCATACCTGCAGGAAGCCCGTTTGTCTCCAAATCTTTTCCTCTCCATGTGTGGAAACAATATGCCTGCCAAACTCTCCTTCTCCCTCCGACGGTCCCACCACTCCACCCCGTGTGAAAAAATATGCATGCATGACTCTCCTCCCCCCACGCTCATCCAATCCGTTGTGACTAGCAATATTTCCACCCCTTCGCTCCCCGTAATTTACTCCAACAAATATGCCCACGTAGATTTTACTTAACTTCAGGTGCATTGGGTCATTGACATACGGGCCCAGCAGTGTACTGGCCCACATGTCAGTGACGCAACCGGATCTGCAGTTAAGTCAGTGCAGCTCAGTCCATATCTTACGTAGGTGTGCCATTGCTCGCTACAAATACTGCGTCTCCCACGACATCGCTATCTCCTCCCCCTCACATTCACGTTCACCGCTATCTCCTCCCCTCCCTCTCACGTCGACCACCATGGCATCGCCCCTCCCAAGCCCTAGGAGCCCCTCGCTGCACCGCGCGGATGGTCATGCATCGTCGTTCCGTTCCTCGCCGCCACTAGTCGAGGAGGACGTGTCGGCGTTCCGCTCCTCGACGCTACGCGACGCGTCGCCATTCCGTTCCTCGCCGCCACTAGTTGACGAGGACACATCGGTGTTCCGCTCCTCGCCGCGACGCGACGCGTCGCCGTTCCGTTCCTCGCCCCCACTAGTCGAGGAGGACGCGTCGACGTTCCGCTCCTCGCCGCGACGCATCGAGGTGGATGCGTCGGCGTTCCCAATCTCGCCAGCACGCGCGTCGGAGGATGCGTTGGCTCCTCGCTACGAGGAGAACGCCGCACCGCCCGCCGAGCCCCCCAGCATTGAGGGGCTTTGGAAAGAAATGGATGTCGCCTTCTGGGAGGCTTTGCCTCCAGCAGAGCGCGCCAAAATAGAGGCGGAGAAGAAGGCCGTGAAGAGAAGCGCACCACGCAACAAGCTTTCTGGGAGATCTATGTCGCGTCCGAGAGAGTCAAGCAATTGGTTCTTTGGTAGAAGGCTCGTGCGAGGGCCGTGAGGGTGGCGGAGGACGCCCGTGCCGATGCCCTGAGTGCAGTCGGGCCCAAGCGCCTCATCTACGCTTGGAGGTACGTGGACCGGGTGCACGCTTCCATCCAGGAGGAGTACCTGTTGGCGCCGGATCACCACACCGGTGAGATCACGCTCGCCCGCCGGCAAGCCGCCAATCAGCACCTCGCGAGTTGCGAGGCTGAGGAAGAGGCGTTGTGTCGGTCTTGCTGAAACGGCTGCACGGGGCACTCGTGGCGCGCCATAAGCGCTCTGCGGCGTCGTGGCTTTTAGGAGGAGTATAATTTTTGTTTCGTAAGGCGATCTCATTAGTTTTGGGACGCAAATGATAAATCCTGAACGTTCAGAAATTTTTAGCATCCTTAATTAAGTATGTAAAAGGGAAAGTTTGGAAACGTTGTGTATTTGCAAGTACGTGCATATAGCACAAACTTTACTATATACTATCGGACTACACGTCTCTCTTGATATATGCTTGCAGACTATGCTACTCCCTCCGTCCAGGTCAATAAGTCATCTTTGGTTGTGCACGGTGACGAAGAAGGAGGGAAGACTTGTACACCTAGACGGAGGGAGTACTACTATTACTTATGTACGTGCAAATGCACGTTTTAACATTACGATGCGGTTTTTGTAAAAGTAGTAAAATAGCACTAGTCAAGCTTGTGAAACGATTCAATGCAAAACAAATGCAAAAATGCTCGTTTGATTGTTTACTTTTAGCTTCCTTCTCTGTGGTTATTTCTCTGTCGTACTTTGTACAGAGTATCTCACTGGTTGGGAAGGCATGCAAATTCCCAAACTGCTTCCTACACCATGTATCGAATTTTTTGCCTAACAAGTTGTGTCGTGCAATTGGAATTCCAACTTGAGTACTACTACTAGTAGGAGTACCAGGGCCCAGTTCTTTTAGGCTTCTAGATTAGTAATCCCATAACTACTACCTCCGTCCTGGTTTATTGGTCCCCATTGTAATCTGTGTCAAATTTTGATCATAAATTTAACTAATGAAATGTTAGTGCATGTCACATGCACTACTCCATCCGTCTAGGTGAGTAAGTCATCTTAGGATGTGCACCGTGATCAAGGAGGAGGAGAAAACAAGAAATGTTAATGTTTATTTGCTAATTAATAGTATTGCATGCAATGAACTAACCACTTCATGTCGTGTTTGATATCTCAAGCCATTAAAAGCATGCACACTCTTTATCTCTTATTGGTTGATATGTCAAGAAACAAGAAACGAGGTAGAAGTTAATGCACCGCGCCTAAGTGTTTTGGGATTATTTGGTTTTCGTAAGATGACTTACACACCTAGATGCACCGCGCCTAAGTGTTTTGAGTAAGATTTTATCAGTTAAATCTTTGATCAAAATTTAGCACAAATTACAATGGTGAGGAATAAACCAGGACGGATTAGTAGTTTAGAAGCCCAAATAAATGAGTGAGGCGCCTTATTGTTACTCTCCACTGTGACTAGTCTTGTGGGAAAAGCTGGGGAAGCCGCCAAAAGAACTGGCCCTAGGAGTAGTAGCTAGGGATCGAGTGTGGGAGATGAACTAGAGAAAGTAAATGCAGAGAGATGAAATGCAAAAAAGACGGAGGGATGTGATGCTTGCTTGTCCGTTTATTTTACCAGGCCATTTATTACTGGGAGTGGTTGGGTTTTGTGATATGATGGCTTCTTGCCGCGCCACAGCGGGTGAGAGGTGAGACTCCCGTCAGGGCGCCGCCCTCTACACTTGTACTACATCGATCGTGGTTTATTAGTCCCCATTGAATTTGGTGAAGATTTAAGCGACAAAATGTTAGTGCATGACAACAAAAACTATATCGTTGGATTCGTATTTGAACATAGTTTTGGTTATAGCTCAATACTTGTGGTCGTGGACCGCTAAAAATAGAAGAAGCCCTATGATTTTGAATGATATAGTTTTAGGTGACATGCATCAGTATTTATCTATATATAATGTTAGTTCAATTTTTGGTCGTACTAATCTATAGTAGTAAGGTGCCCGTGCGTTGCACCGAAGAGTGAAATGCATTGATCGGGGAGTTTTTTATTTTGACAAAGGATGTGGGGTCATCTCATGTGTATACGGTATCGATAGGTTTCTTCGGATATTATCTCATCTCTAGAGCTCACAAACATCCGGTGAAATAGATAAAAGGTATCTTTTGCAAACAAAAGTGTTCAATTGTTCAACCTGCATCCAAAACTTGTGAAGAAATAACACTTATTGTGCTTTGCAAGAAATGATCTTTAAAATTAGTTTTTGAGTATCGATTGTTATACATGTTGGCTACAGATGACATGGCACTTTCTTATAGTCAACAGTTGGCTATACTATTAAGTAATATTAACCATGCCCTTATACACCTAGACGGAGGATTAAATCGGGATGACTTGCAAGGGGCGAGAGGAGATGTAAGAAATGGTTCATCGTAAGTCTTTCACGATCTTGTAGTAAAATTCATACATGGAAGATTCTAGACTAAACCATAAGCGGATACACTTTTATTCATGCGCGATACTCCAATAGAGCAAGATCATGCATGGAAGTCTCCACATGTTTAGACAGCGGATTACATTGAGCGAAGACTAATGATCAACATTTAACTTGATAATGCATATTTTTTAGAAGAACAGGGAGGCTCCTCACCGGTTCCATTATCAAATGAAACCCAAAGTTTCTTACATCAGCTCACTGAGAGGAGCAGTTCAAAGGAAGGACTGCGGCGAAAGCCACTCAAGTTTAACGACAAGCTTACATAATCAAAAGTAGCAAAGACACGGGCCATAAGCGCCCACACACACACTACATGTTTTCTAAGTTCACTTGATAATGCGTATGTCCAAGTGAACCTCCTTGGAGGCCCCATGCACCGAGTCGGCAGGAAAAGGATGGAATGGATGCCATGGGTTTTCCAAGTCCACATTGGCGGGATAGTCCCAGCTCCTTGAGTCCAAGTCTGTCTGATGAGGCCGGTTTCGCCGCACACACCCGGAGGGGTAGTAACATTGAACACGCACCCGTACATCTGCCTCATGTCGATTATCGGCGTCGTGGCGGCCTTTTGGCGCACATTACAGAGACGGGGCGGCGGCCTGCGCGGGCCTAGCCGGTGCCCACGATCAAGAGGAAGACGTTGTCGTCCTCCTCCGAGACTAGCAGGCGGCGGTGATCCTCCAGCGACTCCGGCATGGTAACCGGTAGCACGTGTCGTACTTGATGTTCTCCGCCAAGGGCCAGCAGTGACCGCTGCACGCATCCGTGAGGTGATGCATCATGTCTGCCGGCGAGCCACAAAATGGCATCGGGCACTCATAGCAGTGGACGAAGGGCTCCTTGGAGGCATCGACTAGGCCGTCCATGAAATGGGAGTGGCTATAGGGGACGTTGCGCCAGTTGAATAGTGAGCAAGTTACTACGAGATTTAATTCGAATAAGCACAAAATAAATCATGACCGCTATAACAGAGATGAAACTAATCATGTGGACTAGCATAGTAGTAGGATACAGAGTAGAAACATGAATTCTACCACGATTTCGAACAGGAAGGACAGAAACACATACGGTGCAATAGGAGCAGCACCATTGGTGTTGAGGTTGTCGCCCATGTCGTTGAGGAAGAGGTTGCCGAGGTCGGGGAAGAAGTCGTCGTCGGTGAAGTCGTGGCTGCCAGCAGTCGCGAGAGTGCGCTCCCCAGATTTCAACAGCGCCCGCCGAATGGAGCGCGGGAGGGAGTAGCTATAGGGGACGTTGCGGCCGCCTAATGGAGCGCAGGAGTAGCACATGAAGCAGTAGATGGTGTCCTTACTAGTACTCCCTAGTCTCTATCTATCTATATCTATATATATCTACTCTTATAGAAAACCGAATTGGTGATGATGGTATGCCTGCCATCTTGTAATATAGACCGTCCGATCTATATCTAACGGATAGAAAGCCAACTATGACAATTTTACAAAAGATACCCGCACCTCTCTCCACATTTACAGATAAGGCCTTACCTCATGCTCCTCCCTATGTCTATATCTACAAGTACTTTTTTTATAACAAATCGAATAGTGCTGCGCCATCTGCTGCACACCCGGCTGAACATGCCTCCTCGCCTCCATCATCACCAACTGAGTCTTTTATAGGAGTAGGAGTAGAGAAAAAACCGAGTTGGTGATGATGGTGTGCCGTGCAATGCACGGGCATCTTGCTATTTTTTGCATATAAGTCCAAACACCATGTAGACACGGTCTTTGAGCATGGTTTGTAGTCGTTCCACGATCGGGCATCGAAGTTTGTAACTATTTTAGATTAGAATATACTACTCCTCCGGTGCTAATAGTAGAGCAGAGTCCTACTCTACTACTCTACTCTAGCAAGGTAGGGCATAGTACTGTAGTAGGTACTGTAGGGAGTGCCAGTACTGTGATCACTCAAGCAATTTGTCTGGCATCGATATGACCCTACGCTGCTAGTATGTGTCTCGTAAGTCAAGCGGCGTGATGTAGTCATCATGACCTGTCCACTTCCCGCAACACATATTCGCTTCTCCATCTTTGTCCGCACATAATCTCGTCCAAGCTTCCATCCCCGCTAAGGCGCCTCCCCCCTCGTCCGAAACCCAAGCACTAACAATGGCGAGAACCGAGCAGCGTCCGCCGAAAGAGTGGCTAGAATTCGCTCCCCACGAGGTAATCAAGCTCATTGTTTGGCGTGTGGACAATCTCGATACCATGCCGCTCGCCGCGTGCTCGTCGGGGCTGTACCATTTACTCAAAGCCCTCGGGCGGAGCTTTTAAGCCAGCTCCTTGCTTGCGATGCCGCTCGATCTTGAAACGGCGTGTCACGCAGCATAACGATCGTGGGGTGGCGAGCATCAACCCCTTCACGTGTGATCGATGCCCGTCGGCCTCGGCTACATTAACGGTATGTCTTGGGTCGGCATGAACACGTCTTGGATGGTGCTCGTCGGCGGTCGCGGCGGTTGGATGCTCGTGGAGGTCTACACCGGTGATTGATCCCCTTCCTTCGATTAACACCGCCTTTGCTTTGGCACATGACCGAATACTCGGAATCTTACAATAGCCAACATGATACCAAGTTTGATTTGCTCAAGGTTGTAATCGCCAAGTGCCCACAAGATCAGGGAATTATAAAGATTTCGGGCTAATTGCGTTCTTCAACCGTGGTGTCGCCTATCGACAGTCACTGCGGTAAGTGGATAAATCTGCACGTCCATCGCGGGATCATACATCCTCCATGGTTCTCGATGCCATTGAACACAAGGGCTTCATTTACTGTTGTCGACTCCTTCTATGGTGGACGTATTCTTTGGCCTACTCCGATCCATCGCTACAAGCGGCTGTTATAGCGGTATGTTACTTTCCTATGATATCATGATGGCTTGCTTATATTCTTGTCAACATTCTTGAAAAAATATTCATGCTCATAACATGTTGTTCTTAAGATTGACTAAATCAAGAGCCTTTTTATTTGACTCAACTTGATATGATGTTGTAGGCGCTTTGGTGTCCCTAGCCTTCCTAATCCCGAACCTTTCAAAGAAAAGTGGCATGGCGATTCTGGTGGTTCTGGCTCAATCGAACGACGGCCAAAGATTGATGATCGTTCGCACTTACGGACGTGTTGTTTCGCGGAATACAATCACGATCCTTTGCAAGGTCTTTGAGCGGGATCCCAGCTTCTCTGGGCCTTGAGAATTTTTGACCGAGGCTGGTAAGTAGCCTTGGTACACGCTCTCTTTTTTCGGACTGAATTATCCGATTAACGAGGAGATAACCGATGGCAAGGATCATGATGGTAGCGCGTTTCGTTCATCGAGCAAAACTGTGTGTACCTGACGTACCATCGTCTCTGCATGCACCATACCACGATATGTGCCGCCACGCTCTGCAGCCCAAAGTAGGAGAGAGGGTCATAAGTATCGGACTTCGACCTCTTGGCTGGAGTTTCCCCCGTCAGGCACCCATCTGGTTCAAGCCGTCAGCCAATCTCCATAGCTTAATAAATAATAACGTCTAACTGAGCCAATTAGTTAGATGCGTACACTTGGTGTAGTAGGATCTTTATTTAGTTTGATGCATACACTTGTTCTTTTTTGGTAGCCCTTTTGTAATGATGGCTGATGTTTGGTTTGGAAGAGAGAGCTGAATCTTCACTCTTCTAGCACCTTCTTGCTTCTATTGCACCCCGATACAGTTCTTTCTGCTGCTATTTTCAATGTACAATCAGTAGTATATTTCATCTGTTGGTTGAATATAAATGTGTTGTTAGAACGACAAACACAATGTTTTGGAAGTCGTTGCATGGTTTGATCCTTTAGTACCCCGTACCGTATGTAGCTCATACTATTTTTAAATGCGAACACATTTTCCACTTCTTGATAACATGCAGCCTTGATGAAGGCCCAATAGAAGCCCATAATTAAGCTGGAAGGAGGCTCTCACATGAATCCGGCCCGGTACATGCTCATGGTCCCTAAACATAAATAAGTAAATAAAAAATAAAGCTAAATGCTCATGCACCAGTTCTTTGGGAAAATAGGTAGCCCGAGTATTTCTTTTTGAAGAATACCCAAGCTAGGCCTATTTGTTTTGTCCAATTACTCTGGCCAAGTTGCAAATCTTTCAAGACGAGCAAATGGGATATTAGTTTTTTAATTTTGTTCTTCACCGATATCTTATCGTATTTCATTGGATTTAACATGACATAGTACTAACTTATTTTTAAATTTGTTTTAGTATGGCTATTAATTTTTGGATTAAGAATATTTAGTTCCCCGACAAAAATTTCCCACATATTTAGTTAATTTTTTACCACAGTGCTTGACGAGAAAATGGCCGGCAATTCTAAAAATGGAAAAGCGGGCTGCAATAAATTCCATATGAATTAGAAAATGAGTAAAAATTATAAAAATAATAGCAAATGGGTTGTACCGCCATAGATTTGAGGCTGACTTGTTTACATAAGGCTTTGTCGGTGAACACGATTCTAGCCGCCGTGCTTCTTCAATCTCGATCTTCTGCTCGGCCGCCTAAACTAGCGCCCGGGACTGCTGCTCCCTCCTCTTGTGGCCCGTTGTGATGCCGCGCAGGCTTCCCCGGCCCACCCTACTCCCTCCGCTTGCCTGGCCGCACGCAATCAACTGCCTCCTTATTACTGTGAAAAAATGATTCCTCCCATCGACATCTAGGGCGCACGGTTGGGAGGCTGACACATGGGCCTACTACGTTGGCAGCGTCTGTGAGCTTGTCAACTTAGTCAACAAACGATTCTAGCAGCAGTAACCGTTGGATTTGAATCGAATGGTCCTGTTGCTTCTTCAATCACTACTCTTCTTGCACCAGCTACCCAAACCAGCGCCGGGGAGACTGCCTGCTCCTGCCTCCAGTGGTCGGTTGTGCTGTCGTTGAGGCCTCATCGCCCCCTACTACTCTCACCGCTATCCAGGCCCTGCGGTGACGGCAGCCTCACATCGCAGCCGAACCAGTGAACCCTCGTACTCCTCTCCACATGGGCATCCACTGCCGCGTCTTCCCCGTCTCCGTGTCGTCCCCTTCCTAGGCCTCGCCGTCATCCACCGCCTTGGTGTTCTCGGCGCGGCGTGGTCAATGTGGTCAACGACATTCCATCGGGAGAGTACTGTGCATGTGGAGGTTGACAGCTGGGTTCACGGCCACAGCCCAGTTTTTTTGTGATTTGCCAAGTAAGTCGCTTTGTCAGGCCTGTTGGGCTGCAAATCTTTCAAGACGAGGAGAGCTTTCATTCGGTTGGCCGAGAAAATGGCCCATCAGTAATGAGAAATGGGTTGTACATTTTTAAAACACATCAAACCGGCAATTAGTTTCAAATATCTTTTTTTCATTTCGAGGTTTTAAATTACATTAATTTTTATGCGTGGAGAATTTGTTGGATTTTATATTGATATACATTTATTTTTAAAATCATTTTGAATGTGAGTCAAAATTTCGGGTTTAAAAACAGTTCGGACTGCACCGAAATATGCAAAATTTCGTATAAGTTTTTAACCGTGGCCACAATATGGGTTGTAATGCTAACAAAAAGAATGTGGGCTCCAAAAAAAACCTTAAGAATTAGCAAATGGGTTGTAAATAATGGCAGATGGGTTGTATATTGTTTTCCATAGATTTGAGGCTTTCCTAAAAAAGGTTGGCCTTTAGCAAAGGATCGTTGGATGGCCATCCAACGGCCGTCGTCTTCTTCAATCTCTGCACTTCTGCTCCGGCCGCTCAAACAAGGCGGCGGGACTGCTGCTCCTCCTCCCATGGCCGGCCGACAGCTCGGACCCACCACTATATCTTCAATGCATGCAGGAAGTGCCTCCTTATTACGCACAAAAATGAATACTCCCCATTAGCTGGGACCCGGTATAGTGGCGAGGCTGACTTGTGGGCCTACTAAGTTGGCGGGGATGGAGGGCTTTGTCAACTTAGTCAATATGCGATTCTAGCTCCGGTGGACCGTATGATGTCCATCCAACGGCCGTAGTGCTTCTTCAACCTCTGGTCTTCTTGCTCCATTGCCCAAACCAGCACCGGTCGTGCCTCGTGCTCCTGCCTCCCGTGGCCGGCTACGATGCGGCGGAGGCCTCACCGCCCTACTACTCCCACCGCTGGCGGCCATCCCTCTACTCACCCACACCCCTGTTATTCTGCGGCGGCGGCAGCCTCACACCACAAAAACCGGTGAACCCTCGTACTCCTCTCGCGCATGGGCATCCACCGCGTCTTCCCGGCTCGCGTCGTCCCTTCCTAGGCCTCGCCGTCGTCCACCGCCCTGGTGCTCTCGGCGTGGCGTGGTCAACGTGGTCAAGGAACGGCTTCCATCGGACATGGACTGTACATGGAGAGGCTGACAGCTGGGTCCACGGCCGTAGCAAGGAAGTGCCTCCTTATTACGCGCGAAATAATTATTCCTCCACCTGACAGCGGAGACCCACCGGACGGGCCACCATATTTGGCAAAAAAACGTTTCCCCCCTGACTGCTGGGACCCACCAGCTACACCTTCGCATGCAAGGAAGTGCGTCCGGGCAAAAAAAACGATTCGCCCCCCTGACTACTGGGACCCACCACCTACATCTTCGCACGCAAGGAAGTGCGTCCGGGCAAAAAAACGATTCGCCCCCCTAACTGCTGGGACCCACCAGCTACATCTCCGCACGCAAGGAAGTGCGTCTGGGCAAAAAAACGATTCGCCCCCGTGACTGCTGGGACCCACCAGCTACATCTTCGCACGCAAGGAAGTGCCTGACAGTCGGGACCCACCTGGTCGAAGCATACGTAGCGTTGTCATTCTGGTCGCGAACGTGTAGGTACATATATACTGGTGGATGTAGAGGCGCGCACGTGTCATAGTAGAGGCACGCACGTACCATGTACACGTACATACAGCGGCCAGGGTGCAAGAAAGAAAATACGGCCACGTATGTGTACATACGGGCGGGGTCTCGAATGCCTACTCGCGCATACGTACGGCGAGGGCTCGTGTACATGGCTGGGTTAGAACGAAGAAACAACGTCATCATCGTGTTCATGGGGAGGCAACGGAATGCGTCGTGTTCATGGGGAGGCAACGTAATGCGTCGTGTTCATCGGGAGGCAACGAAACGCGTGGGAGCCAACCGGCTGGGTCGAAACGGAATGTGTGGTCGTGTTCATCGGGAGGGCTTGGACGGAACAGGCGATGGGAACAAGGCCTAGCATACCGCAAAACGGAGGAAATGGACCTCCTACGGTCGAAACGGGGGTCCTGTTGATCGGGAGGGTGTGGCGTACCGCAAAACGGACGAAACGGACCTCCTACGGTCGAAACGGGGGTCCTGTTGATCGGGAGGGGTGTGGCGTACCACAAAACGGAGGGAACGGACCTCCTACGGTCGAAACAGGGGTCCTGTTGATCGGGAGGGGTGTGGCGTCGCAAAAGCAGGACTCCACGGATCTTGTTCATCTCCACCGTTGACCTCCTCCAGCCTCCACGGGCTACCGTCGACCTCCTCCAGCCTCCACGGGCTCCTGTTCATCCAGCCTCCACCACGCGCTACTCCACCAGCTACTGTTCAACCACCCCTCCACCGTCTACTGTTCATCCAGCCCTCCACCGTCTATTGTTCATCGAGCCCTCCACACCACGGGTCCTGTTCAACCACCCCTCCACGGCCACCCCTCCACCGTCTACTGTTCATCCAGCCCTCCACACCACGGGTTCCTCTTCATCCAGAGGCAACGCCACCGCTCACTGTTCATCCAAACCCCCCCCCCACAACGCTCACTGTTCATCCAATCGATCGGCTTCAATTAGCAGCAGTAGCGAAGGAATCGCTCCATCGGGTTCAATTAACAGCCATCGATCGATCGCTCGGGTTCGATGAACGCGTAACTGCGGTCTGTCGCTTCGGGTTGATTAGAGCCCAACGCCTCGCTCGGGTTCAGTTAGAGCCAACGCCTCGCACTTGTACGAGAGAAACGCGCATCGCTCCGCCCCCGACCTCCCACCGTAACCGGCAACTCCCCGAAATTTTCCTCCCCCTCGCTTCTACCATGGTTTTTTCCGTCATGGACGGCCCAAAGAATGTCATGCAGCTGCGTCTCTGGCCCGCCCAGGACAAAAAGCCCATTTTCTGTCATGATTTTTTGTCATAGAAGTAGGAGCCCACCACATCTATGATGACACCGGGTTTTGTCACAATTATCGTCATAGAAGTGTCATATGTATGACAGAAAAAAAATTGTTTGGCCCAAAATGTCACGGATGTGTCTTTTTTTGTAGTGTTAGTTTCTAAATACTTATGCCTCTTGCAAAATCTATTTTCCCTATTTGGTGTGTACTTGCAAACTCTATGCACTGCACAAAAGTTGACATGCTTATAAGAGACATTTTCATCATGACTAGTGCAATCATCATTAGTACTATGGATATTCAAAGAGTTCATACTAACAACATTGCAATCATGCTCATCATTCAAAGATTTAGTGCCAAACATTTTATAGACTTCTTCTTCTAGCACTTGAGCACAATTTTCCTTTCCATCATTCTTACGGAAGATATTAAAAAGATGAAGAGTATGAGGCAAACTCAATTCCATTTTTTTGTAATTTTCTTTTATAGATTAAACTAGTGATAAAACAAGAAACTAAAAGATTCGATTGCAAGATCTAAAGATATACCTTCAAGCACTCACCTCCCCGGCAACGGTGCCAGAAAAGAGCTTGATGTCTACTACACAACCTTCTTCTTGTAGATGTTGTTGGGCCTCCAAGTGCAGAGGTTTGTAGGACAGTAGCAAATTTCCCTCAAGTGGATGACCTAAGGTTTATCAATCCGTGGGAGGGGTAGGATGAAGATGGTCTCTCTCAAACAACCCTGCAACCAAATAACAAAGAGTCTCTTGTGTCCCCCAACACATCCAATACAATGGTAAATTGTGTAGGTGCAATAGTTCGGCAAAGAGATGGTGATACAAGTGCAATATGGATGGTAGATATAGGTTTTTGTAATCTGAAATTATAAAAATAGCAAGGTAACTAATGATAAAAGTGAGTGTAAACGGTATTGCAATGCTACGAAACAAGGCCTAGGGTTCATACTTTAACTAGTGCAAGTTCTCTCAACAATAATAACATAATTGGATCGTATAACTATCCCTCAACATGCAACAAAGAGTCACTCCAAAGTCACTAATAGCGGAGAACAAATGAAGAGATTATTGTAGGGTATGAAACTACCTCAAAGTTATCCTTTCTGATCGATCTATTCAAGAGTCCATAGTAAAATAACACGAAGCTATTCTTTCGTTCAATCTATCATAGAGCTCGCACTAGAATAACACCTTAAGACACAAATCAACCAAAACCATAATGTCACCTAGATACTCCAATGTCACCTCAAGTATCCGTGGGCATGATTATACGATATGCATCACACAATCTCAGATTCATGTATTCAACCAACACAAAGTACTTCAAAGAGTGCCCCAAAGTTTCTACCGAAGAGTCAAGACAAAAACGTTTGCCAACCCCTATGCATAAGTTCACAAGGTCACTGAACCCGCAAATTGATCACCAAAATGTACATCAAGTAGAGCACGTGAATATCCCAGTCACCACAGATAAGCACATGCAAGACATACATCAAGTGTTCTCAAATCCTTAAAGACTCAATCCGATAAGATAACTTCAAAGGGAAAACTCAATCAATTACAAGAGAGTAGAGGGGGAGAAACATCATAAGATCCAACTATAATAGCAAAGCTCGCGGTACATCAAGATCGTGCATAATCAAGAACACGAGATAGATAGATAGATATAGAGAGAGAGAGAGAGAGAGAGAGAGAGAGAGAGAGAGAGAGAGAGAGAGAGAGATCAAACACATAGCTACTGGTACATACCCTCAGCCCCGAGGGTGAACAACTCCCTCCTCGTCATGGAGAGCGCCGGGATGATGAAGATGGCCATCGGTGAGGGATCCCCCCTCTGGCAGGGGGGTGGAACAGGGTCCCGATTGGTTTTTGGTGGCTACAGAGGCTTGCGGCGGCGGAACTCCCAATCTATTGTGCTCCTTGATGTTTTTAGGGTATATGGATATATATAGGCGAAAGAAGACGGTCAGGGGAGCCACGAGGGGCCCACGAGGGTGGGGCGCCTAGGGGGGTAGGGTGCGCCTCCCTGCCTCGTGGACACCTCGAAGCTTCCCTGGCGTCTACTCCAAGTCTCCTAGATTGCTTCCGTTCCAAAAATAACTCTCCCGAAGGTTTCATTCCGTTTGGACTCCGTTTGATATTCCTTTTCTTCGAAACACTGAAATAGGCAAGAAAACAGCAATTTGGGCTGGGCCTCCGGTTAATAGGTTAGTCCCAAAAATAATATAAAAGTGTATAATAAAGCCCATAAACATTGAAAGCAGATAATATAATAGCATGAATACTTCATAAATTATAGATACGTTGGAGACGTATCAACACCCCTGCATGGTTTAAACTTTTGAGAGTCGTGCCCACAGCTATGTGGCAGATGGGAGTTTTCAATATCCGGTTGTAGCAAACTTGACACTAAACTCTTTAAGAATACACCAACCGCGTGTGTAACTGTGATGGTCTCTTTTCAACGAGGTTCGGGAAGAGAACACGGTGGGGTTATGTTTGAACATAAGTAGTTCAGGATCACTTCTTGATCATTACTAGTTTGCGACCATTGCGTAGCTTCTCATCTTAATCTGGTATTCATAAGTTAGCTACCATACATATGCTTAGTGCTTGCTGCAACTCCACCTCATGACCATACCTTACCCATTTAAGCTTTGCTAGTCTTGATACCGTGGGTGATATGATTGCTGAGTCCCCGTGGCTCACAGTATACTAAAAACATAGTTGCAGGTACCGATGAGACCGATGCAGGTGAATCCACTGAGCTCAAGTGGGAGTTTGACGAAGACCGTGGTCGTTACTATGTTTCCTTTTCGGACGATTAGTAGTGGTGCCCAGTAGGGTCGATCGGGACTTAGCTTGGGTGGTTGTCTTTTATTCGTTTCATTTCGTCCGTAGATGGACTCTGTGTTCACCTTGAATGATTGTATTACTTGACATAATTGTGTGACATTGTGGCGATTGTAAACCAAAGCTTGTATTCTATCTATTCAGTACATGAGATGTGCAAAGATACAGCCACTCTTGCGACCATACCAATATGCGCTTATACCCCAAGTCGTACCTCGACACGTGTCGAGTATAGTCGCATATTGGGCGTTACACTTCCACAATTGCTAGCCTCTGTAGTACCGCGCAACTTCCGCTGGTACCATACACCCACCATTTACCTTCCTCAAAACAGCCACCATACCTACCTATTATGGCATTTCCATAGCCATTCCGAGATATATGGCCATGCAACTTCCACTGTTCTGTTTTATGATGACACGCTCCATCATTGTCATATTGCTTTGCATGATCATGTACTTGACATCGTATTTGTGGCAAACCCACCATTCATATTTTTTATATACATGTCAGTCTTGAGTCATTGCACATCCGCTACACTACCGGAAGCAATCATATAGAGTCATATTTTGTTCTAAGTATAGAGTTGTAATTCTTGAGTTGTAAGTAAATAAAAGTGTGATGATCTTCATTATTAGAGCATTGCCCCATGTGAGGAAAAATAAAAGAGGCCCAAGAATCTTCCAAAAATAAGAGAAAAGAGAGAAGGGGTAATGTTACTATCCTATTTCCACACTTGTGCTTCAAAGTAGCACCATGATCTTCATGATAGAAAGCCTCCGATGTTGTCACTTTCATATACTAGTGGGAATTTTTCATTATAGAACTTGTCTTGTATATTCCAATGATGGGCTTAAAATTGCCCTAGGTCTTCGTGAGGAGGCAAGTTGGATGCACACCCACTATCTTTTTGAGCTTTCATAAACTTATAGCTCTAGTGCATCCGTTGCATGGCAATCCCTACTCATTCGCATTGATATCTATTTATGGGCATCTCCATAGCTTGTTGATACGCCTAGTTGATGTGAGACTATCTCCTTCTTTTTGTCTTCTCCACAACCCCCATATTCTATTCCACCTATAGTGCTATATCCATGGCTCATGTTCATGTATTGCGTGAAATTTGAAAAGGTTTGAGAACGTCAAAAGTATGAAACAAAATCTTGGCTTGTCATCGGGGTTGTGCATGATTTGAATATTTTCTATGATGAAGATGGAGCATAGCCAGACTATATGATTTTGTAGGTATAGCTTTCTTTGGTCATGTTATTTTGACAAGACATGATTGCTTTATTAGTACTAGCACAAATGCACGTGCGTTGCAACGGGAAAAACAGTTTACATTCAAGTTTATTTATAATAATATGTGCAAAAATACATTCGTTGTTCATGCAAATTTTAGTCAATTTTTTTAAGATCCAAAATTATCGAAATAGGACATGCCAATCTTATAGAATATTTCTTTACCTACATCAACATACTTTCCTCCATGAAACAAAATAAAATTACGAACTTCTCCTTAAAATAAATTAGGAACTCGGTAAAGTTTAGCCAATGCCGCTCACAAAATTGGAGAGAGATAGCATACCTTCGCAACAACTATTATATTTTTGGGCTTGATCGAGTGGGGATATTTGGATATTTTCTAGATTTCAAAAATATTGTACTAAAATAGTGTTTGGGGCTCACCACGGTTCTTGTTAAAAACAAAGTCATATAGGATATTTAATTTTTCGTTAACATTCCTAGTTTCACCGACAACTGAACATGGACACAGAAAAATCCCCAGCGCAGCAGGAAGCAGGCCTTGCATTAGAATTTCAACAACTGTGGTTTTGTCGGGCGTCAAAAGCTCACAAAAAAAATTCAGGTTTAGCCTCCTATGCCAAAGATACTACTGTGACCTTGTGGAGTCAGTCTGCTTCATTCTTTTTTTGAATGACAACTCATATTTAGCTGGGCAAGCTCATCCCCAGGCTAGCACGGCCTCAACATGTATGTGCGGCTGCAACACGTTGGTGCGTGGCCTTATGCTGCTTCATTCTTGCCTCATGCAGTCCACGCGCGATTTCCCCTCAATTCGCTTTCCTTATTTACATTTTCAAAGGTGGCATAATTTTTCCCTCGATTATTTTCTGTTTCTCAATTTCCTTTCCTTCCTTGAACTCTCCTTTCTTTATTTCCTGGGACAACTCTTTGATAACCAGGAAAGTTAAAAATGTTTATAAACTGGTTGTATTGTGTGCAAGAAACCGAGGTGGGACTAAACAAAACCAACCTTTGTGTTTCTATCTAACACAAAAGTGACGTAGCTAGATGGTATGTACCATCTATGGATAGACCACAGGTCATGTGTTTGAAACCCATGATAAAATGCTTATTTTTTGCGTAGGCTGCCACTGTAGTTGGGCCCGCTTATAGCGCGCGGCAGGCCTGGTAGCTGGTCAGCTTACAGCGCACGGTTCAGCTGTGTTTAATTTAACGGGCCCAGCCAAGCGATGGGTGAACAGACCAGAAGCCAAAAACAATCGATCATGACGTACGAAGGCACTTCTTGACTTAAAAGAAAGACAGACGGACGAAGATACCAAAAAACGGGACGAAACAAAATGGGACCAAACCAAGAATACCTATTCCCTTTAATAGTAGGTATAGATGTTTGAAGTATTATCATTTTTATGTCAATATTAAACTTCTGTTTTGAATCTTATGGATCTGAACATTCATGCCACAATAAAAGAAAATTACATGGATAAATATGTTAGGTAGCATTCCAGATCAAAAATTCTGTTTTTATCATTTACCTACTCGAGGACAAGCAGGAATTAAGCTTGGGGATGCTTGATACGTCTCCAATGTATCTATAATTTTTGATTGTTCCATGCTATTATATTATCTGTTTTGGATGTTTTATATGCTGCATTAATATGTTATTTTATACTATTTTTGGGACTAACCTATTAATCTAGAGCCCGGTGCTAGTTTCTGTCTTTTCCTTGTTTTTGAGCTTCGCAGAAAAGTAATACTAAACGGAGTCCAAACGAAATAAAACTTCACGATGATTTTTCTTGGACCAGAAGACACCCACAGGACTTGGAGTCCAAGCCAGAAGAGCCACGAGGCGGCGGCAAGGGTGGAGGGCGCGTCCTAGGGGGCGTGCCCCCCTACCTTGTGGGCCCCTCGGGACTCCCCTGACCTAGCCCTTCCTCCTATATATTCACATATATTCCAGAACCACCAGGAGCATCCACGAAAATACTTTTCCGCTGCCGCAACCTTCTGTTCCCGTGAGATCCCATCTTGGGGCCTTTCCCTGCATCCTGCCAGAGGGGGATTCGATCACGGAGGACATCTACATCAACTTTATTGCCCTTCCGATGAAGCGTGAGTAGTTTACCACAGACCTACGGGTCCATAGCTAGTAGCTAGATGGCTTCTTCTCTTTCTTTGATTCTTAGTACCATGTTCTCCTCGATGTTCTTGGAGATCTATCCGATGTAATCTCCTTTTGCGGTGTGTTTGTCAAGATCCGATGAATTTTGGATTTATGATCAGCTTATCTATGAATATTATTTGAATCTTCTCTGAATTCTTATATGCATGATTTGATATCTTTGTATTTCTCTTTGAACTATCGGTTTGGTTTGGCCAACTAGATTGGTTTTTCTTGCAATGGGAGAGGTGCTTAGCTTTGGGTTCAATCTTGCATGATTTCACCCAGTGACAAAGTAGGGGTAGCGAGACACGTATTGAATTGTTGCCATCGAGGATAAAAAGATGGCGTTTTCATCATATTGCTTGAGTTTATTCCTCTACATTATGTCATCTTACTAAGGCGTTACTCCGTTCTTTATGAACTTAATACTCTAGATGCATGTTGTATAACGGTCGATGTGTGGCGTAATAGTAGTAGATGCAGGCAGGAGTCGGTCTACTTCACACGGACATGATGCCTATATTGCATAATCATTGCCTTGGATATCATGATAAATTTGTGCTTTTCTATCAATTGCTCGACAGTAATTTGTTCACCCATCGTATTATTTGCCTTCATGAGAGAAGCCTCTAGTGAAACTATGGCCCCGGGTCTATTTTCCATCATATTAGTTTTCGATCTACTATTTGCAATCTTTTATTTTCAGATCTATAAACCAAAAACCCCAAAAATATTTTATCTTTTGTTTAGTTCTATCTATCTCTATCAGACCTCACCTTTGCAAGTGACTGTGAAGGGATTGACAACCCCTTTATCGTGTTGGGTGCAAGTGTTTGATTGTTTGTGCATGTGCATCTATTGGGGACTTGCGTGTTTCTCCTACTGGGTTGATACCTTGGTTCTTAACTGAGGAAAATACTTATCTCTACTGTGTTGTATCACCCTTTCCTCTTTAAGGGAAAAACCAACGCAAGCTCAAGAAGTAGCGGAGAACAATATGATAATGATGGTATGTGTCATAATAAAATGGAACGGCGGAAGTTGCATGGCAATATATCTCGGAATGACTATGGAAATGCCATAATATGTAGGTATGGTGGTTGTTTTGAGGAATGTATATGGTGGGTTTAATGCATCGGCGAAAGTTGCGCGGTACTAGAGAGGCTAGCAATGGTGGAAGGGTGAGAGTGTGTATAATCCATGGACTCAACATTAGTCATAAAGAACTCACATACTTATTGCAAAAATTTATTAGCCATCGAAATAAAGTGCTACACGCATGCTCCTAGGGGGATAGATTGGTAGGAAAAGACCATCACCTGTCCCCGACTGCCACTCATAAGGAAGACAATCAAAAAATAAATCATGCTCCGACTTCATCACATAACATCTCACCATACGTGCATGATGCGGGAATCACAAACTTTAACACAAGTATTTACCAACCCACAATTACTCACTAGCATGGCTCTCATATCACCATCTTTATATCTCAAAACGAATACAAGGAATCAAACCTCTCATATTATCCAATGCTCTTTATATGAAAGTTTTTCTTATATCCCTCTTGGATGCCCATCATATTAGGACTAAATCCATAACCTAAGCAAATTGCCATACTATTTATAAGACTCTCAAAATAATATAAGTGAGGCATGAGAGTTCGTCAATTTCTTCAAATAAAACCACCGCCGTGCTCTAAAAAGATATAAGTGAAGATCAATGAGTAGTCAAATAATTATGTAGCTATGTGAAGACTCTTTTTTTAAGAATTTCAGATCATAAGTATTTTATTCAAACATCAAGCAAAACAAAAACAATGACATTCCAAGTATAGCACATATCACGTGAAGAAGCAAAAACTTAGGCTCAACCGAAGATGACCGATAATCGTTGATGGGGAAAGGTGGGATGCCTACTGGGGCATCCCCAAGCTTAGATGCTTGAGACTTCTTGAAAAATTAACTAGGGATGCCTTGGGCATCCCCAAGCTTGAGCTCTTGTGTCTCCTTAATTTCTCTCATATCACGGTTTCCTAATTCTTAAAAACTTCATCCACAAAAAACTCAACAAGAACTCATGAGATAAGTTAGTACAAATCAAATGCAAACCCTTATCATTCTCCACTGTAGAAAATCACTAAAATTATTATTTGACATTGCATACTAAATGCATCTGCATATTTAACACTTATATCCTCAAATAGAATCATTAAACAAGCAAACATAACAACAATCTGTCTAAATAGAATAGTCTGTAAATAATGCAAGAGTATTCATACTTCTCTAACTCCAAAAATTCTGAAAACTTACCACACTGTAGAAAATTTGTGGTTACTCATTGTGTAAAAATTTCAATATTTTATCACGTTCTCACTTTCCACAAGAATTCAAACAATGATAGAAAACTTTCTATTTTCAAAATAGCAAGATATAGACTTGCAAAATAATCATAGTAAAGTTATACTTGACATTTTTATTGAACTAAAATATGAAAAACATTACTCTAAATAACAGCAAGCAAATCAAACTAAAATAAAATGACACTCCAAGCAAAACTCATATCATGTGACGAATAAAAATATAGCTCCAAATGAGGTTACCGATAATGTTGAAGACGAATGAGGAGATGCCCCAAGGCATCCCCAAGCTTAGTTGCTTGTATCTTCCTTGAATATTATCTTGGGGTGCCTTGGGCATCCCCAAGCTTAGGGTCTTGCCACTCCTTATTCTCCTCATATTGATACCTCACCCAAAACTTGAAAACTTCAATCACACAAAACTTAACGGAACTTCATGAGATGGGTTAATATGATAAAGTTATAGAGGCGGGGTGTCCTGATCTTTCGGTGAGATGATAACTATCGATTTGGCTGAGTCAACTTTGATGATCCGACTACAAACGTGCACGACGTTGCGCCTTAGCAATCGCTAAACCAATCTCCTGAGGTTTCCGACGATGCCGGAAGCACGATCAGCCTCACCACGAAGGTCTATTCCTGCATGCAATTGAAAACAAGCAAGAATATGATAATGCAATCTGAATATTGTGAATATGTATGAAGTATTGATAAAAGTGGGGATCTGGAACCGGTCTTCGTCTGGTCGTTGGACACAAACAAAGTACACGAAGTTGCAATGCCGAACTTTTAACTAAACAAATCCCAAGGAAAAAGCTACTAGATGGATCTACTTATATAGGAGCAAGGGGTGGCGATCAAGGAGGTGGGAGGACATCCCAAGTCAGCCTAAAACTAAATCTAGGTCGTACAAGGCTCATGGGCACAAGTGGAGGTGATGCAACACCTTTGGACTTGTAGTTTGACTCGAATCCTGCTGCAGCACCAAAATGTTTCGTCATTATCACAACAGTCCGAATGAATTTGAAGGTGAATCCAATTGGGTTGGAAAGTGCACGAAATCTACTTTCCAACAAAAAAAATACTCACCCAATTTGGAGTCCGGATGAAATATAAATTGAGGTTTTGAGTCAGGTATGTCTATGTAGTCTGAATCTGAGTGCAGAATGTGAGAGACTTGGACTCTATCTTCTCTTGTGCTAAAAGTGACGTGAGAGAACTTCTTGAACAACACCTAAATGTCTCTTTCTCCCTTATCTTCATATGTGGATTTTACAGTTGTTCCATACACCTCACAAATATGCATGTATGCAATATTTTTGGTCGTATCCAAGGTAGTCATGTCCTCATCATAAAGACAAATCATTCACTTTGGCACTGTCAAGATAAGATTCATAATTGTTCCCACACAATTACTATTGTACCTTATCATTTCCACAATTTATATCACTTAATATAAGCTATGAAAACACTAAAACAAGCAAACTATGCATTGAAAACAGAATCTGTTAAAAACATAATAGTCTGCAATGATATGAACAACAACCAAACTTCTAATACTCTAGAAATTCTGAAAAAATAGGAAAATGTAGGAAATTTTTATATAAATAAACTGGAAAAAAACAGAATTTTTCGTTGCTCCAGAAGATTAGATCAATTCTGTTACTGGGCACAAAAGTTTTTGTTTTTGCACAGAATCAAGTCAACAATCATCCACACTATCCCAAAGGCTTTACATGGTACTTTATTGAAACAAAAGCTATAAAACATGATTACTACAGTAGGTTAATCATGTGGACACACAAAAACAGTAGGGGTAAATGTTGGGTTGTCTCCCAACAAGCGCTTTTCTATAATGCCTTTCTAGTTAGGCATGATGATTTCAATGATGCTCACATAAAAGATAAGAATTGAAACATAAATAGAGCATCATGAATCACGTGACTAGCACATTTAAGTCTAACCCACTTCCTATTCATAGGGATTTTGTGAGCAAACAATTTATGGGAACAGGAATCAACTAGCATAGGAAGGCAAAACAAGTGCTGATACGGGGCTAACCCGGTGTAGGCCGATCTTTCACGATTGGAGTAGGATCCCTCGAAGAACATGAAGAACACGGGGAAGAATGGGGAGAAATCACAAGGGGAAACACTCAAGAACAAGTCCAATCACACATCCACTAGACAATCAAACACACAAGATCCACAAAGGTACATGAACAACAAAAGGAAAGATACAAGGTAAAGTTCATCTCCATGAGGAGGTCTTAAAGGGGGTCCGCCCGTGAGGGGGTCTTGATGATATCCCGCAGGATCTTCTCCTAGATGGAGGTCTTGGCCTCCAATGGAGTAGTGGTCTCTCTCTCTCTCAAGAGTAGAGGTAGGAGCAAAGCTCACCTAAGAATGAGCTATCATATTTGCTAACCCTAGCTAGAGGAAGGGGGTGGAGTATATATAGGCTAGTCCACGAAAGGGTAAGTGAGGAGGGGAATACATGAGCCTTTGGCCCAGCTATGCATGCGCAGGTGCCGGATGTCCGGGCTGGGGGCCGGATGACTAGCCGATGTAGCTTCAGCAGCATCGTCTTCTTCCGTCGTCGCTTCCAGGCTTCCCTCGTGGATGGTGTAGTTGTTCCTTGGTGCTTGCACTCCTCCCCATCGACTGTAGTGTTCCGACAATACCTATGCATGCACACGAGAGAAGTGTCAAGTAGTACACCATCCTCAAAGTGGTCAAGTGAACACGTGTAAAGGAGAAGATTCACCTTTATGTATGAGAAGTAGAGTTCACACGTGTCACTTGCCAAACGAACTCTTGACATGGTGATGCCCGTAGGATGCTCTGCATCATCCCCTCCCCCTTGGAAAAGATCCGACCTTGGATCGAAAACCAAATCACCATGGGAAAGAGATGGCTTCGCCATGAAGAAGTGGACGTTCACCAAGTACTCGTCATCTTCAAGCTCGCAATGGGCACTCTCCAATGTCGCACCGTCTTGGGATTCCTTCAAAATGAGCAAGGACAACAAACACTTGGAAAAACAAATGTGATTAGCGTTAGTGCAAAACCAAGCATTCAAGTGGTGATTCACCAGACAAGTGTCGTCATCAAGCATAGCATATGGTGTGACAAAGGATTGTGACATGGCATGTAAGCACATAAATTGAGGAAAATCAAGGTCATCATGGAAACAAGCATGTAAATGTGAGGTAGAGATGCAAATATGTGTGACAAGATAATAAGCATCTACCTCGAGGCCATAGCAAGCATTCACAAATTGCTCAATGAAAGGTCTATGGTGGGCATAAGAATCATTCACAACACCAAATAAAATGAAGTGTCTAAACACATGGGTCAAGTGCAAGACAATCCAAGCATAATGTGCATAGGGTGTAGTGAATATAGTGTGGCACTCAGCACAATAGAAAGAGCAATTGTTCATCATGTGTGAGGCACTCAAGTGAATCATGTGACAAGCAAAGGGACATGGCATATGTGAAGAAATGATATTGGTGCAACCAACCATATGATAGTAGCAAGTAGTCCAAGAATTGGATGCAACACACAAGGTATATATGTCATGAAGCATGGAAATGTGGCAATCATGGGTGAAAGCAATATCTCGAACATGCGTGCAAATGGTGCAAGCAACACATGAAGTATGATCCACAATATCCAAGATCAAGAAGGATGTCACCTTGAAAGCGTGTCCTTGTGCATTCTTCACAATGCCGAAGTTGTAGGAAATGTGGTGTAGAAGCGAGTCGTGGTAGAATATATGAGGCTCGCTCTCAAGAGCTCGAATAGTCAACTCACGTGAAGTGGAAGTTGACACAAAGTCCAAGTATCCTACACATGCACACAACAAAACAAAGAACATATGCGCATGGTAGATAAACACATCATCTATCATGATGGTTGTCTTTTCTTGCACATAACCATTAGAAGCAAAAGTGCATGAATAATATGATGCAACAATGGCGATATCCATGGCACTAGGTATATGGTGCAACACTCAATACATGGCAAATCTAGCATGAGAGAGGCGACACATGGAGATATGTGACAAGAAGCAATAACAATCATGTGCAAAGCATGTAGATGGTTGTCATCAACCGCATGAAATGAGCAAGTATGAGTCATTGGTGATGCAACATAAGCAAGCATAGTATAAGTCATGCAAACTAGTGGAGCGAAGATGCAACACACTAGAGTTATTGGGATCATCCACATTTCTTGAGCCAGCACATCAGCTTGTCGTGCAAATTTCTGGCAACCGTCACATTTGCGGACAATATCCTCTGCTTCAGGGTGAGCCGTCAACCAGAAAAAAAACGTGTCAAAAAGCCTTAGCCACTAGAGATCTTGACCCGGCATGATGACCACAGTCCCCAGCATGGATTTCTTGGAGAATCTCACAGCCTTCCTCAGGAGAAACACAACATTGGAACACACCAGTCACACTGCACCTGTGTAACTCGCCATTGACAATTGTCATGGACTTAGACCGCCAGATGATCTGTCTGGACAAAATTTCATCTTCGAGGAGCTCACTTCGAGTCAGATAAGCCAGATAAGGTAATATCCAATCCGGAATAGCATGTAGAGCCACCACCAACTATCCTTCTGGGTCAGGGATAGCGAGATCCTCTCCTGAAGGTAACTTGATAGAAGGGTTATGCAGCACACCAAGAAACAAATTAGGGGGGACTGGCTTACACTAAGACCCCGGCAGGGACAAAGCATCAACCACCTCATTATGTCGTCGGTCCATGTGATCTACTTGATAGCCCTTGAAGTGGCCAGCAATATTAGTCACTACTTGACGATAAGCCACCATGAGCGGGTCTTTAGAATCCCACTTCCTTGAAACTTGTTGTGCAACGATATCTGAATCGCCAAGGCATCTAACCTGGCTCAAGTTCATTTCCTTGGCCATACGGAGCCCATGTAGCAAAGCTTCATACTCGGCTGCATTGTTAGTACAGGGAAGCACAAGCCTCAACATATAAAAAATTTGGTCACCTCGAGGGGAAGACAAAATAACTCCAGCCCCTGAGCCTTTTAATTGCCTGGATCCATCAAAGTGTTTCATCCAATATGTTTTATGCGGCCTTTCCTCACGTGTTTGTATCTTTGTCTAGTCATTGATAAAATGCACCAAAGCCTGAGACTTAATAGTGATCCTGGGTACATATTTCAGATGATGTGGACCAAGCTCAATTGCCCACTTAGCTTTCCCACTTAGCAACCCGACCCGTGGCTTCCCTGTTTTGGATAATGTCCCCCAGAGGAGCTGAACTGACCACAATGATTGGATGCCCAAGGAAATAATGCTTCAACTTGCGGCTAGCCATGAACACTCCGAACACCAATTTCTGCCAATGTGGGTATCTCTGCTTGGACTCTGTCAAGACTTCACTGCCATAAGAAACCGACCGCTAGACTGGATACTCTTTGCCTGCCTCCTTGTGCTCCACGACAACTGCCACGCTTACATCGTTGTTATTAGCCGCCACGTACAGGAGCAGAGGCTCTTTGTCAATCAGAGCAGCCAAGATAAGTGACTTAGCCAACTGCTTCCTGAGTGCCTCAAAAGCGTCATTAGCAGCATCACTCCAGACGAAATAATCCGTCTTCTTCGTCATCTGGTACAGGGGAATCGCCTTCTCACCCAGGCGGCTTATAAACCAGCTCAGGGTTGCAATACGCCCTGCTAGGCGTTGAACGTCATTGATACAGGCCGGCTTAGACAAAGAGGTGATAGCCTCGATTTTCTCTAGGTTAGCTTCGATGCCCCTTTCCGAAACCAAAAAACCTAGCAATTTTCCTACAGGTACACCAAAAATGCATTTGGCCGAGTTAAGCATCATCTTGTACACCCGGAGATTATCAAAGGTTTCCTTCAAATCATCAAGCAAGGTTTCCTTCTTCCTTGACTTAACCACAACTAGATCGTTGATGGCGCGTGTTGCCGCGCCCGTCTATTTTGAATGTTATGCGAGACTGTTATAAGTTTATGTACAAACATACAGTTCCTGTTAGTTTATACACATAATGTGTTAGCACAAAGTCATAGTGTCTCCCATGAAGCTGATAATAGTTGGCCCATAGGCGTGTGAAGGACTTTATACATCACTACAGCATTGTGTTTGATTTCATTTTTTGTGAGTATACATGTTGTTGTAACTATTGATGACGCAATAAATTTGTCACGTCAATTGTAGTAGTGTCTTATTGTCTGGGGTAAATTCATTCGCACATTAAGCTATAGCTTCACATAGGCTTTTTGGTCATTTTAATAAAAGAAACAAAAGCTCCAATGAAAGGACAAACCCGAGAGAAAAATGTGTTTGGTTATCAATGTTCTATTGCTTTAATCAACTTTATTTCTTTTCCTAATTAAGCATGCCTTTTCTCATGTAAGATTACATTTGACAAATCAGATTCAAGGTCCCTGAATCATTATAGTGAAAATGTAAATGAAACGAGTGAGCTTTCAGATGAGTGCAACAAGTATATCACAACAGGAAGGGCACATTCAAGGATTTACAAAAAGTAGCATTGGAACAGGACAAATAACTTCACATAATGTCTTAATAGTACTGGGAATATATGATCTGAAACAGTGCACTCATATTTAGGTAGAGAAAATGCTAAGTATTTGGGTAAATTATTACAGAACTTATAGCCTTTGGGCGACAGAAATATTGAAGTGTTTATTTATTAATATTAGTGCACTCCAAGATGCTACAATCAATCTTCTTCCTGGAAAACTTCACAAATATCAAAGGCCTTGAGCTCGAAACTTTATTAAGCGTGCAATCCAAAAGGCCACTATCAATCTTGTTCCTGCAAAAAGTTCCGATTTAACAAGTTAACAATCACGTGAAAATCGGCCTCGCGAACTATGTAATAGTATTATGTTGTGCAATTAATTTTTTTGGTTTAATAGCACACCACTTGCATCCACAAGGGCTTTTAGTTCTCCAGTCCTGGTATCATCAATGGAACTAATAAAAGTGCTTCGGCAAACTTGTCCTGAATCTAGCACTCCAGTTGCCCAACTCTTCCTGCTCGTTGTCCCTACGGTCGTAACTAAAATAGCCCCTCCCCTGCCAAAAGTATGTGATGAGGTTACTGCACTTCTTTATGCACACAAATCTGATCACGGACACAACAAAGATCACTGAAAAGAACAACAATGCTGCCTGTCCGATGGTCTGCACTTTTTTACTTTATGCCGTGATACCTTCCCTTATAAGAAAAAAAAATGAGATACAGACTGCACTTAATTACTTAACTCTTCCAATGATTTGCTGACCTCACTGCCCGCAGATTGAACCAAGTGTATCTTGCCTGAAAAGATTAAATTTAATTCTGTAAATAATGAGAATGTCATGAATTCAGAGATAACAGCAGAATCTACTAAGAGTGAGATTAGTCCAAATTAAGTTGCATTAAGAACTACATTAGAGTCCTTGACTGCACAGGCAGCTCCCATTTGTCTCTCATTTTATCAAAAAGCCACAGGAGGTAGTCCCACTCCCTGTAGGCAGGCCTGTTTTCTAACTAAGCTGCATTCTGCCTGCAGTGAAGCTAAATCTGCAAACGCACCAGCAAACTTTTCTTTTGGTATTGTAGCTGGAATAGGTCCATTGTACTATACTATTATATTGCCTGATTGTTTCGTCTCCAATGGTGAAATCTTTATTAATGGGAACATAACACCTTTCACACAGATTTTATGGATATTTTTGTTACCCATTGGTGCATGGTATGGAGAAAACAAAAGAGGGATATCAATTACCTATTTAGATTTATGTGTGACTAACCCTTATTTTTTCTACCCATTCGTGCATGATATGGAAAAAAATAAAGGCATTTATGCCCCATTTTATTAGTTGGTGGTTCCGTCAATGATAATAGATGAAAATTCAATTATGTAATTTAGAAAGATCTGCACATGAACATTCCTCAAGGTAAAATCTGCATTTAAATGGAAGGCCAAAAAACGTGAGCAAATTGTTAAGTATTAGCTTTTCAAGAACAGATAAGTTTCACTTTTGTACTTTTATTAGGCATAGATCTGAGGTATCTCGGATTGGAATTCCATGCAGCTTGATTCATATTATGTTCACAATATTAATCTAGAAAGAAAGTCACCTTATGCTTGTACCGTGTCTTGAAAATCCACACACATACTTTCAAATATTTGCAAGATTATTGGGCTTTGCTCATTTCTGCATAGAAGAAGAAGATATTGAGGCTTCACCCCCCTCTATAACAGTATGGGTGTGGCTACATTCTTTTGCGCATTTAACTACACTGTTCCACTTAAACCGTTGTGTGCGTACAGCAACAAATAGAACCATGGTATGAATAACATAGAAACATGAGTAATCTTATATGCTGTAAAAACATGGATGGTAAACACATGAAACGGTAAAATCAGGTATAGTCCACATGAAGTAATTACATGTCCAGAAGAATTGCAGAAATAAAAAAATGCGAGAACAAGTTTCCAATATCTGGCCGAATCAATTGACCAACTCCCAGTATGAAAAATACCTGTACAAAATTTAGATTAGGAGGATACAAGTAATCATTGGGTGGAAGAAACAAATCGCTCATGGATGATAAAAAATAAAGATAGAGGGGAACCTACAAGGGCACCATGCTAATGGATGTTCTGTCGCCAGAGTTACAAGAGTGAGCATAGAGGAAGCATATATGCGCAACAAAAGAATGAGAAACAAAGAGCCAGGCATCCACTAATGACCGTGACGGACACACAAAGAGCCAGGACATCATTTGAATGCTTCGAAGAGAAACTGAAGAGTGATTAATTCCTTGAAACCCCCGGGAAGCAGTTTCATGAGCCGAACAGCCGGACGGCGATTCATGGACTGGAACTGGATGGATTCGACGTGGTCGGTCCGCAACGCCTTGAATCGAGACAGACTGGATGGATTTTCTCCTCTCTGCGCCTCGAATCCGGACTGGATGGATTCGACTGCGATCGCTCTTGCTGCGCCTCGAATCTGGACCTTTTTTGGAATCGACTAAATCGGGAGTGGATGGATTGGAGTATGTGGTCGCTCTGCTATTCCTCGATCGGGATTCGATTAGGGTTGGCCTAACGCAGTCGCTCGTACACTTCCCAAGCCCAGCAGTGTATCTTTGGAATGGGCCGGCAGCTCGTGGACCTCCCAATGCACCAGAGGCCTCCGTTTCGGCCTCTTGAGCAGCAGCCCACAGGACAGTTGGGCCATATTTACATAGATTGCGAGACAGATAGGTTTGTACATAGAATCTAATGGCCAGGAACGACCAGATCGTGAAAATGGACGGCCGAAAACGCAAATCACTGTGAGAGCTCGCTTTAGATGCGGTTATACTGTCCTTAATGTCGTCAACATAAGTATGAACATTGCGTCCAATATACCCATGGAAGCAATTCTAAACACAATGCCGGTAAGTCGCCTGAGCACTCTTAAGCCCAAAAGGCATGGATACATAACAGAGAGCTCCAAAGGGCGTAATGAAGGTTGTTTTCTCCTAATCCTCAACTGCCATCTTAATATGATGATAACCAGAATAAGCATCCAGGAAACATGAGACCTCACAACCCGCCGTGGCATCAATGATCTGGTCAATACGGGGGAGAGCAAACGGATCAGCTGGACAAGCCTTGTTAAGATCCATGTAATCAACACACATATGCCAAGTGCCATTTTTCTTGAGCACAAGCACAGGATTAGCCAACCCCCGAGGGTGAAAAATTTCAACTATGAACCCGACAACCAAAAAGTCAGGCTACTTCTTCTCCAATAGCCTTAAACCTCTCTTCATTAAAACAACAAAGGAACTGTCAGACATGTTTCATATTAGGATCCACATTAAGGTGGTGCTAAGCGAATTCTGTCGGTACACCCGGCATGTCAGAAGGTTTCCATGCAAAGATGCCTCGATTCTCATGGATGAACTCGATGAGCGTGCTTTCCTATTTGGGATCCATCCCTGTCCCAATGGTGAACTACTACGGAGAATCACCAGGAACAAAATCAACTTGCTGCGTGTCTTTTGCCGACTTGAACTTGATTAGAGGGTCCTTCTCGGTGGTGGGCTTCTTTAGAGGGGTCATATCAGCTAGGTCAACATTATCTTTATAAAACTTGAGCTCATCAGTGGCACAAGCTGTCTCTGCATAAGCAGCATCTCTTTTTCGCATTCCAAAACTATCTTACTATTGCCATGAACTGTGATTGTCCCTTATGGCCCTGGCATCTTAAGCTACACATATATGTAACAAGGGCGAGCCATGAATTTAGCATAAGTCGGCCGTCCAAACAGCACATGATATTGACTCTTGATCTTGACCACCTCAAACCACAATGTCTCTACTCTGTAGTTATATTCATCACCGAAAGCCACCTCTAGAGCAATCTTTCCTACAGGGTAAGATGACTTGCTAGGAACGACTCCATGAAATACCGTAGAGGACGTCTTAAGATCCTTCTCTGTCAGATTCATCCGTCGAAAGGTATCATAGTACAATATGTTGATGCTGCTTCCACCATCCATGAGTACCTTGGTGAACTTGTAACCGCCCACTTGAGCAGCTACTACCAGGCCAGATGACCCGGATCATCAACACGGGTGGCTGATCCGCTTGGCTCCACGTGATTGTGCGCTCAGACCACTTCGGATATTGCGGCACCACCAGCTCAACCACGTTGACTGCCCGCTTATGGATTTTATGGTCCCCCTTGCAAGTGCTCGTAGTAAAGACATGATATTGACCACTGTTGAGATGCTTAGGATTAATCTGATATCCTGATTGGTTATTTTGATGTTGATTACCTTGACCAGACTACTGATGATGACCACCATGGCTCCCTTGGCCCTGATGGCTAGAGTTTGATCCGCCGCCGCCAAGCCAGCTCCCTGGAAACCTCATGAGCCTGACCCGCCGTGCGGTCCATTACCATTGCCATGATTCTGCTTAAACAGCTGGTTCATGTACTCATGCATGATATAACAATCCTTCCAAGCATGAGTAGATGACTTTGTTAGGATAACTGTCTTTAGGGAATGGCGCATTAAGAGCTTCCTCATAATTCTTGGGCTTCCCCCCACTGTAAGGCTGCTTGCCATTGCGACGCTGATTTTTGAACCCTATGTTGGTGTTTCCCACAAAATCTGACCCGCCATCGGGGTGTTTGTTGGGGAACATAGTAATTTCAAAAAATTTCCTACGCACATGCAAGATCATGGTGATGCATAGCAACGAGAGGAGAGTGTTGTCCACGCACCCTCGTGAGCCGTGCGAGGCGTTATGAAAACGCGGTTGATGTACTCGTGCGTCTTCATAATCCGATCGATCCAAGTACCGAGCGTCACGGCACCTCCGAGTTCAAAGACACGTTCAGCTCGATGATGATCCCGGACTCCGATCCGGCGGGTGTCGGGGATGAGTTCCGTCGACCTGACGGCATGGTGACGATGATGATGTTCTACCAGCGCAGGCTTCGCCTAAGCACTGCAACGATATGACCGAGGTGGAATATGGTGGAGGGGGCACCGCACACGGCTAAGGAGCGATCACGAAGATCAACTTGTGTGTCTATGGGGTGCCCCTGCCTCGTATATAAAGGAGTGGAGGAGGGAGGCCGACCCTCTCTATGGCGCGCCCTAGGGAGTCCTACTCCCACGGGAGTAGGATTCCCCTTCCTAATAGAACTAGGAGCCCTTCCATGTAATAGGAGTAGGAGAGAAGGAAAGGAAGAGAGAAGGAAGGAAGGAGGGCAGCCCCTCCCTTGTCCAATCTGAACTAGGCCTTGGGGGTGTGAGGCCTGCCTAGGCAGCCCCTCTCTCTTTCCGTATGGCCCAATAAGGCCCAATACTTCTCCCAACGAATTCCGTAACTCTCCGATACTCCGAAAATACCGAATCACTCGGAATCTTTCGAAGTCGAATATAGTTGTCCAATATATCGATCTTTATGTCTCGACCATTTGAGACTCATCGTCATGTCCCGATCTTATCCGGGACTCGAACTCCTTTGGTACATCAAAACTCATAAACTCATAATAAAGCATCGCCGAAACCTTAAGCGTGCGGACCCTACGGGTTCGAGAACTATGTAGACATGGCGAGACACGTCTCGGTCAATAACCAATAGCGGAACACGGATGCTCATATTGGCTCCCACATATTCTCGAAGATCTTTATCGGTCAAACCGCATAACAACATATGTTGTTCCCTTTGTCATCGGCATGTTACTTGCCCGAGATTCGATCGTCGATATCTCAATACCTAGTTCAATCTCGTTACCGGCAAGTCTCTTTACTCGTTTACGTAATGCATCATTCCGTAACTAACTCATTAGCTACATTGCTTGCAAGGCTTATAGTGATGTGCATTACCGAGAGGGCCCAGAGATACCTCTCCGACAATCGGAGTGACAAATCCTAATCTCGAAATACGCCAACTCAACAAGTACCTTCGGAGACAACTGTAGAGCTCCTTTATAATCACCCAGTTACGTTGTGACGTTTGGTAGCACATAAAGTGGTCCTCCGGTAAACGGGAGTTGCATAATCTCATAGTCATAGGAACATGTATAAGTCATGAAGAAAGCAATAGCAACATACTAAACGATCAAGTGCTAGGCTAACGGAATGGGTCATGTCAATCACATCATTCTCCTAATGATGTGACCCCATTAATCAAATGACAACTCTTTGTCCATGGCTAGGAAACATAACCATCTTTGATAAACGAGCTAGTCAAGTAGAGGCATACTAGTGACACTTAGTTTGTATATGTATTCACACATGTATCATGTTTCCGGTTAATACAATTCTAGCATGAATAATAAACATTCATCATGATATAAGGAAATAAATAATAACTTTATTATTGCCTCTAGGGCATATTTCCTTTAGTCTCCCACTTGCACTAGAGTCAATAATCTAGTTCACATCGCTATGTGATTTAACACCAATATTCATATCTGTATATGATTAACACCCATAGTTCACATCGTCATGTGACCAACACCCAAAGGGTTTACTAGAGTCAATAATCTAGTTCACATCGCTATGTGGTTAATACCCAAAGAGTATTAAGGTATGATCATGTTTTGCTTGTGAGAGAAGTTTAGTCAACGGGTCTGTCACATTCAGAGTCGTATGTATTTTGCAAATATTCTATGTCTACAATGCTCTGTACGGAGCTACTCTAGCTAATTGCTCCCACTTTCAATATGTATCCAGATTAAGACTTGAAGTCATTTGGACCTTGTCGGGGGATGCTGCCCGCCACGGACACCTATGGGGCCAGGGCCCCTTGTGTGTCTTGATGCAGGCGGAGAACCTGAAGCGGATCATGCGAGCACGCAGGCAGGTGACTTTACCCAGCTTGAGCTCTCCTGAGAGATAAAACTCCTCTTTGCTGCTTTGTGTTTGTATTTGATCTTGCTCGAGAGTGCGGCGTATGGTGGTGTTGTGTGTCGAATGGACCGAACCCTCCTCGTTGCGCATGGGCCTCCTTTTATAGTGCAAGGGGTCACCGGCAGTGTCAGCGTAGGAGAAAGGGGTAAAAATGTAAAAGAGGTGGTAGTTGAGCAGTGCGGGAGCAGTGGAGCTACGATCGTGAGCGATGGTCGCTACCTACTTTGTGATGGGGACAAGGGCATTTAATGCCCATCGCCGTCGACCCCAAAGCTCCCGCCCTTGTGTCTCCGTCGCCACGGCGATGGATCCACCACCGTGAAGTGCCACTTTGTGTCCCCAGGCTGCCTGACCATCCGCCACGCGCGTCCTGGAAAGGCCCAGGCGTGGCGTGGGCTGATGAGCTGGGCCAGCGAGCTGGCGCAATTCTCCCGACAAGCAGCTTGCGGGTCTTGACCTGCTGGGACCCGGGGCTTGCCGGGCTCAGTAACTTGTCGCTCCCGGGCCCTCGCCGGGCGCATCTGGCCGAGGCGTGTCTTCTATGATGTAATCTTCTAGTCTTCTGGCGAGCTCCTCTTGCGGGGCCTTGCGTGAGTGATGTATCCTTGAGCACAGAGCGGCCTTCCGGCAAGCTCCGCTTGCAGGGTCTCGATCTTCTGTCTTGTATGCTTCGTCTTGAATGGCTTGATATGGGCAGAAGGTCTCCGGCGAGCACGTGGTAAACCCCGCCGCGAAGCTGCAACCGCCCGATGCACAAGTTGGGGTCTTGAGGTACCCCTACCTTAGTACACCGACAGAGCCCCCGGGCTGGGCCACACTGCGGTGCCGCGCCATTGGGCGAGCCCAAAAGCGGCTGCGGGCACACGCGTCCCACGCGCGCCGAATCCACTTCGCATCTGCGCATCCCCGCAACGCACGCGCGTCGATTGCGGCGTCGTGGATGGGGCGTGCCCACGTTCTTTAATGGGAAGAGCGAGACACCCCCCACTTCCCCATAAGCGCAGAGAAGCGAGGCGGCTCCCTCCTTCGCTTTCATTGCATCTTCTTCCTCCTCCAGAGATCCCCTTTGCGCTCCGCCTCCAAACCTCCGCCGCCGCCGCCGCCTGCATCTCCAGCGCCGCCGGGCTCTTCGTCCCCCTTCCTCCGTCGCCTCCGCCATGGCCCCGAAGACCGGGAAGGGGAAGGGGAAGGCGGAGAAAGCCAAGAAGGAGAAATCTGAGCGGGCGGCAAAGCTCGCCTCGCTGCGGAAGCGGAACGTCGTCTTCTCCGCGGCTCAGTGCGTGGGAACTCTGGAACAAATATTACCTGTTAGGGCCAAGAAGACCAATCGCATCCCGGACGAGAGCTTATCCTGCCACGCCAAGGACAACTATCCCGCGGTACTTCTTCTTCGCAGCTTTCTTTCATTGCGGCCTTTGCCCCCTTTTTCGATTTCTTCTGCGACATCATGCACACATCGGCTTCCACCTTCTTGACTTCACCCCAACGCCATCCTCACAATGGCGGTTTTACGCACATGTGCGAAAACTTCATTGAATACACCCAAGCGTGGCGCTGTTTAGGCACTTCTTCACTCCTAGAACAGAGGCGGCGCCCCCTCTCGGAGGAATTTCTTGGGTTTTAAATGCGAACAAGAAGGAGGAGTACTTGCCGGGAGCTCATGCAAGTGGGAGGAGTGGCGTCTGATCGGTCTTTGGATCGTTGAGGACGCGCCACAGCCCTTCACCGCGCCCTGACAACGCCTGTCGTGCGGCGCAGAGACTGGAGCGAGCTGGATTCGGACGACGTCAAGCTCAACATCGCTCTCATCCGGTTCTTCGTCTTGAATGGCAAAGCTGTCCGTTCTGCGAGGTGGGCGCGAGACTTCCTCCGCCGCCGCACGCCCTCTCCAAGACAGGAAAAAGCCGGCTGGGGTATGGCAGCGCAGGAGATATAATGAGGCTGCGCCCAAAGCTAAACTTCAACTTCACGGCGCTTGGAGCTGAGGGGATGGTCAGGAACTCTTTAAATATGACCGGCCCATCGAGTGGTTCAGACCTCCCGGGAGTGGTGCCCCTCTGCAAGACAGCTCGGGATCGTCTTTGCGCCATGATGCCCGCGTGTGATTCGCGGCGTGGACCGCCGCGTGGATTCGCCCGATCCATCGGACATCCTCGCTTCTTCGACAACCTTGTGGAGTTGGCGAAGAACAAGATGACATCAAGGAACATCTGCGGGACACCACCGACCAAGAGCTTGCATACATAGCTTCTCGGTGAAGAGGCTGCTGCAGCCCAGCTGGCAGAGAGAGTTTGCTACACGCCCGAGGAGGCGGAGGCTGCGGAAGTGTCTGCCAAGCGGAGGCGGAGATCCGCAGAACTCTGCGAGTTCCTCCCGACGCTTCGCGGGGTCCCTTCGTTGAGCACTCCGGGATCCCGGAATCGCGGCGAGGCATGGCAAGGTGGCGTTGCGGAGGAGAGCAGAGCGCCATGGGAAGCGAAGCGCGGAGGAAGCGGGCGCCAAAGGGAAAGAGGTCGCAGCGCAGGGCGCTGGGTCCGGCGAGCCAGCCGGGGAGGAGGAGGAGGAGGACGCCGAGGCCACCGAGGAGCCCGGCGGGTCCACGGACCTTTACGCCGACGACCTCTCCTCGTCGTCGGAGACCTCCCCGCCCCGGGCAAGCCCTAGGCGTTCTCCACTGAAGCGCCTCCGCAAGGCAGCGAGCAGGCGAGGCGCAGGCCCCGGCAACAACCAGCTCGCCCGGGCGGCAAGCTTCCGGGAAGCCAAGCTGCGCCGAGGGCGACCGGCGCACCAGCCATGGCGGAAGCGGCCAGCGCGAGCCCGCAGCAGGCGCCCAGGTCGGCGCCAAGCGGACAGAGGTCTTCTCGGGCGGGCGGCTCCGCCCGCTTCTCGGGCCCGGCTGCCACGAGGCTGGGTCTTGCAGCCCCCCAGCCGAGGACCGCCAAGCGCCCGAGGAGTTCGCCTTCCGTTCCTCGCCCGACGCGCCCAGGTGGAGTATGACTTCTCCGCCTTGGCGAAAACGACGAGGAGAGCAGGAGTAAATATCAAGAGATCTTTATCTTCTCAAATTTCGCCTTGATCATTGTTGATGCTACTCTTGTTTCTTCGTTGATTTGAGACCTTGGCCCAACGCGAAGAAGGCCAAGGTGCCCGTGGTCGGTCGCGGACGACTTCGCCCATACAGCGGCGAGGGGGACGTCTTGAGCCAAGCTTGCGGACCAGCGCTGCTCAAGGAGCAGCCCCAGCGCAACCCAGTAATAAGAAGGGTTACGTACTTCGCTTCGCCGGGCGTGTTTGAAGATTTTAGTCTTGTGCTAATGCCTTGATGTTTTGTCTTGACTTGTGCGAGAGGTGGAGCCACAGCAGGCGGGAGCGTTCGGAGGTCGCCCGAGGAGCCGCGAGCCCGCCGTCCCGCCAAGTCGAACTCCCGGCAATGGAGAGCACTCCGCCAAGGCGGAGTACTCCGCCGGCGAGTACCCGCCAAGCGAGCAGCCCGGCGAGGGCGGCCACTCCGCCAAGGCGAGCTCCCGGCGAGGAGCCCGTGGCGACGTCCGCCAAGGTAGGTTACGCAACTTGTCTTCTTGGTGTTGTCTCTTTTGGATATTTGCTTGAACTTCTTTTGCTTTTCTTCTTCTTCTAGATCCTCCTCCCCGAGCAGATGGAGACGGAAGTCATCATTGTTGAGGAGGAGGGCCTTGCAGGCGGCGGCGGCGACGCCTGTCGCCGAGGACACGGCGGGAGCCGCCCGGCCATCGCCAGAGAGACCGCTCATTGCGGGACGCAGCTGGGGAGGGGATTTGCGGCGACCGCACCGCCCGGCCGAGGCGGCGGAGGCGTCAAGTCTGCGCCGATCGCCGACCCCTCCATTTGAGAGGAGCAGCCGGCTACTACTTGAAAGCCCCAGCGCGTCTTCATCCAGTGCCGTGGGGCTCTTTGTCATGACTCCTGCGGAGGGCGAGGCCTTTGATGGGGAGGTCCTCGCCTCCGCGGGCTTGAAGATCGTCGAGGGGCCCGACGGGAGCGACGGGCCCGAGGAGGAGAAGCTGCTTCACCAGCTCCTGGCCCTTTATCGGGCCAGGCAGGCGAAGCTTGCTTCCCGGGAGGCCCTCGTCGCCAAGGCCGCCGAGGAGATGGAGAAGCGCGCGGCGGAGCTCAGCGCCGCCAACCAGGCTGCTCTCCGCGAGGTGGCGGAGGCGTGGCGACTTCGCCGGGGAGTATGAGTGGTTCTTTGGAGAAGGCCGAGGCGAAGCAGCAGCTCACGGGGTGGAGCTGTCCCGGCGAGAAGGAGAACTCATCCAGCGGAAGGTTAACCTCGACTCCCACGAGGAAGACCTCGCCGCTTGGGAGCAGGCCCTTGGCGGGGAGCTGAAGGAGGCGAAAGCCGCCGTGGCTGCCGCGGAGACCGCCAAGGAGGAGCTTGCCGCCAAGGTCGCAAAGCTGGAGGAGTTCTTGAAGGCGGCGTGGAGAAGGTCGCCAGCGCTCAACACGGAGCGAGAAGGGCGCCCACACCAACTCGGAACTCCAGTGCGTCTTTCCAAGAAGGGCGACGAGTTGAAGGCCGCCAAGGACTCCATCGAGGATCTTGAGCTGAAAGTCTCTGCTTTTGAGGACTCGCTTGACGCCGCCGGGATCGGAGACCAAGTTGAAGGAGGAGCTCCGCAAGGAAGCGAACCTTAGTGGACAGCGCCAACAAAGCAGCCGAGCACTTCCGCCGTGCCGTCGAGTTATGGACCGAGGACTTGGTATCTGTCGTCCGACATTGACCGAGGCTGCTTTGGCGCCAAGCTGGAGCATCTCATCTACTCCCGGATCAAATCTCCTCCCGGTATAAGCTCAGCCTCTTCTTCGAGGGGATCGCGGCCCTTGCAGATCTGCGGAAGAAGATCCCAGCGCAACTTCGCCGAGGAGACTGTCGGTGTGCACAGGAACTATGGGCGTGTCTTGCCGACGAAGATCGTATACCGCAATCCCGCATAAACCTCACCAACGTTCTTCGCAGCTTGCGGCCGACGCGAACATGGAGGCTCAAGGAGCAGGTCGCCCACATCATTGCCAAAGTGAACAAGATCTCCGGGGTGGAGGCGACCGCGTAGATTAGGCCTCCTTTATCTTTATCTCTTTTGTTGCTGCATAGGGTGTTATGAACTCATTAGTCATCGCGACAAGTTATTCTTTGTGCGATATTATCTTTATTTTGATCAATAGATGCGATGTTATCTCCTTGTTACGATCCTCAACTTTGTATGCTTCAACCCTCGCTTCTAGGAACTTGCGGCAAGGGGTCCTTGCATGCGCCGAGTGCTTGAACTTCGAAGCAGCCCGGCCAAGGTTTTACCGGCAAGCAACCTTGCAGCGACTAGTCGCAACGCACTTTCGGCTTCTTTGAGCGGACTCAAACGAAACAAGGCGCGACACTTGTCGCAGCTCACTTAAATCGTTGAGCGTGCTCGAAAACAAGACAAGGGTGCGGCTATCCACGGGTAGGTTCCTCCGCGCACAGGTTTTCCATACAAAGTGTGGTTGTTCAAGGAAGGCAACTTAAAATTTTAAAAATTTGAACTGCTCAAATTCTAATAACTTAGCTTTCATGATATCAGTGCGTTCTTCGGCAAGCTTCTCTTTCTTGAACAGCACTTGGTTCATCCTCCATTTCCTTCCCCGCAAACTTGTGCGCGAGAGCGTTCCTTCCTTAGAGGCAAGGAAAGAGAAGAGGGAAACAAGTATCTGGCCTTCGGCGCATATTGCTTACGGATGTATACGTTGCACAAAATGCCAAATAACACATGCAAATTGCAAAGAAAAGCATGCAAAAGGCAAATAGCGAAAACACGTAAACTTTATTGATGCAGGGTCTGCGCGGCTTTGTACAAAGGGTTACATGCAACAATGCAAAGCTTGTACAAAAGGTGGTTGCGGGCGGATCACGGCAACCGCGCCTTATGGGTGAAACTTGCGAAGATGCTCTATGTTCGAGGAGTTGCTCACGGTAAGCCTTCTTCGGTCTCGGCGGACGGCGCCGGGCCTCGTGACTTGTCTCACCCGATAAGGGTCTTCCCACTTCAGCGTCAACTTGTTGGAATTCTTGGCGGACTGAACACGCCAAGAACAAGGTCGCCTTCCTCGAGACTCTGGCTTTGACCTTGCGGCTATGGTAGCGGCGCAAGGCTTCTTTGGTATCGAGCAGCTCGTCTGACAAGAGCTCGAGACGTCCCTCCTCAAGGAGCAATGCATCATCTTGCGCGATTGCTCTTGCTCGAGCTCATCATAGCGAGCACTCGAGGAGATCCGTATCTGAGTTCCGTGGGGAGAACCGCCTCTGCTCCATATACTAGAGCAAAAGGTGTATGTCCGGTGGCTCGATTTGGTGTCGTTCGATTGACCAAAGAGCGCGCGAGCTCCTCTATCAATTTCTTCCGCACTTGCGCAGCTGTCGAAAGTTCTTGTCTTGAGCCCGCGCACTTCAAAGCATTGGCCCTCTCGCTTGACCGTTGGTCCTCGGGTGAGCAATGAAGCGAAACAGACCTTGGCGCCAAGGTCTTGGGCGTCTTGCATGAAGGTGCGACTAGTGAATTGTGTACCGTTGTCGGTGATAATCTGTCGGGGATCCCAAACGGCACACAATCGATCTGAAGAACTTGACCGCTGATTGTCTTTGTCACCTTTCTCGCTGGCTCCACTTCGGCCACTTTGTGAACTTGTCGATTACTACGTACAAGTACTCAAAGCCCCGACAGCAGGGGAAGGGCCGAGGATATCGAGCCCCGCACCGAGAAGGGCGGGACAAAGGATTGTTTGGAGAGCTTGAGTGGTGATGAATCTGCTTTGCATGGGCCTCGCACGCTTCACACTTGGTTACTAGTGCGATTGCATCTTGGAGGCTTCTTGCCAAAGAACCCTTGCCGAAAGCTTTCGACAAGCGCCCTTGCGCCAATGTGGTGGCCGCATATGCCTCCGTGTATTTACGCCAGCAGCTTCCATCCATCTTCTCGGAGATGCACTTGATCGACACCATTGAGCCTTCTTCGCATGCAGCTCGTTATCCACTTAACCGGTACATACTTATTGTCTGGTTATCTTCTCTATTTCTTACGGGTCGTCGGAAGTTCTCCGGTTTGCAAAAACAGACGATCTGCTGCGCCCATGCCGAACTTGGGGCTCAGCGGCAAGGACTAAAGGCATGAGGGCAGCTGCGGGAACCTCGGCTTCTCGGCAAGAACCTCCGGTTCTCTACCGAGTGAAGGTCCCCGACAAGCTTCGCCGGGCGAGGCTTGTCGGGAACACTTGCTTCAATCAGATAGATCCGAGGATCTGCGAGAGCAAACTGTTCCTCGGCGTTACAGTCGTTGATCTTGGGGACCTTGGCGGCGGCCTCGGGGAGACCCGCCCGCAAGTAGTCACCGGAGACCAACTTTCTCTTCTTGGACTGCCCAATTGATGGCGTGGCGGATGGTTGAGTCAGCTTGAGCAAGAAGGTCCCGGTTCCACAGTAACTTCATCAAGCACACTTTGAAAGGCCATCTGCGATTTCATTACGAGCTCTCGGGATGTGCTCCATCTGCAAACCTTCAAAGCGCCTCAAGCTTCCTCACTTCATCGACATAAGCTTCCATCAAAGGGCTCGATAGCTCTTGTTAACTTGCGGACCACCAATCGAGAATCTCCCGCACAATCAACTTCGATCCCAAGTTCGCCGCAATCCACGAGGCGGCGAGCAAACCTTCATACTCAGCGGTGTTGTTTGTCGCTTGCTCCCTTGGGAAGTGCATCTGGATAACATACTTGAGGTGCTCTCCGGTGCTGTAGCGATGAGTACCACGCACGGCACGGCGCCTTGCGATGAGAGGCACCATCAAAGTACATTACCCATTCACTTGTAAGCTTCTTATGCAGGTGTACTTGTTTCTTGGACTTCTTCATCGGGCGTTGGGGTCCACTCTGCTATGAATTCCGCCAAAGCTCGGCTCTGTATGGTTGAAGTACTTTCAAACTTGAGTCCAAAGCTCGGCAGCTCCAGTGCCCACTCAACAATCCTGCTGTTGCTTCGGGTTGTGCAATATCCTCTTCAGTGAGGCGAGTGACCACTTGTTATCTCGTGTGCTCGGAAGTAATGGCGCAGCTTTCTCGAGGCCATGAGGAGGCCGAAAGCAACTTTGCACACCGTAGTATCTTGATCTAGCCCCAGGAGAAGGGAACTTACAAAATACACTGGTGGGTCTTTGGCGCACCTCATCCTGTTCTGTGAGCAGAGTGTCCTTGTCGGGCCGGAGCTTGTCGGTGTAGCCCCTCGCTTGTGGACTTGCTTGCCGGTGGTGTAGCCTCCTCGTCGGACTCCCTCTCCGCTACTAACGCAGCACTAACCACACTGGTTGGTTGCCGCTAGGTACAGCAGACAACTTCTCCTGTGGTCTAGGTGCGACAAGTATTGGAGTGGAGGATAGGTACCGTTCAAATCTGCGGCGCTGCCTCTGCTTCGAGTCCACTTCATGGGACCCGCCTTCTTCAAGATTTTGAAGAAAGGTAGAGGCGCGTTCTGCGGACTTTGAAATGAACCTCTTGAGGGCAGCCACACAACCTGCAAGCCTTGACATCCTTGACTCGCCCGGGCTTCGATCTGCTCAATGGCTTTAATCTTGTGCAGGTTGGCTTCAATTCCCTCTCTGTGACACAAGAACCGAGAAGTTTGCGGAGGGAACTCCAAAGACGCACTTCTCGGGGTTCAACTTAAGTCAGTATCTTCTTGCGGGTTAAAAACGTCTCTTCAAATCTTGAATCAGCGTATCCTTGCTCTTGCTCTTTACCACGATATCATCCATGTAAGCCTCTACATTTACGTGGATCTGTGGCTCAAAAGCGATATACACTACCCTTGCAAATGTTGATCCTGCATTCTTGATCCAAATGGCATGCGTGTGAAGCAATAAGTGCCACATGGAGTGATAAATGCAGTCTTCTCTTCATCCTCTTTGGCCATAAAGATCCGGTGATAGCTCGAGTATGCATCAAGAAAGCGAGTAGCTCACACCCGCGATGGAGTCAACAATCTGGTCAATGCGCGGCAAGGGAATGGATCCTTGGGACATGCTTTATTCACATCGGTGAAGTCTATACACAGCCTCCATTTCCCGTTGGCCTTGCGCCGACGGTCGGGTTTGCTAACCACGTCGGATGGATCACACCTCTAACTAGGCCCGCTGCCTCTAGCTTCTTGATTTCTTGTTGATGAATTCTTGGCGCTCCACGGCTTGCTTCCTCACTTTTTGCTTGATGGGCGCGATGAGGGCAAACAGCAAGCTTGTGCTCAATCACCTTCACAGGAACACGGGGATGTCGGATGGTTGCCATGCAAACACATCGACATTCGCCCATGAGGAAAAGCAACAAGCGCTTTCCTATTCTTTGTCAAGTGTGGCGCGATGGTGAAGGTACCACCAGTGCCGTCCTCCTTGGCGGATACCTTCTTGGTTGCGGCGGGCGGCCATTCCTTTTTACTCTTGCGGTGGAGCTCGGCGGGGCGTCCTCGGCGGCAGCGCAGCACTCAAAGAGGTGCGGTTGCGGAGTGGGCCCCAGAGCACTTGCGGACTTGGTCTTCTTCTTCCCCGGGAGCTTCAGCGGCAAGTGTATTCTTATCGGCCGCGGTGCTGCATCCCGGTAGATCTTGTCGGCGCAGATAAGCGCATCCTTCTTGTTGCCGTGGGCGGTGATGGCGCTTATCGGCCCGGCATCTTGAGTACGTTATAAGCATAATGGGAAGCTGCCATGAACTTGGCGAGGCGGGGCGGCCGAGTATTCCATTGTATGGCAACGGAATATCGGCGACGTCTAAAGTGATGCGCTTCGATCCTGAAATTGAGCTCCCGCCAAAGGTCACCGGCGTAATGATCTTTCCCTTGGGCTTGCTCCGTCCGGGTTGATTCCTTGGAAAGAACCGGTCTCTTGAGCTCGTCATCCGGGATTTGGAGTTTCTTGATCACAGCAGAGGAGATCAAGTTCAGCCCGCCCCGCCGTCAACCAACATTTTGGTGACCTTGAGGTTGCGGATGGTGGGCGAGACCAGCATCGGCAAGCACCCGACGCGGATGGTGCGGTCGGTGATCCTCAAGATCAAAAATGATGGGCGTGCGGGACCATTTGAGGAGCTGCTTGGCGACTCCACGGGCGGCTCATTGCATTCACCTCACGCACCTTTGCTTTAGGCTGGCGGTGGGAGGTGTCTGAGAGGCGCCACCGTCGACGCACAGGACCTCCGTGGCCTTCGGAACTCCTGCTCGCTGTTATCCTCATCCTCCATGTCTTCGTCGTCGTCTTCTTCATCCTCGTCGCGGCCCGGGAGGTCGATCACCTTGCCGCCGCTTGGCCTCGCCACAAGGCGTCCTCCCGGCCATTGAGCGGCCGCTTCTTGCTCGATTCTCCTCCACCACCTTGGGCCTTCTCCTTGTCGCGCCTCTCGTACTCAGCTTTTTGCTGCTCGGCGAGATACTCGATCGCTTGCGATTGGAGAGATCGTGGCCCTTAGTGCGGTGGATTTTGCGATATTGCTTGCCGGGCGATCCCCGCTTGTCGGCTGCCGCTTCTGAGGCGAGCTCCTTGCCGCATCTGCCAGCTGTGTTTGCTTGGCGGGAGCCTCCTTGCCGGACTTCTCGGCGGCAAGCACCTCTTTCTTGTTCTTCTTTCGGTTGTTCCGCCGCCGGCTCTTGTTTGTTGGGCGGTGTCGTCATTGTCGCTTCCTCCTGCGCTTGACATCCTCCCCGAGAGTCTCCTCCCCTCTTCCGCGTCTTGCGCACTTATCGCCAGAGCATAGAGCTCGTGACATCCCGAATCTTGGTCATCGTCATCTCTTCTCGCATGCGGCGATTCGCGCGTTACGGTGGAACGCGATAACCATGGCGGCGAGGTGGACATCGAGGATGTTGTGCTGCACACGTGAAGCGTTGGATGTACTTGCGCAGGATTCTCCTTCCTACAGGCCAAAATGTGGAGATCGCTCTCTGGCCGTGGGGTTTGTGGCCGCCGGTGAAGGCGCCAACAAACGATGGCAAAGGTCTGCCCAAGAAGAAATGGAGCCTCCGGCAAGTGCATAAGCCAAACGAGCGTTCGGCTTAAGCACGAAGCGGAAGTAGTTTGCGAGAATCTTCTCGTCGCGCCCCGGCAGCTGCACGCGATGGTGTGAACCGAGGAATTCGAGGTGCGTCTTGCCGTCGTACTTCTCGATGCGTCGGGCTTGAAATTCTTCGTCTTGGAGCCCTTTGGACACGCCGCGGCTTCGCGGGTGAGCGCAGGCAGCTGCGCGTTCGCAAATCGCACAGTTCACCGGCGCGCCGCGCGTCGGCAGTGTTTCTAGCTCTCTGTTCGATTGTCGCCCGAGCTTCTCGGCGGCGCTCGATGTGGTCCGGCGTCTTCTTATCGCCCGATCGTCGAGGACTGGCGTTGATCCCGCGAGTCCGCGGATCCGACGATGCCGTGGAGCCGTCGTCGGCGTTGTTCCGGCGGGGCGGCGTCTTTCGCTTCCGCGGCGGGGAGTGCATGGTGGTCGCACCCCCGGCGCTCTTGTCGCCGTCGGCCTTCGTCTTCTCGGCTTGCCGCGGCGCGAGTCGCCATTGCTTTGTGGAGATCGTTGTTGGCGGCGTCGAGCTCGATGGTAGCCCTCCGGTCTTGACCTTGTCCGCCGCCGAGGGAAGTCGAGAACATTGCGCCCTTCTGGCGCTTCTGCGGAGTGGAGGGGCGGGAAGCGGCGGTGCGAGGCGGGATATGCTCGGACTCTAACAGCGTTAGAAGGAGCGAGGTCTGCTCCGGCGCCTTCGCTTTGCTTGTGACCGGACGGTGGTCCGGAGCATCCCGCGAGCCTCGGTGTGTCCTTGCCCGGCATGCGGATACCACCTCCGTGGTATGGCGCTGCTGGGTTGTCGTGTCTTGAGATGGGCGCGAATGTCCACGGAGACCGAGCGCGGTCATCCGTCTTGTCCTTGGATGCGGTGGCGCCCGCGAGTGTCCTCGCCGGCGACCACCCTCCGACAGCGTCTCCTCCGCCCACCGTTGGCTCGGTGGCGGCGGAAGAAACGCAGAGCGGGCTCGCAACCTCAAGCCTTCTTCTTGGGGCCATGGCGCAATTGTTGATGAAGTTCTTGATGAAGCCGGAGAGGTTGACGAAGAACGCGCCCGCGCGAACGCCGGATCAGGTCCGCACAACCTCGACGCCCCTACAGCGCGCCCGAAGATGTCGAGGATGCTGCCGCCACGGACACCTATGGGGCGGGGCCCCTTGTGTGTGCGGTACGAGGCGGAGGGAGCACAGAAGGCAGATCGTGGCGAGCACGCTGGCGGCTTTTACCCGGCTTGAGCTCTCCGGAGATAAAACTCCTCTTGCTGCTTTGTGTTTGTATTTGATCTTGCTTGAGAGTGCGGCGTATGGTGGTGTTGCGTGTGTCGAATGGACGAACCCTCCTCGTTGCGCATGGGCCTCCTTTATAGTGCAAGGGTCACCGACAGTGTCAGCGTAGGAGAAAGGGGTAAAAATGTAAAAGAGGTGGTAGTTGGAGCAGTGCGGCAGCGGTGGAGCTACGGTCGTGAGCGATGGTCGCTACCTACTTTGTGATGGGGACAAGGGCATTTAATGCCGTCGCCGTCGACCCAAAAGCTCCGCCCTTGTGTCTCCGTCGCCCGGGCGATGGATCCACCACCGTGAAGTGCCACCGTGTCCCCGGCTGCCTGACCATCCGCCACGCGTCCCGGAAAGGCCCTGGCGTGCGTGGGGCTGATGAGTGGGCCAGCACACAACAATAATTCTCCCGACAAGCAACTTGCCGGGTCTTGACCTTGCGGACCGGGAGCTTGCGGGCTCTGTAACTTGTCGCTCCCGGGCCCTCGCCGGACGCATCTGGCCGCCGGCGTGTCTTCTATGATGTAATCTTCTAGTCTTCTGGCGAGCTCCTCTTGCGGGGGCCTTGCGTGAGTGATGTATCCTTGAGCACAGGCGGCCTTCCGGCAAGCTCCGCTTGCCGGGTCTCGATCTTCTGTCTTGTATGCTTCGTCTTCGAATGGCTTGATATGGAGCAGGAAGGTCTCCGGCGAGCACGTGGTAAACCCTGCCGCGGGAAGCTACAACCGCCCGTGCACAAGTTGGGGTACTGAGGTACCCCTACCTTAGTACACCGACAGACCTGTGCCACAACTTGCATCGACGTAACCCTTTACGACGAACCTTTTGTCACCTCCATAATTGAGAAATATATCCTTACTCAGGATAATTTTGACCAATGTCCAGTGATCTATTCCTAGATCACTATTGTACTCTCTTGTCAAACCAGGGCAGAGTATATAATAGGCCTGGTCCATAGCATGACATACTTTTATAGAACCTATGACTGAGGCATAGGGAATGACTTTTCATTCTCTTTCTATTTTCTGCCGTGGTCGGGATTTGAGTCTTACTCAATTTCACACCTTGCAACACAGGCAAGAACTCCTTCTTTGACTGTTCCATTTTGAACTACTTCAAAATTTTATCAAGGTATGTACTCGTTGAAAAAACTTATCAGGCATCTTGATCTATCTATATAGATCTTGATGCTCAATGTGTAAGCAGCTTCACCGAGGTCTTTATTTGAAAAACTCCTTTCAAACACTCCTTTATGCTTTCCAGAAAATTCTACATCATTTCAAATTAATAATATGTCATTCACATATACTTATCTGAAAGACTGTAGTGCTCCCACTCACTTTCTTGTAAATACAGGCCTTTCCAAAAGTCTGTATAAAACCATATGCTTTGATCAACTCATCAAAGCGTATATTACAACTCGAGATGCTTGCACCACCATTGATGGATCATTGGAGCTTGGACATTTTGTTAGCACCTTTATGATTAACAAAACCTTCTGGTTGCATCATATACAACTCTTCTTTAAAAAATCCATTAAGGAATGCAGTTTTGACATCCATTTGCCAGATTTCATAAAATGTGGCAATTGCTAACATGATTCAGACAGACTTAAGCATCGATACGAGTGAGAAAATCCCATCGTATTCAACACCTTGAACTTGTTGAAAACCTTTCGCAACAAGTCAAGCTTAGTAGATAGTAACACTACTATTAGTGTCCGTCTTCCTCTTGAAGATCCATTTATTTAACATGGCTTGCTGATCATCGAGCAAGTCAATCAAAGTCCATACTTTTTTCTCATACATGGATCATATCTCCGATTTTATGGCCTCAAGCCATTTCGCGGAATCTGGGCTCATCATCCTTCCTCATAGTTCATAGGTTCATCATGGTCTAGTAACATGACTTCTAGAATAGGATCACCGTACCACTCTAGTGTGGACCGTACTCTGGAAGACCTACGCGTTTCTGTAATAACTTGATCTGAAGTTTCATGATCATCATCATTAACTTCCTCACTAATTGGTGTAAGAATCATTGGAACTGATTTCTATGATGAACTACTTTCCAATTCGGGAGAAGGTACAATTACCTTATCAAGTTCTACTTTCCTCCCACTCACTTCTTTCGAGAGAAACTCCTTCTCTAGAAAGGATCCATTTTTAGCAATGAATGTTTTGCCTTCAGATCTATGATAGAAGGTGTACCCAACAATTTCCTTTGGGTATTCTATGAAGACGCACTTCTCCGATTTGGGTTCAAGCTTATCAGGTTGAAAACCTTTTTCATATAAGCATCGCAACTCCAAACTTTAAGAAACGACAGCTTAGGTTTACTGCTAAACCATAGTTCATACGGTGTCGTCTCAACGGATTTAGATGGTGCCTTATTAAACATGAATGCAGCTGTCTCTAATGCATAACCCCAAAACGATAGTGGTAAATCGATAAGAGACATCATAGATCGCACCATATCTAGTAAAGTACGATTCTGACGTTCGGACACACCATTACATTGTGGTGTTCGGTGGCGTGAGTTCTTGAAACTATTTCACATTGTTTCAAATGAAGACCAAACTCGTAACTCAAATATTCGTCTCCACGATCAGATCGTAGAAACTTTATTTTTCTTGTTACGATGATTTTCCACTTCACTCTGAAATTATTTGAACTTTTCAAATGTTCCAGACTTATGTTTCATCAAGTAGATATACCCATATCTACTCAAATCATCTGTGAAGGTCAGAAAATAACGATACACGCCGCGAGCCTTAACACAAATCGGATCGCATACATCGGTATGTATTATTTCCAATAAGTCAGTAAGTCGTTCCATTGTTCCGGGGAACGGAGTTTTAGTCATCTTGCCCAAAAGGCACGGTTCGCAAGCATCAAATGATTCATAACCAAGTGATTCCTGAAAATCCATCTTTATGGAGTTGCTTCATGCGCTTTACACCGATATGACCCAAACGATAGTGCCACAAATAAGTTGCACTATCATTATTAACTTTGCATCTTTTGGCGTCAATATTATGAATATGTGTATCACTATGATCGAGATCCAACAAACTATTTTCATTGGGTGTATGACCATTTGAAGGTTTTATTCATGTAAATAGAACAACAATTATTCTCTGACTTTAAATGAATAACCGTATTGCAATAAACATGATCAAATCATATTCATGCTCAGCATAAGCGCCAAATAACATTTATTTAGGTTTAACACTAATCCCGAAAGTATAGGGAGTGTGTGATGATGATCATATCAATCTTGGAACTATTTCCAACACTCATCATCACTTCCCCTCAACTAGTCTTCGTTTATTATGTAACTCCTGTTTCGAGTTACTAATCTTAGCAACCGAACAAGTATCAAATACTCAGGGGCTACTATAAACACTAGTAAGGCACACATCAAACACCTGTATATCAAATATACCCTTGTTCACTTTGCGATCCTTCTTATCCACCAAATATTGAGGCATTTCCGCTTCGGTGACCATTTCCTTTGCGATGTAAGCACTTTCGGTTTGAGCATTGGTCCAACTTTGAGCTTCTTCGCGGGAGTGACAACTTGCTTGTAATTCTACTTGAAGTTCCCTTTCTTTCCCTTTGCCCTTTTCTTGAAACTAGTGATCTTGTCAACCATCAACACTTGATGCGCTTTCTTGATTTCTACCTTCGTCGATTTCAACATCACGAAGAGTTTGGGAATCGTTTTCGTCATCCCTTGCATACTATAGTTCATCACAAAGTTCTACTAACTTGGTGGCGTTGACTAGAGAACTCATCGATCACTATCTTATCTGGAAGATTAACTCCCACTTGATTCAAGCGATTGTAGTACCCAGACAATCTGAGCACATGCTCACTAGTTGAGCGATTCTCCTCCATCTTTTAGCCATAGAACTTGTTGGAGACTTCATATCTCTCAACTCGGATATTTGCTTGAAATATTAACTTCAACTCCTGGAACATCTCATATGGTCCATGACGTTCAAAACGTCTTTGAAGTCCCGATTCTAAGCCGTTAAGCATGGTGCACTAAACTATCAAGTAGTCATCATATTGAGATAGCCAAACGTTCATAACGTGCGCATACGCTCTCCCGCAATAGGTCCATCACCTAGCGGTGCATTAAGGACATAATACTTACGTGCGAAGAATGAGGATAAACCTCGGATCACGGATCCAATCCGCATCATTGCTACTAACATCTTTCAACACAATTTTCTCTAGGAACATATCAAAATAAACATATGAAAGCAACAACGCAAGCTATTGATCTACAACATAATTTGCAAAATACTACCAGGACTAAGTTCATGATAAATTTAAGTTCAATTAATCATATTACTTAAGAACTCCCACTTAGATGACATCTCTCTAGTCATCTAAGTGATCACGTGATCCAAATCAACTAAACCATGTCGATCATCACGTGAGATGAAGTAGTTTCAATGGTGAACATCACTATGTTGATCATATCTACTATATGATTCACGCCGCCTTTCGGTCTCCGTGTTAGAGGCCATATCTGTATATGCTAGGCTCGTCTAGTTTACCTGAGTATTCAGCGTGTGCAACTGTTTTGCACCCGTTGTATTTGAACGTAGAGCCTATCACACCCGATCATCACGTGGTGTCTCAGCACGAAGAACTTTCACAATGGTGCATACTCAGGGAGAACACTTCTTGATAATTAGTGAGAGATCATCTTATAATGCTACCATCAATCAAAGCAAGATAAGATGTATAAAGGATAAACATCACATGCAATCAATATAAGTGATATGATATGGCCATCATCATCTTGTGCTTGTGATCTCCATCTCCAAAGCACCGTCGTGATCACCATCGTCACCGGCGTGACACCTTGATCTCCATCGTAGCATCAGTGTTGTTACGCCATCTATTGCTTCTACGACTATCACTACCGCTTAGTGATAAAGTAAAGCAATTATAGGGCGTTTGCATTTCATATAATAAAGCGACAACCATATGGCTCCTGCCAGTTGCCGATAACTTCGGTTACAAATCATGATCATTTCATACAATAAAATATAGCATCACGTCTTGACCATATCACATCACAACATGCCCTGCAAAAACAAGTTAGACGTCCTCTACTTTGTTGTTGCAAATTTTACGTGGCTGCTACGGGCTGACCAAGAACCGTTCTTACCTATGCATCAAAACCACAACGATATTTTGTCAAGTTAGTGTTGTTTTAACCTTCGCAAGGACCGGGCGTAGCCACACTTGGTTCAACTAAAGTTGGAGAAACAGACACCTGCTAGTCACCTGTGTGCAAAGCACGGCGGTAAAACCAGTCTCGCGTAAGCGTACGCGTAATGTCGGTCCGGGCCGCTTCATCCAACAATACCGCTGAACCAAAGTATGACATCTTTGGTAGCGATATGACTTATATGCCCACAACTCACTTGTGTTCTACTCGTGCATATAACATCAGCGCATAAAACCTAGGCTCGGATGCCCTTTGTTGGGGAGCGTAGTAATTTCAAAAATTTCCTACGCACACGCAAGATCATGGTGATGCATAGCAACAAGAGGGAGAGTGTTGTCCACGTACCCTCGTGACCGCCGTGGCGAGGCGTTATGACAACGCGGTTGATGTAGTCATCGTCTTCACGATCCGACCGATCCAAGTACCGAGCGTCGGCACCTCCGAGTTCAGACACGTTCAGCTCAATGATGATCCCGGACTCCGATCCAGCAGGTGTCGGGGATGAGTTCCATCGACCGACGGCGTGGTGGCGATGATGATGTTCTACCGGCGCAGGCTTCGCCTAAGCACCGCAACGATATGACCGAGGTGGAATATGGTGGAGGGGCATCGCACGGCTGAGAGCGATCACGAAGATCAACTTGTGTGTCTATGGGGTGCCCCTTGCCCGTATATAAAGGAGTGGGGGAGGGGAGGGCGGCCCTCTCTATGGCGCACCCTAGGGAGTCCTACTCCCACCGGGGTAGGATTCCCCTTTCCTAATAGAACTAGGAGCCCTTCCATGTAGTAGGAGTAGGAGAGAAGGAAAGGGAAGAGAGAAGGGAAGGAAGGAGGCGCGGCACCTCCCCTAGTCAATTCGGACTAGGCCTTTTGAGCGCGGCCTGCCCTAGGCAGCCCTCTCTCTTTCACGTATGGCCCAATAAGGCCCAATACTTCTCCGGCGAATTCCGTAACTCTCGGTACTCGAAAAATACCGAATCACTCGGAACCTTTCCGAAGTCCGAATATAGTCGTCCAATATATCGATCTTTACGTCTCGGCCATTTCGAGACTCATCGTCATGTCCCCGATCTTATCCGCGACTCCGAACTCTTTCGGTACATCAAAACTCATAAACTCATAATAAAACTGTCATCGAAACCTTAAGCGTGCGGACCCTACGGATTCGAGAACTATGTAGACATGACCGAGACACGTCTCTAGTCAATAACCAATAGCAGAACCTGGATGCTCATATTGGCTCCCACATATTCTACGAAGATCTTTATCGGTCAAACCGCATAACAACATATCTTGTTCCCTTTGTCATCGGCATGTTACTTGCCCGAGATTCGATCGTCGGTATCTCAATACCTAGTTCAATCTCGTTACCTGCAAGTCTCTTTACTCGTTTATGTAATGCATCATTCCATAACTAACTCATTAGCTACATTGCTTGCAAGGCTTATAGTGATGTGCATTACCGAGAGGGTCCAGAGATACCTCTCCGACAATCGGAGTGACAAATCCTAATATCAAAATACGCCAACTCAACAAGTACCTTCGGAGACACATATAGAGCTCCTTTATAATCACCTAGTTACGTTGTGACGTTTGGTAGCACACAAAGTGGTCCTCCGATAAATGGGAGTTGCATAATCTCATAGTCATAGGAACATGTATAAGTCATGAAGAAAGCAATAGCAACATACTAAACGATCAAGTGCTAGGTTAACGGAATGGGTCATGTCAATCACATCATTCTCCTAATGATGTGATCCCGTTAATCAAATGACAACTCTTTGTCCATGGCTAGGAAACATAACCATCTTTGATAAATGAGCTAGTCAAGTAGAGGCATACTAGTGACACTTAGTTTGTCTATGTATTCACACATGTATCATGTTTCCGGTTAATACAATTGTAGCATGAATAATAAACATTCATCATGATATAAGGAAAGAAATAATAACTTTATTATTGCCTCCAGGGCATATTTCCTTCAGTGTTTGCATTTTCCCACCATTATCATGGTTATTATGATTACCATTCTGCGCCGGGGCATTCTGTTGTTGACCCTTGTCGTCGTCGTTTTTCTTGCCCTTGCCAGATTTATCATCGTGAGAGGTAGGATCTTTCGTACCGTCAAAGTCAGCATATCTGGTAAGTACGTCCATGAGATTGCCCATATCCGTGCAGTTGCGTTTAAGCTGCTCAAGCTTCTACACAAGAGGCTGAAAAAGACAATTCTTCTCCAAGATTAACACTGCTTGAGCTGCGTGAATGCTATCTGAAGTGTGGATAATATTCGCAACCCGGCGAGCCCAATGATGGGCCGACTCATCCTCGCGCTGCACACAATGCTGCAAATCGACAATTCTCATTGACTGCTTGCAAGGTCCTTGAAAGTTCTTGACAAAATGATCCTTCAACTCCGCCCAGGTGTTGATAGAATTGTGTGTGGGGGGGACAGGTTCTTTAACCATGCGCGAGCCGGCCCTTCCAACATCATAGTGAACTACTTGGCACATACCGCATCACTGACATCCAACATATCCATGGCCATTTCATAACTCCCGATCCAAGCCACCTGCTCAAGATCCACCGTGTAGTTGGGTATTTTGCGGGGACCCTTAAATTCTTTCGGCATGCACTCGCTACGCAAAGCCGGTACTAGGCACGACACTCCGATAGTCCTGGTGCTCGACCCGGCTCCTACCGATGTTGAAGGGATTACCGGGGGTGGCTGATAAGCCCCCTGGTTCACTGCCTCTGCCTCGCGAAGGGCCCTTGCACCGTCCACAATTACTTGAGCATCAGTGCATGCGTTACAGGGCGAGTTATCCTGGGGCGGGTTACGGCGTCGTTCGCTGCTGGAAACTGCCAGCAACTAAGCATGTCGGCTGTAACTACGACTCGATAGTGGGGTCGAGTGTACATGATGCCGATTGTAAGAATAATTAGACTGTTGAGCAATCACTGTCTGTAAAAGTTCAATGGTGTTCCGGGTTTCAACTGCGACCGGCGACTCACCGGTGATAGGAATCGCAGTAAGACGGGTTGATGCTGCTACCATGTTATCCACCGGATTGGAGAAGTGACCTGGTGGTGTCAGAAAATGCTGCGGTGGTGTCTGGACCAGGCAAGGGTCGGGGGCCGGCTCTTCCCTCCGGGCCGGCTCTAGATGAAGAGGTTGAGCCGCCGCCCGACTCTTAGGTACATCAGAGGTAAACTGGGGTATAACCGGTGCTCCCGGAGTACTCGGTCCTGCCCCTGGCATGTTGAACAAGCATGCGGGCTTGTAACTCGGAGGCAAATGGCTCCGGTACCTCCTCTGATGAACTGCAATGGACGCATTTTGCTCAAGGTTTAGACGCCAAGGCTCCATGTTCAGGCGCTCCGCCTCAGCATTAACATGAGCTTGCAATGCAACGGTCTTAGCGTTTTCAGCGTTGATATCCTCCTGGGCCTTGGTCATCTGCTCCTGAAGCTTTGCAATCTCCATGTTGCGCTCTGCCTGATTTTCCGCAGTTACCTCGGTCCCCAGTAAGGTCATAAGGGTGGTCACCAGCTCAGATAGAACTTGAACCGCCGACCTGCCTGAGCCGGATGCTCTAGAAACCGGCATCAGAGGGTTAGTTATTGTCGTTGCTCCAGCTGCCGATGAATTGAGAGCCGATGCCCTCCCCGCCATAAAGATGGCGGCTCGGCACGACGGCTCGTAGGGTCCGAAATAGTGTTGCCATCGGAACAGCCCCCAAGCCCGCCATCATAGAGCAGGTAGATCGACTCAGTCTCCCCGATTGAGGACTCATCATCTGAGTAGACGAGAGTCTCCCTCTAGACACAAAATTTTCGGCAAGTTCCATACCTTGCGTGAAGCCCATGAAGGCATGCTTCCGGCCGGCTGGAATCCGGGCGGGTTGCGCGCGCCGAGCCAGCTCGACGAGGTCGGTGCAGATGGCCGGCTCATGTTCAGATCCGCCGATCTTGCCGATGAAGACGTGGATATTGCCAAAGGGGACCTGGTACCCGTACTCGATTGAGTCGGCCTCGGGGCTCCATCCGGCATCGTCGATGTAGAGCTTGACGCGACGACTCTTTGTCATCCTGCTGACAACATATCACTCGATACCTAGGAAAGAGCCCTTCAAGAACTCGAAACCACCATGCGCTGTCCCCAAGGGAGCAGATTCGCTTGACATACTTTAGAGTGTAGATTCACTCATTTTGCTTCGTACGTAGCCTATAGTGAAATATCTAAGGTCTTATATTTAGGAATGGAGGGGTAATTTTTGCATGTAATTAGCTTGAAACAATAAAATGAGAATAATAGGTCTATGCAAAAATTATGTATCCGTAGCAACGCACCGGTAGTAATTACTAGTTCTCCTAAATTCTTGTACTAAGAAGGCTACCAACCGCACAGATGTTTGCATGCCCTACACACTTCTCCCTGGTGAGGACCCAAGAAGGATCTCATGGGAATTTGAGAGAGAAAGGGGACGAACAAGGAAGAGATTGCAGAGAAAGGGGGAGAAACAGAGCACAAGGAGAGAGATAGGTTCAGACGTTTCTATTCATCAGCCGTGTCCGGTTCCTTAAATAGAAGAGTTATATAAACCCACGCACACCATGCCCTACACACAGTACAGCTAGGCCAGTCACACATTCTTGTCATCCACCTGTCCAGTGGACCCAGGGTCCACTTGTCGGTTGTCCGGCGACGTCGTCAGGGATGGAGCCGTGACATTCTCCCGCATTGAGCTTGATCCTCCTCCCAAATTGCAGCTGACGGAACACGAGCGCGCAACACATAATAATCTTCCCAGGTTGCATGATCAGCAGTGATGCCGTGCCATTGAACTTTGATCTGTGGAATAGCATTGTTTCCCTTCTTCACCATACGTCGATCCAGCACAGCCTCTGGTTGGAGAGTGACAGCCGATAAATCGGGCAGGTCTGGTAGCTCCTGAAAGACTGGAGAGTAGTTGGCAGTGAAGGGTTTTAGCTGCGAAATTTGAAACACTGGATGGATCAGACTTGTATCAGGCAAATCTAGACGATAAGCGGCAGCACCCAGCCGAGCAGTAACTCTGAATGGCCCAAAATATTTAAGAGCTAACTTGCGGCAAGGACGATTGACCAAGGATGATTGTGCATAGGGTTGTAACTTGAGTAAACCGGAGACTTGATTCGTTGTTGAGCACGCAGTAAATTCTCACGCAACATAGCCAGAAAATCCTCACGACCGGCTGCCAATTCCGCAAGAGATGTAGGGAGATCACCAGCATCAATTGGCATGGTACCAAAATTTGGATCCATACCATACAGAGCCTTGAACGGGGTGTTCCCCAGTGAGGTGTGATACGAGGAATTGTACCAAAATTAAGACATTGGTAACCAACGCTTCCATCGAGCTGGACTGTCATGAATAGCACACCACAGATACTGCTCTAAGCATTGGTTTACATGCTCCGATTGGCCATCCGTTTGTGGGTGGTAGGCTGTAGAGTAACACAGTTTAGTGCCAATTTCCTTGAACAATTTCTTCCAGAAACTGCTAGTAAAAACTTTATCACGATCGGAGACAATGGAGGCCGGCACGCCATGAAGACAGACAATAGTATCAATGAACACAGCTGCCACTGACTGTGTTGTATACGGATGTTTTAGAGGAAGGAAATGGGCGTACTTGGTAAAACGATCGACCACCACCAAAATCACCTCAAATCCCTCGGACTTGGGTAACCCATCAATGAAATCCATGGTTATGTCTTTCCATGGGCGGTCAGGAACCGGGAGGGGTTGAAGCAAACCACCAGGCACTATTCTTTCATGTTTTGCCTGCTGACAAACTTGGCATTGTTGAACCCAGTCCGCCACCTGTTTCTTTAGGCCTACCCAATGAAAAAGGTTGGACACCTGCCAGTAGGTAGCCCTGACCCCAAAATGACCTCCAACTGCACTAGAATGCAAAGCGCTAATCAATTTGGTTTGTAAGGTAGAGTTGTTGGGTATCCAGAGGCGACCATTGTAGCGAATCAGTCCTTGGTCCAAGGAATGACCATGTTCATCAGGACTATGTACAGCCAGCTTTGCAAGTAACTCCATGGCCATATAATCAGTTTGATAAGCATTGAGCACCTCCTGCATCCAAATGGATTGACACACAGAGATGGCAGAAATAGTATACACCTGACGGACACGAGACTGTGCATCGGTAGCATTATTGTCAGAACCCTTGCGATAGCGGAATTGGAACTGGAGACCCACCATTTTGGCCATGGCCTTACATTGCAGATCCGAGGTCAGTTGTTGATCATGTAAATGGCACAAACTCTTATGATCAGTGACAATGGTAAAGATACCTCGTTGGAGATATGGCCGCCACTTGTCAATCGCCATTATGACAGCTAAAAATTCCTTTTCATAAACTGATAGTTTCTGATTTTTAACACCCAATGCTCTACTAAGATAAGCAATGGGATGATTGTCTTGGGAGAGAATAGCACCAATGCCTGTGGATGAAGCATCTGTTGGGGAACATAGTAATTTCAATTCCTACGCACACGCAAGATCATGGTGATGCATAGCAATGAGAGGGGAGAGTATTGTCCACGTACCCTCGTAGACCGTAAGCGGAAGCGTTATGACAACGTGGTTGATGTAGTCGTACGTCTTCACGATCCGACCGATCCAAGTACCAAACGTATGGCACCTCCGAGTTCAGCACACGTTCAGCTCAATGACGATCCCCGGACTCCGATCCAGCAAAGTGTCGGGATGAGTTACACAACCTGACGGCGTGGTGGCGATGATGATGTTCTATCGGCACAGGGCTTCGCCTAAACTCATGACGATATGACGAGGTGGAATATGGTGGAGGGGGCACCGCTGCAGCTAAGAGCGATCTTGAAGATCAACTTGTGTGTTCTAGGGTGCCCCCGCCTGTGATATAAAGGAGCAAGGGGGCCGGCCGGCCCTAGGGGCGCGCCAAGGAGGAGGAGTCCTCCTCCTAGTAGGAGTAGGACTCCCTCTTTCCTACTCCTACTAGGAGGGAGAAAGGAAGGGGAGAGGGGAGGAAAGAGGCGCGCCCCTCTCCTAGTCAATTCGGACCCGGAGGGGAGGGTGCGGCCCATCCTGGCTGCCCCTCTCTCTCTCCACTAAAGCCCATAAGGCCCATTACTTCTCCCGGGGGGTTCCGGTAACCCTCCGGCACTCCGGTTTTCTCCGAAAACACCCGGAACACTTCCGGTGTCCGAATATAGTCGTCCAATATATCAATCTTTATGTCTCGACCATTTCGAGACTCCTGTCATGTCCGTGATCACATCCGGGACTCCGAACAATCTTCGGTACATCAAAACTTATAAACTCATAATAAAACTGTCATCATAACGTTAAGCGTGCGGACCCTACGGGTTCAAGAACTATGTAGACATGACCTAGAACTATTCTCGGTCAATAACCAATAGCGAAACCTAGATGCTCATATTGGCTCCTACATATTCTACGAAGATCTTTATCGGTCAAACCACATAACAACATACGTTGTTCCCTTTGTCATCGGTGTGTTACTTGCCTGAGATTCGATCATCGGTATCCAATACCTAGTTCAATCTCGTTACCGGCAAGTCTCTTTACTCGTTATGTAATGCATCATTCCGTAACTAACTCATTAGCTACATTGCTTGCAAGACTTATAGTGATGTACATTACCGAGAGGGCCCACAGATACCTCTCCGACAATCGGAGTGACAAAACCTAATCTTGAAATACGCCAACCCAACATGTACCTTTGGAGACACCTGTAGTAATCCTTTATAATCACCCAGTTACATTGTGACGTTTGGTAGCACCCAAAGTGTTCCTCCGATAAACGGGAGTTGCATAATCTCATAGTTACGAGGAACATGTATAAGTCATGAAGAAAGCAATAGCAATATACTAAACGATCAAGTGCTAGGCTAACGGAATGGGTCATGTCAATCACATCATTCTCCTAATGATGTGATCCCGTTAATCAAATGACAACACATGTCTATGGTTAGGAAACATAACCATCTTTGATTAATGAGCTAGTCAAGTAGAGGCATACTAGTGACGTTATGTTTGTCTATGTATTCACACATGTATCATGTTTCCGGTTAATACAATTATAGCATGAATAATAAACATTTATCATGATACGAGGAAATGAATAATAACTTTATTATTGCCTCTAGGGCATATTTCCTTCAGTCTCCCACTTGCACTAGAGTCAATAATCTAGATTACACAGTAATGATTCTAACACCCATGGAGTCTTGGTGCTGATCATGTTTTGCTCGTGGAAGAGGCTTAGTCAATGGGTCTGCAACATTCAGATCCGTATGTATCTTGCAAATCTCTATTTACTCCCACCTGGACTTGGTCCCGGATGGGATTGAAGCGTCTCTTGATGTGCTTGGTCCTCTTGTGAAATCTGGATTCCTTTGCCAAGGCAATTGCACCAGTATTGTCACAGAAGATCTTCATTGGTCCCGATGCACTAGGTATGACACCTAGATCGAAATGAACTCCTTCATCCGCACTCCTTCATTTCTTTGCTTCGAAGCAGCTATGTACTCCGCTTCACATGTAGATCCCGCCACGACGCTTTGTTTAGAACTGCACCAACTTACAGCTCCATCGTTTAATAAAAACACGTATCGGGTTTGCGATTTAGAATCGTCTGGATTAGTGTCAAAGCTTGCATCGACGTAACCATTTACGACTAGCTCCTTGTCACCTCCATATACGAGAAACATATCCTTAGTCCTTTTCAGGTATTTCAGGATGTTCTTGACCGCTGTCCAGTGATCCACTCCTGGATTACTTTGGTACCTTCCTGCCAAGCTTATTGCTAAGCACACGTCAGGTCTGGTACACAACATTGCATACATGATAGAGCCTATGGCTGAAGCATAGGAAACATCTTTCATTTTCTCTCTATCTTCTGTTGTGATCGGGCATTGAGTCTGACTCAACTTCACACCTTGTAGTACGGGGAAGAATCATTTCTTTGCCTGATCTATTTTGAACTTTTTCAAAACTTTGTCAAGGTATGTGCTTTGTGAAAGTCCTATTAAGCGTCTTGATCTATCTCTATAAATCTTGATGCCCAATATATAAGCAGCTTCACCGAGGTCTTTCATTGAAAAACTTTTATTCAAGTATCCCTTTATGCTATCCAGAAATTCTATATTATTTCCAATTAATAATATGTCATCTACATATAATATCATAAATGCTCTGAGCTCCCACTCACTTTCTTGTAAATCTGAGGCTTCTCCAAAAGTCTCAGATAAAACCAAATGCTTTGATCACACTATCAAAGCGTTTATTCCAACTCGAGATGCTTGCACCAGTCCATAAATGGATCATTGGAGCTTGCACACTTTGTTAGCACCTTTTGGATCAAAAAACCTTCCGGTTGCATCATATACAACTCTTCTTCTAGAAATTCATTCAAGAATGTAGTTTTGACATCCATTTGCCAAATTTCATAATCATAAAATGCAGCAATTGCTAACATGATTCGACAGACTTAAGCATCGCTACGGTGAGAAAGTCTCATTGTAGTCAACCCTTGAACTTGTCGAAAACCTTTCGCAACAAGTCAAGCTTTATAAACGATTACATTACCATCGGCGTCGGTCTTCTTCTTAAAATCCATTTATTCTCAATGGCTTGCCGATCATCGGGCAAGTCAACCAAAGTCCATACTTTGTTCTCATACATGGATCCCATCTCAGATTTCATGGCCTCTAGCCATTTTGCGGAATCTGGGCTCATCATCGCTTCCTCATCGTCATGGTCAAGTAACACGACCTCCAGAATAGGATTACCGTACCACTCTGGTGCGGATCTTACTCTGGTAGACCTACGAGGTTTAGTAGAAACTTGATCTGAAGTTTCATGATCAATATCATTAGCTTCCTCACTAATTGGTGTAGTTGTCACAGGAACCGGTTCTTGTGATGAACTACTTTCCAATAAGGGAGCAGGTACAGTTACCTCATCAAGTTCTACTTTCCTCTCACTCACTTCTTTCGAGAGAAACTCCTTCTCTAGAAAGGATCCGAATTTAGCAACGAAAATCTTGCCCTCAGATCTGTGATAGAAGGTGTAACCAACAGTTTCTTTTGGGTATCCTATGAAGACACATTTCTCCGATTTGGGTTTGAGCTTATTTGGTTGAAGTTTCTTCACATAAGCATCGCATCCCCAAACTTTAAGAAACGACAACTTTGGTTTCTTGCCAAACCACAGTTCATGAGGCGTCGTCTCAACGGATTTTTGATGGTGCCCTATTTAACGTGAATGCGGCCCTCTCTAAAGCATAACCCCAAAACGATAGCGGTAAATCCGTAAGAGACATCATAGATCGCACCAAATCTAGTAAAGTACGATTACGACGTTCGGACACACCATTTCGTTGTGGTGTTCCGGGTGGCGTGAGTTGCGAAACTATTCCGCATTGTTTCAAATGTAAACCAAACTCGTAACTCAAATATTCTCCTCCACGATCAGATCGTAGAAATTTTATTTTCTTGTTACGATGATTTTCCACTTCACTCTGAAATTCTTTGAACTTTTCAAATGTTTCCGACTTGTGTTTCATTAAGTAGATATACCCATATCTGCTCAAATCATCTATGAAGGTGAGAAAATAACGATACCCGCCGCGAGCCTCAACATTCATTGGACCACAAACATCAGTATGTATGATTTCCAACAAATCAGTTGCTCGCTCCATAGTTCCGGAGAACGGCGTTTTAGTCATCTTGCCCATGAGGCACGGTTCGCAAGTACCAAGTGATTCATAATCAAGTGATTCCAAAAGCCCATCAGTATGGAGTTTCTTCATGCGCTTTACACCGATATGACCTAAACGGTAGTGCCATAAATAAGTTGCACTATCATTATCAACTCTGCATCTTTTGGTTTCAACACTATGAATATGTGTATCACTACTATCGAGATTCAATAAAAATAGACCACTCTTCAAGGGTGCATGACCATAAAAGATATTACTCATATAAATAGAACAACCATTATTCTCTGATTTAAATGAATAACCGTCTCGCATCAAACAAGATCTAGATATAATGTTCATGCTCAACGATGGCACCAAATAACAATTATTTAGGTCTAAAACTAATCCCGATGGTAGATGTAGAGGTAGCGTGCGACCAGCGATCACATCGACTTTGGAACCATTTCCCACGCCAAGATCGTCACCTCGTCCTTAGCCAATCTTAAGCAATCCGTAGTCCTGTTTGAATTGCAAATATTAGCAATGAACCAATATCAAATACCGGTACTCTGCGAGCATTAGTAAGGTACACATCAATAACATGTATATCACATATACCTTTGTTCACTTTGCCATCCTTCTTATCCGCCAAATACTTGGGGCAGTTCCACTTCGAAGTCCACCGCTTGCGTGAGAAGCACTCGATCTCGTGCTTAGGTCCAGACTTGGGTTTCTTCTCTTGAGCAGCAACTTGTTTGCTGTTCTTCTTGAAGTTCCCCTTCTTCTTCCCTTTGCCCTTTTTCTTGAAACTGGTGGTCTTGTTGACCATCAACACTTGATGCTCCTTCTTGATTTCTACCTCCGCGGCTTTTAGCATTGCGAAGAGCTCGGGAATAGTCTTGTCCATCCCTTGCATATTATAGTTCATCATGAAGCTCTTGTAGCTTGGTGGTAGTGATTGAAGAACTCTGTCAATGACACTATCATCAGGAAGATTAACTCCCAGTTGAATCAAGTGATTATTATACCCACACATTTTGAGTATGTGTTCACTGACAGAACTATTCTCCTCCATCTTGCAGCTATAGAACTTATTGGAGACTTCATATCTCTCAATCCGGGCATTTGCTTGAAATATTAACTTCAACTCCTGGAACATCTCATATGCTCCATGACGTTCAAAACGTCGTTGAAGACCCGGTTCTAAGTCGTAAAGAATGGCACACTCGAACTATCGAGTAGTCATCGCTTTGCTCTGCAGACGTTCTTTAACGTCGTCGGTTGCATCAAGAAGAGCTGGCACCCAGCGGTGCTTCGGGGCGTAATTCTTCTATGCACAATGAGGATAATCCTCGAGTTACGGACCCGATCCGTGTAATTGCTACCATCATCTTTCAACTTTGCTTTCTCAAGGAACGCTTTAAAATTCAATGGAACAACAAAGACGAGCCATCTATCTACAACAAACATAGACAAGCAAAATACTATCGGTACTAAGTTCATGATAAATTTAAGTTCAATTAATCATATTACTTAAGAACTCCCACTTAGATAGACATCCTCTAATCCTCTAAGTGATTACGTGATCCATATCAACTACACCATGTCCGATCGTCACGTGAGATGGAGTAGTTTCAACGGTGAACATCAATATGTTGAGCATATCTACTATATGATTCATGCTCGACCTTTCGGTCTCCGTGTTCCGAGGCCATATCTGTTATATGCTAGGCTCGTCAAGTTTAACCTGAGTATTCCGCGTGTGCAACTGTTTTGCACCCGTTGTATTTGGACGTAGAGCCTATCACACCCAATCATCACGTGGTGTCTCAGCATGAAGAACTTTCGCAACGGTGCATACTCAGGGAGAACACTTCTTGATAATTTTAGTGAGAGACCATCTTAAAATGCTACCGTCAATCAAAGCAAGATAAGATGCATAAAGGATAAACATCACATGCAATCAATATAAGTGATATGATATGGCCATCATCATCTTGTGCTTGTGATCTCCATCTCCGAAGCACCGTCGTGATCACCATCGTCACCGGCGCGACACCTTGATCTCCATCGTAGCATCGTTGTCGTTCGCCATCTATTGCTTCTCGACTATCACTACCGCTTAGTGATAAAGTAAAGCAATTACAGGCATTGCATTTCATACAATAAGCGACAACCATATGGCTCCTGCCGATTGCCGATAACCGGTTACAAAACATGATCATCTCATACAATAAAATATAGCATCACGTCTTGACCATATCACATCACAACATGCCCCGCAAAAACAAGTTAGGCGTCCTCTACTTTGTTGTTGCAAATTTTACGTGGCTGCTACGGGCTGAGCAAGAACCGTTCTTACCTCGCATCAAAACCGTAGCGATAGTTCGTCAAGTTAGTGTTGTTTTAACCTTCGCAAGGACCGGCGTATGCACTCGATTCAGCTAAAGTGAGAGAGCAGACACCGCCAATCACCTTTAAGCACGAAAGTGCTCGTAGCGGTGAAACCAGTCTCGCGTAAGTGTACGCGTAATGTCGGTCCGGCCGCTTCATCTCACAATACCGCCGAGCCAAAGTATGACATGTTTGGTAAGCGGTATGACTTGTATCGCCCACAACTCACTTGTGTTCTACTCGTGCATATGACATCTACGCATAAAACCAGGCTCTGATACCACTGTTGGGGAATGTAGTAATTTCAAAATTTTCCTACGCACACGCAAGATCATGGTGATGCATAGCAACGAGAGGGGAGAGTATTGTCCACATACCCTCGTGGACCGTAAGCGGAAGCGTTATAACAACGTGGTTGATGTAGTCGTACGTCTTCACGATCTGACCGATCCAAGTACCACACATACGGCACCTCCGAGTTCAGCACACGTTCAGCTCGATGATGATCCCCGGACTCTGATCCAGCAAAGTGTCGGGGATGAGTCCCGTCAGCACGACGGCGTGGTGACGATGATGATGTTCTACCGGTGCAAGGCTTCGCCTAAACTCCGCGACAATATGACCGAGGTGGAATATGGTGGAGGGGGGCACCGCACACGGCTAAGGAACGATCTTGAAGATCAACTTGTGTGTTCTAGGGTGCCCCCTGCCCCCGTATATAAAGGAGCATGGGGGGAGGCCGGCCGACCCTAGGGGCGCGCCAAGGAGGAGGAGTCCTCCTCCTAGTAGGAGTAGGACTCCCTCTTTCCTACTCCTACTAGGAGGGGGAAAGGAAGGGGGAGAGGGAGAGGGAAAGAGGGGGGCACCGCCCCCTCCTCCTAGTCCAATTCGGACCAGAGGGGGAGGGGGCGCGCGGCCCATCCTGTCTGCCCCTCTCTCTCTCCACTAAAGCCCATAAGGCCCATTACTTCTCCCAGGGGGTTCCGGTAACCCTCCGGCACTCCGGTTTTCTCCGAAAACACCCGGAACACTTCCGGTGTCCGAATATAGTCGTCCAATATATCAATCTTTATGTCTCGACCATTTCGAGACTCCTCGTCATGTCCGTGATCACATCCGGGACTCCGAACAATCTTCGGTACATCAAAACTTATAAACTCATAATAAAACTGTCATCGTAACGTTAAGCGTGCGGACCCTACGGGTTCGAGAACTATGTAGACATGACCTAGAACTATTCTCGGTCAATAACCAATAGTGGAACCTGGATGCTCATATTGGCTCCTACATATTCTACGAAGATCTTTATCGGTCAAACCGCATAACAACATACGTTGTTCCCTTTGTCATCGGTGTGTTACTTGCCTGAGATTCGATCGTCGGTATCCAATACCTAGTTCAATATCGTTACCGGCAAGTCTCTTTACTAGTTATGTAATGCATCATTCCGTAACTAACTCATTAGCTACATTGCTTGCAAGGCTTATAGTGATGTGCATTACCGAGAGGGCCCAGAGATACCTCTCCGACAATCAGAGTGACAAAACCTAATCTTGAAATACGCCAACCCAACATGTACCTATGGAGACACCTGTAGTAATCCTTTATAATCACCCGATTACGTTGTGGACGCTTTGGTAGCACCAAAGTGTTCCTCCGTAAACGGGAGTTGCATAATCTCATAGTTACAGGAACATGTATAAGTCATGAAGAAAGCAATAGCAATATACTAAACGATCAAGTGCTAGGCTAACGGAATGGGTCATGTCAATCATATCATTCTCCTAATGATGTGATCCCGTTAATCAAATGACAACATATGTCTATGGTTAGGAAACATAACCATCTTTGATTAATGAGCTAGTCAAGTAGAGGCATACTAGTGACGTTATGTTTGTCTATGTATTCACACATGTATCATGTTTCCGGTTAATACAATTCTAGCATGAATAATAAACATTTATCATGATATGAGGAAATAAATAATGACTTTATTATTGCCTCTAGGGCATACTTCCTTCAGCATATGTTTCCACTGCAAAAGGTTTACTGAAATCTGGCAAGGCTAACCCTGGAGCACTGGTCATAGCTGTTTTCAGGGTTTGAAAAGCTACAGTAGCTTGTTCAGTCCATAGAAAGCCCTTCTTTGTCAGCAATTGAGTCAAGGGTTTGGCCATAGTTCCATAATTCCGAACAAACTTTCGACAGTAACCTGTCAATCCAAGGAATCCCCGTAGTTCAGTAGCATTGGTAGGCTGAGGCCACTGTTCCATAGCCAGAGTCTTTTCTGGATCTGTAGCCACACCTTTTGAGGAAATCAGATGGCCCAAGTATTGAATTTCAGTCTGAGCGAAAGAGCATTTGGAAAGCTTCACAAACAACTGATGCTCACGCAAGGTCTGCAGTACCGAGCGGAGATGCTCCAAATATTCCTCCCAAGTGGTACTGAAAACTAGAATGTCGTCCAGAAATGTGATGACATACTTGCGATTAGCTGGAGCTAAAATGTTGTTCATTAAGCACTGAAATGTTGGTGGTCCATTGGTCACCCCAAACGGCATAACACGAAATTGGAAATGTCCTGAATGTGTCTTGAATGCAGTCTTCTCCTCATCTGGTTCATGCATACGGATTTGGTGGTAACCTGCCCTGAGGTCCAGCTTGGAGAAATTTTTTGATCCTGCCAGTTCATCAAGTAATTCATCGACAATAGGAAGAGGGAATTGTTCTTCACAGTGATGGCATTGAGTTTGCAGTAATCCACGCAGAAACGCCAGCTGTCGTCTTTTTTCTTAACCAAATGTACTGGAGAAGCGTATGGGCTCATGCTAGGTTTCACAATCCCTGCTTTGAGCATCTCTGCCACTTGTCGTTCAATCTCATCTTTCTGTTGTGGCGAGTATCGATAAGGCCGGGAGTTAGGAGGGTTATGTCCCACTTCCAAGGTAATTGCATGATCATACACTCTGTGTGGAGGAAGACCAGTTGGAGTTTCGAACACATCTTGGAATTCTGTTAAAACTGCAGCTAAATCTTCTGGATACGAGCCCGACTTAGAAACTGCATTACCAGAAGGAGGATCAACCACTGCCATAGCCCAAACATCATTGCCGTGCAGAGCTTTGTCCAGTTGCTCTATCAACATCGGTTGCAATTGCATAGGGGAAACAGGTTGAACACCTTGAAGGGAAATCGTAGCATCACCATGTACAAACTGTAAAGATTTTCCCTCCCAATCACAAGTCATTGGACTGTGACACTTCAGCCAATCCATCCCCAAGACAACATCATATGCTCCCAGCTGGAGTACTCGCATTGGTGTTCTAAAAGTGTGACCCTGTGCCCACCAAGTAAAATTCGGGGCCTGAAACTTGGATTCCATAGCTTGACCATTTGCAACAGTAACTTTCACTGATGGAACAACGACCAAGTCCAATGAAGCGCGCTTGGCAAAGTTTTCATCCACAAAGCTGTGACTACTGCCCGAGTCCACGAGTGCTAACATGACCTGGTTGCCCACCAAAGCTCGGATGCGAATCATTTCAGCATTATCAGCCCCAGAAACTACATGAGCCGAGATCTGACAGCATTCCAAAGTTTCGGGTTCACTCAACAGCTCCAATGCTTGGACAACATCTTCCCTCAAAATTTCACCGTGCTCTCCCAGCTGGATTGTGAGGAGTTGCATAGGCTTTTTACACTGATGTTCCTTACTATATTTTTCACCACAACGAAAACACAGCCCGTTGGCACGACGATAATCTCTTAACTGACGTTCTCTTCCAAAATCATCTGTGTTTTTCTTCTGCACTGTAGTAACAGGGGAAACTATAGGCAGACCTGGCTGGTGATGTGCAAAACGCTGAAACCTGGGTTTGGTTTTCTGTAATTCCAATTCTTCCTCCTGTATCTTGGCTAAAGCAACTGCTCGAGTCACACTGGTGGGAGCTTGTAAACGAACTGCAGTGCGAACCTCATCCTTCAGACCAAACACAAAGTGAGAGATGAAAAATTTTGTGTTCAAGGAGGGATCCAGAGCAATCAGGTGATACATTACGGCCTCAAATGCAGAACGATACTCAGAAACTGAACCTGTCTGACGGAGTTGCAGTAAACTGTGCATTTGAGTTTCAAATTCCTCCTCACCAAATTCCTGTACCACTGCTCCACTGAATTCTTCCCAAAGCAAAATCAGACGGCGGCGCTTGTATGCTTGCCACCACAACGCTGCATGGCCTTCCAAGTACAAGGTTGCAGTTGACACCCACTGATGAGGTGAGACGTTGTACATCTCAAAGTATGTCAGTGCCATGTCTAGCCACATACGGGGATTTTCTCCACTGAATCTCGGGAAGTCATGCTTGGGTGGTTTGGCATGGTACTCACGGTCATTCTCCCGTACTCGTTCCTGTCCAGAATCCCGACGAGGTGCAGCAACGTGCAGCTGTTCTGGGCCAACACACGGCGACGCTCCTGAACCTGCTCGTGCACCCGGGTCGCTGCCGCTGGTTCCACTGGTGAAACGGGTGCAGTGATGTAACCTGTACCTGGTGGTTGCTCATCCGGCTCCTTCAGGAGCGGTGGTAGGTCGTTGGTGAGTCGCGGAGCCGGACGTGGTGCGGAAGATGTCCCTGCGTCCATGGCGTCCCCCGTCACCGTGGATCCTCCTCCAGCAGCATGGATCTCGGCCTGCCGGTGATGAATTTCATCGATGTTCTCTTGCGTCGACTCGATCTGTTTGCCCAAATTCGTGAGACGGAGATCCATGGCGTCGAACTTGGTAAGCAAGGCAGTCAGCGTCGCCTGGATGGTCCCCGAGTTTTTCCCCATGGCGGTGAGGACGAGCTTGGTCTGCGCCGATGGCAGCGGTGGCTTCGACGGCGCCGTTGCGGCTCGCTCCAAATCAGGCTAACCCCGCTTGGGATTTTGGGCGAAAATTTGTGAAACAAATTTCCGCACCCTTCGCGGTGGAATTTTACAGCCCGATCGAGAGATTATGAGCGCAGACGGTAGCGATCTAGGCTCTGAATACCATTTGTGAGGACCCAAAAAGGATCTCACGGGAATTTGAGAGAGAAAGGGGACGAACAAGGAAGAGATTGCAGAGAAAGGGGGAGAAACAGAGCATAAGGAGAGAGATAGGTTCAGACGTTTCTATTCATCAGCCGTGTCCGGTTCCTTAAACAGAAGAGTTATATAAACCCACGCACGCCACGCCCTACACACAGTACAGCTAGGCCAGTCACACATTCTTGTCATCCACCTGTCCAGTGGACCCAGGGTCCACTTGCCGGTTGTCCGGCGACGTCTTCAGGGATGGAGCCGTGACATCCCTGACCAGTGATTCCCCTCTGCCCTGCCCACTCCTTCCCATGGAGCTCGACGCCGCCCAAAACCCTAACCCTGAACCACCCATCTCCGCCTACTACCAGACGCGGGCGGAGCACCATGCCGTCGTCTCCAGCGATTGGCTCGACCACGCAGCCGCTGCCGCCTCTCTCCCCGATGCGCACGCCGACGCCGACGCCGCCCCACCCCCCTCCCCCGGGAGCAACTGCGGCGGCGTCATCGAGGAGTTCAACTTCTGGCGCCGCAAGCCGGAGGCCGCCGAGGCGGTTGCCGCCATCATGGCGCTCGCCGCCGTCATCCGCTCCAGCAGGGCCACCACCATGATGGAGCTCGAGATCGAGCTCAAGAAGGCTTCCGACAAGCTCAAGGTCCCTAAAGCCCAGTGCAACCCCCCCCTGCCCCCATCCCCCCATTCCATCGTACGGCTTCCATGTGGTTGTTTGGTGTTGTGTACCGCATTGCAACTGACAAGATTTTTCTCACATGTGAGTTTCTATGACATTCCGATCGATGATTGCTTACTTAGGATTGCTGTTGTCAAGTTAGGAAGGATAGTAGACGATATTTTTTGAGTGACAAACTGGGCCTTCAGCTGTCTGACTCCACTCTTTTGGTAGCATAAATCATGTTTCTGAATCTACATTCTAGAGGGGTTAAAATATTACTCTCAAAAGAAGAGATAGCATTTTGTACAATTTTTTTTCTTTCTTTGTGAGAAGCTTATGAAAATACAATGTGTAGTGCTTCTTATTATGGCTGTCATGGTCTCAAGTGTTCCACTCAGATTGTTTCACAACTAAATATTTTTTTTCTACAAAAGATATAATTAGAAATGTCAGTTGTGTTCGCCCACTTTGCCTTTTTGCACTATCTCTGATGTTTTCTGTGGTGTTGGAAATAAAGGCCCTTCTGCAATGGCATAAAATCTGTTTGGTATGCTTGTAGTGGCATGTACAAAATTCCACCCATCATGTTCTCTCTAGTCCTTAGGGTTTGAATTATGTTCACAAGTTGATGTTTTCTAATGATGAAGTGATTAAGCTGCTTATAGTCTTTGAACATTTTGTTATGGAAGCCCTCATGCGGTGCTGACTACTTGAATTCACACTGAAAACATGTCTATATTTCAGTCCTGGGATGCTACTTCCATTTCTCTGTCTGCTGCTTGTGATTTGTTCATGCGCTTTGTAACAAGAACATCACATTTGGAGCATGAGAAATTTGATGCAGCAAAATCACGCCTAATTGAGCGAGGGGAAAAGTTTGGAGAGATATCATTAAAGGTTACCTGTAATTTACTATATACTGTTCTTGTAAGATGGTTTATGCTTTGAACTAATTTGGTAGAAGAATATTTGTGTAGGCCCGTAAGACAATTGCAATGCTCAGCCAGGATTTCATCTCAGATGGGTGCACTATGCTGGTACATGGTTATTCCAGAGTAGTGTTGGAAATCCTGAAGCTAGCTGCCTCAAATCGCAAACTCTTCCGTGTATTATGCACAGGTATTTTGATCTAGTCTTTTCTCTATTCAGTGGTCTCAACACGCTTGCAGTGTATTCTCCATTCAGGGTCATCAGTGTGATATTTTACTGTGAGGGCTTGGGAGATCGTATTCTTGCAGAAGGCGGTGAGGGTTGAGGTGATCTCAACATCTTTTTCATGTACGAAAAGTAGACGGCGTGTGAGGGTTGGGAGTGATCTGAACACCTTTTTCGTGTACGAATAGTAGGCCGCAATGAGGGTTGTGACTGATCTCAACACCTTTTTCGTGTACGAAAAGTAGACCGCATTGAGGGCTAGAGATCATATTCATGCATGAAATTGCACCCTAATGTGTTTCCACTGAAATTCTATTTTCTATACCATTATATAGTACTACCTCCGTCTAAGTGAATAAGTCATTCGCGTAGTTCTAGGTCATCGATTTGAGGAATTAAATGTATTATATGTCATGAAAAGTATATCACTAGATTTCTACAAGGATGTAGTTTTTAAATATATATTTTTTGTCACATATAATACATATTTAGATAGTTAAATCGTCAACCTAGAACTACGCGAATGACTTATTCACCGAGACGGAGGTAGTAGCAGTTCTGAATGAATATAGAGCATCAACCCTAACCATTGGTATCTTAAATCCAACAGTTTAAAGCAGCAGGATTCGCATGAACAGTAACCAGCAGGTGCTTCCATGCTTTTCTACTAGAACCATCATATCACCCTTGTCATTAAAAGGTCCATGCTTCCCAAGCCAGCTTGCAGCGCTAGCAGAGGACGATTTAGCGGGTTTGAGATAGTCTAGAAAGGAAACGCCGGAACGGGAGAGAAGGAAGCTAAAGTAAACAGTTAGATTAGTTAGTGTGGATCCCACCAGTTATAGTTCGCCAAAAAATCCCCACCGGCTCCATACTCTTTGTTTTTTACAAACAACAATCAGTGGGGTTTACGCTTTTCTATTATTTCATTTCTCGCTTCCTTCGCGTTGAATAATTTCACAAGGCAATCTACTGTTTATCTACTTTTACCAAAATCACTTCGCAACGTTCAGACGTGCAATGCTAGTATACAGTAGTTCTTTAGTCATATCTTACCTCTTTTTAATCTCAGCGGTTAGATGTCGTGTTGAATGGGTACATCTTGAGTGGAGAGATTTGCAGTTCTAAGTTTTGTTGTTAGCCTTCCTCATGGCTAGTAATCACGATAACCAATGTGGAAACTTTTCTGTTAAGTGGAATTTCTCATGTTTGTCTGTTATGTTTATTTACCTGCAGAGGGCAGACCAGACAGAACTGGCCTACGAATGTCAAATGAACTTGCAGCATTAGGTATTCCTGTTAAGGTGCTAATTGATTCAGCTGTTGCTTACTCCATGGATGAAGTTGACATGGTATTTGTTGGCGCTGATGGGGTTGTTGAAAGTGGAGGAGTTATTAATATGATGGGGACTTACCAGATAGCTCTTGTAGCTCATAGCATGAATAAACCTCTATACGTGGCCGCTGAAAGTTATAAGGTACTGCCTGCTATGATAAGCTATTTAAAAATTGTTTCACTAGTTGCTCTGCAAACTATTCTCATGTTACTTTCTGTAATAGGAATAAATGAAACATAACTGTTGAATAGTTAAGAACAGCGAGTAAAAATTGTTGTATATTTAAGAATATACTCCCTCCGTAAAGAAATATAAGAGCGTTTAGATCACTAAAGTAGTGATCTAAATGCTCTTATATTTCTTTACAGAGGGAGTAGTAAGGACCTCTATTTGACATGGAGACTCACACTTGTTAGGGTGTTGCCGTTTTCTTTATTGTTTTTAGAGAGAATTTTCATGGATCCTTAAGCTGATCAGCCATCCATAATGTGAGAGCAATTTGATATGGAAGTATCGTTTCAAACTTCCACTGTTATCCACCATATGTCCTGTACATTTTAAGGAACTTTTTCTTAGTATTCTGCACTCTGCAGATCTACACATCATAACTTGCGAGAAACTACTTGCACAAATCATTCATCACTTACTGCATGTCTTATTTCAGGATTTCTTATATCTCGCAGTAGGTATTCACCAAAGTTTATTTTACTTAAACTGTCGCAACTTAAGTTCAGTTGATGATTACATAGTAAATTAGTTCTAGATTGTAGACAAGTGTATTAAATGATGGTTTATCTTGCATCCTACTCCCTCCGTTCATAAATAAGACGTACCACATCACTTATTTGTGAACGGAGGTAGTATTATATAACTATTTATGACTGTCTTTGTCTATAGCATGATTGATCGATTGATGGAAGTGTCAGTGTGTTTGATAACATAGCCCTGTATATTTGATACTCTTGTAGTTTGCTCGTCTATATCCCCTGGACCAGAAGGACATGACACCAGCTCATCGACCGATAGATTTTGGAGTTCCGATACCTGCTGGTGTGGAAGTTGAGACATCGGCAAGAGACTACACTCCTCCCCAGTACCTCACACTTCTTTTGACTGATCTTGGTGTTCTGACACCATCCGTTGTGAGCGATGAGCTCATCCAACTGTACCTATGATCACTGCTAAGATATATGTTCTCCAGATCAGATGTAATGTACTGTAGTTGAATTAAGGTTTTCCCTGTCTCTCACTGTATGTTGTTATCTTTCCCCCGCTGCTGAAATGTCTAGAAGAATTCTCTAAAACCTTAGGTGAGAAGATGATCCATTTTACCTGAGCGTTGTTCTGGAGTCGAGCAATAATTTTGGTCTCAAGTGACATCGTGCAAATTTGCAGTGTTTGCTCTACTGGATTCGAATGAGTGCAAAGTTTAACTTTCCTTGTGGCATTTGTGAATTTACAGAATACCTCATCTTTGGTATTGTACCTTCTGCCATTGGATCGATTGCTAATGATTGAGTTGAATGGTACCGTCTTGCAGTGCTAAGGGCATGTACATTAGTTTAGACTGATGTCGTCTGTCACGTCACGTTATAGACAGCACAAAAGACACCCAATACATCAGGCTGTCTGTTTGACAGTCCGTAGCACCATAAAATCTGGAAATCTAATCTGGAAATCTTTATTTGGCGTACGGTACATCCCATGTCGCGTTACACTGGCCAATAGACACATGAAGGTCTCGCCTATATGCCCCTCATGCACAAATGAACAGGAAGACACGAAACACGTATTGTTCCTCTGTCAGAAGGCAAAAGAGGTTTGAAAAAAACCGGGGTTGTGGGGGGTGATTAAAGAAGCATGTGTTGTTGATAGGGCAGGAGAAGCAATCCTTGAATTTTTACTTTTGAAGCCAGAAACTGAAATAGCTACTCTAGGAATCCAGAATGTACGTGAACTAATAACTATAACCGCTTGGTATTTATGGTGGGATAGATGTAGGCTGGTTCATGAAGGTAAGGCTCAAAACGCACAACTATCCATGGGGATTAGGGTAATAACAACAAACTATGTAAATGCCCATTCCCCGAATGCATCTATTAAAAAAGGAGGATGGAGCAAACCTCCTATGGGACTTGTTAAGCTAAATACTGATGCTTCGTTTGATCATGATCGGCTTAGTGGTACAGTTGGGGCTGTTCTTAGAGATGATAAAAGAAGATTTATTGCCGGCGGAAACTGGAAGTTTGACTGGTGTGCAGATGTTCTGACAGCGGAAGTTTTGGCCCTAAGGTTTGGATTATTACTTGCTCATAGGGCGGGATGCAAGCGCCTAGAGGTCAACTCAGACAATATTGAAGTCATCAACACAATGAAGAATGGAGGACAATCAGCGGGAGCGGCGGCGGCAGTTTTTGATGATTGCTATTTTTTGGCTTGTGATTTTTCTCTTACTAGGTTTGAACATTGTAATAGGGAGGCAAATAAGATGGCTCATGAACTAGTTAGATTAGCAAAAATTTCCGTGACAAATGAATATTTTGAGGAACCCATGGATGAAATTATACCTCTTCTTATGGACGATGTAACTGTTATTTGCAATTAATAAAGCTAACGATTTATTTCAAAAAAATATGGAAATTTTGGTAAACAATCGAAGTTAGTTATTGCTAATTAAAACAATATGAGAGATTTTCTTGGGCCATTACAGACGACCCAATCGTACAACGGCAAAAAGGGCGTCGCTAAGAAACGACTTCTGCGGCAATCGTTCGTCGGTATTTCTACATACGACCATCTTCTCTCTCTTTTATCTCTCTCTTCCACGTAATCAAATATCGTACATAGGCTCACTTACAGACGGCTGAGTCTATGTCGTTGTACATGCCCTAAACAATATGGCAAATTGGCGGTTGTTGCCAACTATCCTAGGGATTTGGATGGTGACATCGGGTATGGAGCATAAAATAACATCACGTCTGTTCTGAATTATAAAATCTTTTGGATATTTCAATACGGATCAAAAGTTAGCAACACATGATTCGTGTTCAACTGCCGATAGGTCGACCTAAGGCAGCCCGTAGCTGTTGCTGCATGCCCTTACGGGTCTCTCTTGGAGGTACCCTAATTTTCTATTTACTCATTCCCCGTGCTCAAGGACCGATCAGATCGACCTAGGGCAGCCCATAGCCTCCGTGTGTCCTTACGGGGTCTCTCTTGGACGTGTGTGGTTTCGGGTTTATGAAGGAGCCTCGATGGAAGCGCAATACGCAAGACACGCCGGAGAGGTCTTTTGCAAATAGGCACAGATCTATTTACGAGAGTTCACTGAAAGTATAAAGTATGACAAACATAATAAAAATTAAATTGAGATTCATATACCATTGAAAGACTACTACTATCGCCTCAACTAGAGCATGCCTGACCTTATCGATGATGGTCGGAAAGTCTTCATCCACGTGCCTCTAAGGACCGACCAACGCTCTGGGGACGCAGTCGTCGTTGCAAAATCAGGGAATTTGTGCCTATCGGCATTTCATGAGTTATGAAAATGCAAGAAAGGATACTAAATCTCGTCATTAACTGAATTCTGGATAGAAAGATTAAGAAGAACAAAGTATCCAAGCCAAAGAACGTATCGCCAAAAATCCTGACAAATGATGTTGAGACGAGAGTCTGTGTTTTTGAACCACGAAAGACTTGGGGCGTGTTTGGTTGCCCGCATTAGGCCCAGCCTGGCCTGTGCGGGAAGAATTTGGCCCGTTTGGTTTCCTGCATTCACTGTGCGGCCCGCATCGCATGAAACTTAAAGCACATCCAGGCCAGGCCCAGGGGAAACGTACAAATCGCCAGTAGCTCGCGAGCCTGGCTCGGGCAAGGCAGGGGAGGGCGACACGCTTCTCCCCTCGTGCGAGCAGGGGAGATGGCGCGAGCTCGCCCGCATCGCCGAAAAATCGGCGGGATGATTTCGGCTCACTTCCCGCCGTTCCACCCCTATTTAGCCCCTCCCACACCGCCCCAACTCCCGCCACTATTCTTCCTCCGTTCGAGCTTTCCTGCCGACGCGCATCGGCACCGACGAGTAGGTAAGCGGCGCATCTTCATCGGCCGGCGGTCCACAACGTCGGAGCTCCTTCACCGGCCGGCGTTCATCTTCCACGACCGTCCCCCCTCGTCCTCAAGCTGCAGCCATGGCCTCTGTGAGTTCAATCCCCTTTCTCTCTGTTCCTTCTAGCTAAATCTGAGCTGCAGCTAGGGTTTGATCTAGATGCATGGTTGATTAGTGGTCTGATCTGTGAGCTGATATGGTTGGTTGCTATGCTGCAGTTGCAATTTGTGGTAGGGCTAGATGTTCAAGCATGTGGTAGGCTAGATTAGTAGTAGAGTTTGAAGTTGAACCTTGTGCTTGTGTTGAATCATGCTTAGATCTGTGATTTGTAGCTATTGGTGGTCCATTTGTAGCATGCTGTTTGTTGTAGATGTATATTTCTGCTCATAGATTGTCTGGTATGCTTAGTATGATAGTGATGAAGCATGTGCTTGCTATGATAGTGATGAACCATGTACATGTATGCTCCTGCTTTCATGGATTGTCCGGTATGTTGTGTGCTATGCTCACTGTCAATGCATGCTACGATTGTAGGACATGACCACGCAGACGCAAGATCTTAGTCAGGCTCTTGTCGTGTTCGACGACCAGTTTGCTCCATCGTTTGTCGAGGACTCGCAACCTATGTCCGAGATGGCACCTGATTCAGAGGTGTTCGAGTATGATTCCCTCTATGTGCCAGTAGTGCTCGTTGAGCCAACTCCTCCTGTTGCTGCTGCCGCTGCAATCAAGCTAGCAGCAGCAAAGGCAAAGAAGGATGGTAGGTCCAACAACATGAAGTGGCAGCCGTCCATGTCCATGTTCATGCTGAACAAGATGTGTGAGCTCATCCCTAGTGGAGTTAGGACTGACAAGGGCTTCAAGGAGGTGCACTTGAACACCGCTATGAAGCAGTGTTCGAAGTTCTGTGGCAAGAGGTGTCGCCATCCGGTGTACAACCACCGAGGAAGTGGAGAAGTCGATGGATCCAAGTGTCCAAGCCGAGATCTTACCGGCACCTCATGGGATGAGAACACTTGCTCCATAGTTCGGAGGCGAGCACTCGCCCGGCCATGTCGTGGTTAGCTCACAGCACTCTTCCTTTTCATACTGTCCACCATTGCCTACTCCTGATCGTAACTAACAACACTTGTGTTTCATTCTTAGGACCACTCACACTACAAGGGAAAAGCCTAGCAGCGGCGCGGGTTTTGGGCCTATCGATGGCGCCATCGATAAGGCGCTCATACTAATGCTTAGCAATAGCGCTGCTTGACCCACGCCATCGCTAAATTGACTTAGTAGCAGCGGTTCTTTAGAACATCGCTATTTGTTAATTAGTAGTAGCGCTTCTCTAACCAGCTACTACTATTATTTAGTATTTTATTTCTTTTCTATTTCATGTTGTATTCATACACCTTTACACAAGTTTTCATACAACAGAAATTTAGAGACTGTTTTTACATCATAATGAGTTATTACATCATGGGGTGAAAGAACCGTGGACTAGTTTCAAGTGGATGTCCATCCACTTGAAACTAATCATGATTCTTTCACCCAATGATATAATAATATCATCATCATCATCATATCATTAACAACTTAGCATCATAATACATCATTGTCATATAACACCTCCTCAATATCATCGTTTTCATCATTGACATCACATAACACCTCCTCAAGATCATCATTATCAACTCTAACACATTACCACATAATAAACATATTGTACCTCATAGGACCTATTACATTCGATTAAGACCTACTACATTTTCTAAGGTAAAATAACAAAAACAAGATAGTCCCCGACTCTCCATTATGGAGAATGGAGATTAGCCTGTCTCCCATTCTTGCCTTTCACTGAATGTTACTTCCAAGAACCTCCTTGCGAATGTCCATACATTTCTTCCATTCTCGATGATCATGTGTTCACGGGTTTTAGAAATTGATATGCACAGTGAGCTCCGTAGATTTACAGGCAAGATGTTCGAATCGAGAGGCGACCATGCGAGACATCAAATGAGGCGCACAATCCATCGGGAGTTTCATTGAAAAACATAATAATAACTTTGTAGTTAGCAATGATGTACTAGTTTTAGAAGTATGCAAAAATACACGAATGTCGTAATAGTAAAAAATCTTACCAGGTATCTGCAGAGAAGTTATCGTTGTTCAACACATGCACTAGTGGCACGTATTCACCATAATTTGGAGGAGTTCGATAATAGGCATTGTAATTCTCAAGAAGAGTACAAAATGCGATCGATGATTTTTCTCCTTATCGTTAATTGGGTGCCTTGATTGTAATGGGTTTTATCTACCATCTTCCGCACAGTCTTTGAAGAATCAAAATAAGCTGTCAATGGAAATAAGCTATCAACTATTTTGAAATAAACAATATAAATTAGTTAATAACTATGTTTGAGAAACTCACATAGCGGTACAATCGGCAACAGATCAACAAGGACCCAAATGTCCATATTGTCTTCCTCATTGTCGGGATCACCAAGATCCATGGTGATAATCATACCCTCATCAAAACCATACATTTTGCAAAGTGCTTCCCAATTTTGGCAACCAAAATGGGTTACGCTCTGAGCATTGTACAGATTTACTTCAAAATCCATATCATGATGGGTCCTTAGGTGTATTTTCTTTGTTTTGAAATTTTCATGGTCTTCAAAACCCATCCTCTCCAAGACATAGCGTCTTGCATGGCATGGGATAAGCTAGTCGAATTGTAAAATATGAAAATTAGACATTGAAATAGTTGAAGTCATGCTTAATTGAGAAAAAAACTATTATCGCTGCTTGCATCAGTATGAACATCGTAGGTCTCCTCGAGCTTAATCTTTGAAGCGCCGATCGTCGTCCAAACCGAACGAACTCATCGCACATACCTCGATCGTCGTGGCACCAGCTACACTCCCGGGAGACCGCTGTCCGTCCGGGTACGACATTTCCTACAATCATAATTCAAAGATTAAACTTGTACATATTCTAGCACAAGTCATGTCGAATTCACGACAAAATCCGGCATGACCTTTGCTAAAAAGGACATATCGAGCTCTGAAATTTGCGGAACGGAAATTAATCAACACTCCGACAAAACATAGGCCACTCGGAGATGTAAACTGACATGACGGCCACTTGGGCAACCACATATCCTATTTGAGCAACAACACAAGATATACAAGGATATTTGGCTGGTCTCACCTCGATGTCGGAGGGGTACGTCGGTGGCTGGGATGACGGGGGATGTCGGAGGGGTCGGTGACGGGACGACGGAGGTCACCAAACCATATAAGTTATCACTAGCAACAAAACATGTTCAACTAGTTTTATTAATTCAACTAGTTCTTACTAAATATAAACTTACTATAAATAGAAAAAACTAGTTCTTTCTAAAAATAAAGTAGTTCAACTAGTTATATTAATTATCTTACTAAAAATAGATTAGTTACATTAATTCAACTAGTTCAACTAGTTTATTAATTTACTTACTAAACTAGTTCAACTACAACTAAAGTAGTTCAACTACCACTACTACTACTAAAAATCTAGTACTAACTAAGCTAAATTAACATCTACTACTACTAAATTAACATCTAGTACTAGCTAACCCTAAATTAACATCTACTACTACTAAATCTAGTACTAACTAGTGGCAGGGGTGGGGCGATGGAGAGGTAGCTAGGGCGTAGCGAGGTCGAGGGGTGGGAGGAGGCTGCCATGAGGAGGAGGAGGGCGGCAGCAGAGGAGGAGGAGGGCGGCAGGAGGAGGAGGGCGGCCGAAAGGAGGGGAGGATGTGCGAGAAGGATGGAGGAGGGACGGAAGGAGGGAGTACCTCGGCGAGACGAATAAGGCGGCGGCGGCGGCGACGACGACGACGACGACGGTTGACGCAAGCGAGTGAGAGTGCGAGTGAGAAGGGCCGGTCCTCCGTGGGGATAAGGTAGGGATAGTTGTAGCGCGTTTGACAAAACGCGCTATGCCTAACCTAAATAGCGATGGCGCTCTCAAGATAGTGCGCTACTACTATAGCTAGCGGGGGCCAAGGTCATGGCAACTATAGCGAGAGCGCCAGAGGTTACAACGCCGCTCTCGCTACTTCCAAGTCGATGGCGCGCTTTGGCGGACACGCTGCTTGCTAAATAGCGATAGCGTGGTATTTTGAAGCACGCTGCGGTAAGATTCGTGTATAGGCTTTTCCCTAGTAGTGTCAAGGACGCCGAGTTCCTCAACACACCCATCGAACTACAACCAGATGCAAACATCTTCTCCTTGGGTGGCAATCGAAGCATGCCATGGGCTCGGGTGAGCCTCTTGGTTCTCCCATGCCGAGACTTCCACAGGACACGGACGTCGAGGTCCTTGATGGCCTCGACAAGCCCGCTGCGAAGCCCTTCGACAAGCCATTTGACCCGTCCATGATAGGAAGAGGAAGAGAGGAGGCTGATGGAGGAGGAGATCAATGTCTTTTGCAAAGATGATGAGGCGGTGAAGGAGGTGGCAACACCATCGTGAGTGCAAGCCCTCGGCGTCCACCCCGACACAGTATGGCTGTCATGGCCCATGGTGGATTCAGCGACGAGGCTCTCATGGCAGCTCTCAGCCACCTGCTTGTCAACAAGGCCCAGGGTGTTAGGTTCGTTGTCATGGCCGACGCTCACAGGGTGTTGTGGCTCAGGAGCTAGCTAGGCAAGCACTACTACTAGAGTAGTCTTTTGTGAGCGTCATGATCCCCATTTACGATGGCGGTGGCGGCGATTTATGATGACGATGATGACGTACATTTTGTGTAGCTAGGGCTCAAAAACTATTTGATGGTCTGTATATTTTGGTGAGGTGGTATATACTAACCCCTCACGCTGATGGTGAACTTGCGGTGGTAGGACGACACCCTCTTTTGGATGTGGTGGTAGCTTAACACCAAGGTAGTGCTAGGTTGAACTTGCTATGCCGTATGATCATGCATGCTTTACTTCTCTTCTGCTCCATTGTTGTTTGTGTGCTACTTTGCTTGCTACTTGTGCTCCATTGATTTGCTGCTTCAACTCTTGCTCTTGTGCATTGCTAGGGCAAGTGGTATGCCGTGTTCATCGGTAAGGTTCCAGGGGTTTATAGTTCATGGGAAGAAGCCAATGCACAAGTGGCATCGTATAGCAACAGCAACTATAGAGGGTTCAAGACTAGGCAGGCAGCAGAACAAGCTTACTCTGTCTGGGTGCGAAAGCACGGAGGCAACAGTGTCGACAGTGCCAAGGTTGGAGCTGTCAAAGTGGAAGCTGCTAAGGTGGATCGTCAGTTCGGCTTGAAGATGAAGAACTTCATCATCTTCGCCCAGTTCGTCACCATTGCTGTGTTGTGGCGTTGGTGTGCTAGGTGTGATCATTGTGGGTAAGCTCACCAACTAGGGTACAAGGTAAGCACAACATGTACGTCGTATGCAACCAAACACCGTGTTCATGTGCCGCTAGGGCCAATGCAGCCAACCAAACAAAGTGCACTTGCGTATTACCTAATGCAGGGACACTAGATGCAGGCAACCAAACAAGTTGCATATGGCGTATTAGGGCCTGTTTTTTTCTCAACCAGGCTGGGTTAAGAAGGGTATGCAATGCGACTACTGTTCAAAACTTGAACCAAACACGCCCTTGGTTTCCATTTAAGTTGTAGAAGTAGCAAACTTGCTACTGTAAAGATCTTTATTGGTCTTACACCAGAAGTGGCGCGTTTCATGGTTAAATCGTGAATTACAAATAGTTGAAGTGTCTAACACCAAATCTCACCATCGCACACCTACGGCGAGAAACTCTAACCTCACCGCTCCAAAGAGACGACAAGAATCTACGCCGGAGCTCCTCGTTTGCAATACCTTTTGATGAAAGAAAGGGCTCTCGTGTATAGAGAGGGCCTCATCGTTTAAAAGGGAACCATAGGAACAATGGAATCCATTATTTTTTTTAGTATTACTAGAATGAATCTGGTATTTCGTATAGAAATAACTGAACGGAGTGAAATAAAAAATCATGGTTGGGAAAGTTACTATAGCAAAAGCCATTGAAATTAATATTTTATATATATCACAATAGTTAGTTTTGTTATTAATGAAAAAAAAGTGGCTAAAACAAGAAAAATCATCGGAAAAACTAACGCCCACACGTGTGGGCGTTTGCACACCGCCCACACGCCTTCATCCACTCATTTTGCCACGTATGAACAGATGACATCAGCAGAAATCTTTTTGGTTTTTGGCTTAAAAATGTTCTATCTCCTAATTAAAAAAGAGAATTAAAAATCCATTTTCACCAATAAATCCGTCTCGGCGAGATCTTCAAAACTAGACCCCATGTTGATATGTTTCGACGAATTTTTTTTTCCCCAAAAGTTGCCATGATGTTTACACTGTCGTTGCCATGGTGCTTAAACTAAAGTTGCCATGTGGCAATTTTAGTTTGTAGATCATGGCAATTTTAGTTTTTGATGATGGCAATTCCAGTACTTTGACCATGAAAATATTTTTTTTGCATGAACCATGTCAATTTTAAGTGCATGTATCATGTCAATTTTAGTTTATGGTGCATGGCAAGTCTAGTTTCTTAATTCTCCATTTTATAATATGTCAAATTTTACTTTTTAATATAGAAGAAAATAGCTGAAACATAACATGGCAACTTTAGTGTAAACATCATGGCAATTCATGTGCAATAGACACGGCAACTTTTAACCAAAACAAAAATTCGTCAAAATATATTGATATGAGATCTAGTTTTGAAGATCTCGTCGCGAGGGATTTAATGGTGAAAACGGATCTCCAATCGGATTTTTCATTTAAGAGATAAAACATTTTAAAAACTGAAAATCCAAAAAGATTTCCACATGCATGCATGCGGTGACATGGCGTAATCTGTATGTTATAAGGCGTGTGAGCGGGTTTGACTCCCACCACACGTGTGGGCGTTAGCGTTGTCCAAAATCATTAGTTATTCATTAAGATTAATTTTATTCAATGACCAAAGTTCCACGAGGATATATAGCCCAGAGATGACGAACAAAAATGTGTTCATTTGCGTCAAACTTGACGAACAAAAATGTGTTCATTTGCCTCAAACTTTAGAGGGACTCATTTAAGACTTAATCGAATGATTACCAACAGGTAAAAAGAGCTTTTGTTTCCTCTCATCAAGAGGGACATCATCCGCCCAAGCATCACCCCTACGAGGAATAACAAACCCTAACCTAAACTAAACAAGAGTCTATACTTTTGTTGTTGAAAGTTTGTCTCAGATATTTTTTAAGAACGTCAAAAAGTGTGACGATATAGTCCACAATATGAAGAGAACAAAAATGAAATGATATTTTTGTTGTTGAAAGTTTCAGGCACAACTGTTATTACGTGACACCTTTATCTACGCTAAAAGCAGTCTCATCAGCAGTGAAGGAACAACTTCCTAGCCGAATAGCGGCCTTTAAGTAGTCCAGTCTAAGAGGAAGTGAAGAAAAATGGCTGTGTCCAACAGAATAATAATCCAAAACATACGGTGCAAACAACAGTTGTTGCTGAAATACTGCATGCTATTGCCACAAATCCTTCGTATCAAACAAAAGGGTGTAGTACAATCTCCTTGCCGGCAAGTGACAAGGCAACAACAGCTAGGCCTCTACACCTTCTTGTCAACACAAGATAATCAAACGAAAAGAGGCAAACATCAGTGTCCATATCATAGAGCAATTGTGCTTCTACTAATTTGAAGGCATCGGGATGTCAGACACACAGCACAAGGAACATATGAATCCTGGTTGACATTCGACAAAGATATCTTTGTTTCACAATCGTGCTATGACTGCTTCGACCTCTGCAGGGGTGTAAAGGTGGTAGTTCGGCGCGACCTTGGCGATGTCGACATTATTTGGAGTCACCTGTTCCAAATAGCAATTTAACTCCAGACACTTGGTGGGGGTTCTTAGTGACTGCAATCACAAACATGAGACTGGACTGAGACGCCTTTACCTTTTCTTCCATAACCTGTTTCAGGATAGATAGAGCAATGGTTTCAGCCTCCTGAAGGGTCAGCTCCTGCAGAAGAAACTCAATCATCAGCTTTCAGAAACATGGTGCAAGTATCGACATACAGCAGAGATTGGTGTGGTCACGTCATGGTTTTCTTCACACAAGATTAGAAACACACCACTTTTAGCATTATGGTCTCCTAGCTATAGCTATATTATTCTCAAAAAATCCAATATGATCAATCAAGGTTAGCATTACAGCTTCCTTTGCACATATGCAAATCGTGTTCAAGTTATCAAACAGTTCAGAGCTATTTGATCTTGTTGTGTTACCTTGTTGAACTGCTCCTGCAATGAACTATCGGCACCCTCAGAACCTGACCCTATTGCCTTGGCATTGCACTGCCAAAAGGTTCCAGATGGGTCAGTGTAGTACCTGCGACACAAAATGCAGACAGAGAACTTCAACAAATCTATATAGATTCCTTCTTTTACACCGTCTGGGCACTCCTAATTTGCCTTCTAAAAAGAAACAATTCTAGGCTTAGTAGAACAAGCTACTTTATTTTATTTTTAGTAAGGAGTGAGGGGTGTAGAAAAATCGTTGCCACATGCAATATAGCAATGTGACGAAGATGCGAACAAGACAAACTTATAACCAAGGGACCATTCTGCTATTTGCTATTCAACAATGTTTAAGAGGTAGCAATACTTATAACTTTCCGAGAATATATCCTACCCAAAATATAAAATTTTAGAGCATTGGCTGTGGCTGGGCATAAGCTCACACATCAAATTAACTTGGTGGACGCAGCAAATCCCAACTATATTAAGCAATATATAATATTTTGTTTTGGTTAAATATGATGCCATTATCCATTCTACTACTGATCATCTTAACCATAATAACTATGAGAAGATAATGAAAGATTTTCCTCAAGGAGGAATGGTCATCATGGAAGTTATTGGTTATCAGTCAGAATATTGTGCACAGCTGGCCCTTGCAGAATATGCAGCACAACGCATAAGAGTGTGGTGGCACTATACTATAGGTGCATGAGTCCAACTGTTTACTGTCAACTCCAATCTTATGGGGCAGTAAGGAGCCCGTAAAAATTGAATCAGGAGTTGGTTGGGAAATATAGTCCAGAAGAATTAGCAAGCTAAATGTTTCCAGTTAGGAAACTGTAAGTCATGTAAGAAGCTAACACCCCCTATATAAGGATGCCTAGGACTCAAAAAATAGTAAGGAGTGAACAACCAACGTCTCAAAAGTCTTGGTACCGCACAGAAGGTTCAAACGGCCAGAATCAAGGCCCAAGGGTAGATGACATACTAAGGCTTATGCAAGCAAAGAATCGATAATATATGAGAAACTGTGACAGGATAACAATATGTCCTAACTTCTAAGTTATTGTGTAAGATAAGTTGCAAATTGCAACTAACATAATTTTTTTGTTTGTCACCACAGGAAGTCAATGAGCACGACTACAACATCAAATAATACTAGAACAAACAAGCAAAACTGAAAGCACACTCAAAGACAACTGTGCAAGTATGCCTCCTGAATTCAATTATAAAGTCTGTCAGTTTGTGATGATCGGTACTTACAAGCTCGGCCCATTTTCATCATGACCAGCAATAAGGAGAGAAACTCCAAAAGGTCGTGACTGCAGAAGGAAATAAGTAGATCAGAAACTCCTGTGGTAGTGTTATGTTCGGATAGTAACACTGTAATAGCACAAAATGCTCACCATAGACTCTTCTTCACCTTCTCCAAAGCGAAGAGCTAGATCGCAAATAGCTTGTGTGGTAGACTCAACTGTCATCGGTTCCCCATATGAGAATCTATGGTTCTGATTATGAGCATACAGTGAGATAACAGATAAGGTAATGAACAAAGTGAATAAAGTATACAAGAAAGAGAAGTACTTGGGTCTCCACTCGAGCATGCTCAACCAATGTTCTTGCATCAGCAATAAGGCCACTCATGGCACAGCCTACATGCTCATCAATTTCCATAATTTTCTCAACACTGCTAGGTTCCTGTATGAAAGGCAAATTGGTAATCATACTTTTGACACAATTGGACATCACATGAAGCAATATAATCAGTACAAAAATATTGTGGCAACCAAGACACATGATACTTCTGAAAAATGGAAATGGAAGAGTTTTAATTTTTTTACCAAATACTATATCAAATATCCAAGATATAATGTCATAAGTTGCAATATATTCAAAAAAATTGTGTATGTCAGTCACTCATAATATATGAAGCATCACAGGATGAGGAAACCAATTGAGCAGAAAGATTCCATCATCGTAAATCTAAGACTTGATATGTGCCTTTTACATTATTCATTATATACACTAGAAAGTCGAATATCACAAATAACAAACAACTGACACATTTATATGGAACATAAACTGGAAAAGATAGACGATTTAGTCCACTGATGCATTGGAACCAGCAAAAAGAAGCCCCAAAACAAAATCCCTAAGAGGAACAGGATTATTCTAAAGCAAAACTAAGCATAATACGAACTCATCCATCACGCCGAAAGCTCAAGGATCAGTGATACAGAAATATAGGAACGTTGCATTGACATTGAGTACTAAAATAAAAACAAATAACAGTCCCAAAGGTACATTTCAATGATACAAGTGGATAAGCAAACAGCAGTTTTTTTTTTTTGCGGGGGCACAACCAACAGCAGTTACCAGCAATGGAGATGTCACACGTTTCTCCACAGCAAGAACAACCCCATCCTTCGTCTTCAACCCGATTGCAGTAGATCCCAACTGCAAAAGGCATGAGCATCAACAAAACCATCACTCATATGCACATACAAATTTAAACAGTGAGATTCCAACTTAATCTCGCCACAACTATCACGACAATGACCCAGAAAATGCCAATTATATAATCAATGAAATCACCTACAAATAGCACTAAAAAAAATCACCTACAAATATATAGACTTCAACTTGCGAGTCAACAAGAAAACATAACCAAGCCTAAATGAGCGTAGAACCCTAGTCCATATTACAATACTTCATTGCAAGCCCCTAAAGACTACTAAAGTTGTCGCCCTGATTCACAATGTCAGGAAACAGCGATACATGCTGCATCTAGCCATTGGTTCGTCCTAACAACACGAATCGTGCGGCCTAAAATACATCTTCCGAAACAACCCCGGGCAACTACTCGACAACCGATTCCTAAGAATAGACTGCGGCTGCCTCCTCACCAAATCTACACCGAGATCAGGAGCAAGGGCGGCGCGGGGGGGGGCAGGGATCGGCTCACTCACCTTGATGGCCTCGATGGCGTACTCGACCTGGAATAGCCGTCCCTCCGGCGAGAAGGTGTTCACGCCGCGGTCGTACTCCGTCCTGCGCGAAACAACCCAACAACAAAATTTATCCCGAAATAAGATGAAAAATTCACAGCAGTGACAACACCGCGGGCGCGGAATTTAGCAGCTGGTCGGGGCTGTGAAGATTTTTGAGAAGGGTCGATTCTAACCTCGTGAGGAACATGGTGGTGCGCGGTTTGCTTGGGTTAGGGGAAGATGGGTTTGCGGCTTGGAGGTATGGCTTGTTCGGTTTAGGCAGCGATTGGAGATGCTTGAAGGGGATTAGGAGTAAAATGCATCATAGGTCCTATAACTATCCGAGGTGTGTCACTTTAGTCCTATAACTATCAAAGTGCAGATTTGGGTCCCAAAACTATTTCGAGTCGTTCACTGCAGGTCCTATGGTCGCCCCAAAGAAGTTGACCGTCCGACGTGTCACCCGGACCGTGCCACATCGACCGTAGGGCCCACCAGCTAAACAATGAAGCGCTTATTTGCGGAAAGCCCTTGAAATCTCGGTCGTCTCATTCTCGGACCTCCATCTCTCTTCTGAACGAATCTCTCGAGGCGGCGATATGGTGGCGGCCGTGGCGTTCGCGATTGATGTCCAAATGATTGAGGCGCAGAAAGGAGTCGGGTCGCTAATCCGATCACATGGCCGGGTCTCGACGGCCCATCGCGGTGGCTTCCCAACACCCTCCTCCGGAGTATGGTAAGAACCCTAACCCCAATCCTGCCAGATCCCTTTAGCTTAGAGATTTCAATAGAGTAGCAAGATTTGGCACGATTTGGGCATTACAACTTAGATATTGTGTCGATTCGACCAATGTACATATGGCTTCTCTTCCGTCAAATCTTCGTACTAAAATCTTCTGTCTTCAAATCTATTTCAAAAGAGTTGGGCACTACTTCTCATGACGTATGGAGATTTGGGCATCTTCTGTGCGTATGGTCATTTGGGCGATATTTTTCCCGCGAGATATAATACTGCCAGAATCAAGCCTTGTCATTTGCTTGCACCGACTTGTTCTGCTACATCTTGTCGCCGAGCTTGTTCCGGATATGGCAGAACTGATGAAAGAGAGATGAGATTGCAGAGAGGAGGATTGCGGCTGGAGAGAACAAACAGTTTGATGGACCAAATTGCAAAATGTATCAACCACCAATGGCGGGAAATCTTCCACCACGCGCCCTGGGTCGTTGTGGCATCGGTCCAGTGACACGTCACCAACAATCACTTTGGGGCGACCATAGGACTGCGGTGAACGACTCAAAATAGTTTTGGGACCCAAATCTGCACTTTGATAGTTATAGGACTAAAGTGACACACCTCGGATAGTTATAGGACCTATGATGCATTTTACTCGGGGATTAGTGTGTGTGTGCGGGCCCAAGTGCACCTTCAGTTACAGCACTGAAGCTTACACTGACGATACGGGCTTAACTCTTAATACCCGCACAAAAGACGCTGATTGAAAAAAAAACAACCATTTGATTTAGTTTATTGAACTTCTTAGCAGGTTGGAAAGAAGTCTATCTATTTGTCATATGCCATCTTTGATCCATGCATCGGTAATGCGTCTGCAATATTATTACATGTCCGAGACCAATAACCAACATATTAAAGTGCAAAACAGCCAGGGCATTAATCTTCCTAAATAGAATGCCATTAGGCGCAAGATTGAAACACTTTGGGTTATTGAGAGTGATGAGGACATGACTATCTTGGATACGACCAAAAATATTGCATACATATATATTTGTGAGGTGATTTCTAATGCAAACTATGCAATAATTTATTTATGTCATTCAGGACAAAAATACTTCACAGACTTTTGTGCCATGTCTAATTGTAGGTGTATAGGACATTTGTTCAATCCACATATGAAGATAAGGGGAAAAAAGAAGTTTATGTGCTGTTCAACAAGTCCTCTCACGTCACTTTTGGGCCAAGAGAAGATAGAGTCCAAGTCTCTCACGTTTTGGATTCAGATTCGGACTGCACAGACATACTTGACTCAAAACGCCAATAATTATTTCATACGGACTCTGAATTGGGTGATTCTTTTTTTTGTTGGAAAGTAGATTTCGTGCACTTTCCAACACAATTGGATTCACCTTCAAATTCATCCGGAGCATTGAGTTATGGACGAAACAATCTGACGTTGCACGTAATCCGAGTCAAACTACAAGTCCAAAGGTGTCAGATCACCTTCACTTGGGCCCATGAGCCTTGTACGACCTATGGTTGGTTTTAGGCTGCCTTGGGACGTTCTCCCACCTCCTTGGCCGCCACCCTTGCTCGAGATCCATCTAGTAGCTTTTAAGCAGGATTTGTTTAGTTAAAGTTAGCCATTGCAACCGTGTACTTCGTTTGTATCCAACGACTGCATTTAAGACCGCTTACGGATCCCCACCTTTATCAATACTTCATATACACTCGCAATATTTAGATTGCTTGTATCATATTCTTGCTTGTTCTTCGTTGCTTGCGTGAATAGACCTTCGTGGTCGTTGATTGTGCTCGGCGTGGTCAATAACCTCTCGGAGTTGGTTTAGCGATTGCTAAGGCGCAACGTCGTGCACGCTTATAGTCGGATCGTCAAAGTCGTCTCCACCAAATCAATGGTTATCATCTCATCGAAGATCGGGACACCCCGCCTCTACCAAGTGGTATCAGTTTTCAGGTTGCTCGGTCAGAATTTCCAGTTATCCTAGATTACATTTTTTTCTTACCTATTGTCCAAGAAAAAGCCACAAAAAAAGTTAGATCTATTCATCCTTTATCCAAGCCAGTCTGAGCCTTTGCAATTTTCTTTTCATTGTTTGCATTATTGAATTATCGATTGCATCGTCGTGTCGAGTTGCTGGTCTTAGTGTCTAGTTCGTTTAGAGTTTCAAGTTCTGTTCACAGTAGTCACGCTGCCACTGCATCGTTATCCCTTCCGCTATCCACCACCCATCCATCAAATTCCACCATGTGCTACCCATTGTTCATTGTCACAATCATAGTGGAGGTCATTCACATGTTCATTGTCACAATCATAGTGGAGGTCATTCACATCTTCGCTTGATCCAATCTGCATCTTGTCTAGTTTGTCTTGGAAAGAGGGAGAGAAAAAAAAGGCAGAGAGAAAAAAAAAGAGGAAAAAAAGTTAGAGAAAGAAAAAGAGAGAAAGAAAAATAAAAAAGTGTGAGGAAAAAAAAGAGAGAAGAGAAAAAAAATAAAAATTCGGATCTATCTAGACCCAATCTCGTAGTTGAATTCGGATTGGAATCTGTTTTGCGCACTGTTCAGTAAAACAGGCATAACTTCCTCATACAAAGTCCGTTTTGGCTCCAAGAGTACTCAAATGAAAGCTAGCGACGAGCCGCATCTAAATAGTTACAGAAGCTAGTTCAATATTTGGCACCTCAAAATCAGCTCCTAAATAGATCTTTTTGCCCTTCGAAGTTCGCGCATACAGTTTGTTCCAGTTTTTCAGGCCAGTTCTAGAATTCTTTGACTCCTCATATCAATTCAGAATTGAGTGATTCTTTTTGTATTGGAAAGCTTGAGTTAGTAGCATTCTTTGAAAAAAGTTATCAGAAAATTGGCTCAAACTTTTCAAGAGGAAAGTTGGAGAGAGAGTTGTTGTATATCCTGCTTGGCAGTTGTTTTTCATCATTATCTTTACTGTCGTTGTGATCTTCACTTATATCTTGCTATCCAGAGCTACTTAGTATCCTTCATTGATACTAGTTATGCTACGCCGTGACCTCATTAGTGTTCTAGGCTCGCGTCTCTAGTCCGATCTAGCCTAGGACCAGCACAGTATCGTCGTTGAGCGTTTCTTCAACATTGCATATTTGAATTGATTATTGCTAATCTTTTGCTACCATATACTTAAGCCTTCCAAGCTCCACATATTTCTACACCGTGCTTACGCATTTTCTCCTGGCAATCGCTTTACTCAATCTTCAGAGTTATTTGACACCGCTGGTTGCCGATCACCACCTGCTGCATGGTAAGAACTTGTAAGATATTGAGATTTGCTATACCGTGAGCGTTTTACCACCACTTCCAAGTAGTTCATAGGAACATTTTTTGGATTCTGTTTCTTGTTTCTACTAATCATGACAGGATTTAGAGTCAATTCATGGGCTTTGTCGATCGTGGGAGACGTGCCACCACCTTTGCAAATACCACAACCGTCACGAGAGGTGCATAAACATCCAAATGCACATGATCAGGTTAATGTATCTATACCACCATTTAATGGCCGTTTTAGACCTGCTTTATTGTGACGCCCCCGATTCAATCGTACACTAATCATGCACGCAAACGTGTACGATCAAGATCAGGGACTCACGGGAAGATATCACAACACAACTCTAAAACATAAATAAGTCATACAAGCATCATAATACAAGCCAGGGGCCTCGAGGGCTCGAATACAAGTGCTCGATCATAGACGAGTCGTGGAAGCAACAATATCTGAGTACGCACATAAGTTAAACAAGTTTTCCTTAAGAAGGCTAGCACAAACCGGGATACAGATTGAAAGAGGCGCAGGCCTCCCGCCAGGATCCTCCTAAACTACTCCCGGTCGCCGCCGCCGCCTGCACGTAGTAGTAGGCACCTCCGAGTAGTAGTAAGTAAATCGACGGTGGCGTCTGCTCTGGCTCCAAAGATCTGGTTGCGACAAATGTAAAGAAGGGAAAGGGGGAAAGGGGAGAAAAGCAACCGTGAGTACTCATCCAAAGTACTACAAGCAAGGAGCTACACTACATATGCATGGGTATATGTGTAAAGGGCCATATCGAAGGACCGAATGCGTAATGCCGAATAAGAGGGGATAGCTAATCCAGTCAAGACTACGCTCGCAGCCTCCGCCTCACAAAGATGTAGAAGAGAGTAGATTGAAGTCCTCCAAGTAGCATCTCCAAGTAGCATCACCAAGTAGCATCTCCAAGAGCATCGCATAGCATAATCCTACCGGCGATCCTCTCCTCGTCGCCTGTTAAAGAGCGATCACCGGGTTGTATCCGCACTTGGAAGGGTGTGTTTTATTAAGTATCCAGTTCTAGTTGTCATAAGGTCAAGGTACAACTCCGGTCGTCCTTTTACCGAGGGACACGGCTATTCAATAGATTAATCTTCCTGCAGGTGCACCACATAACCCAACACGCCGATCCCATTTGGCCGGACACACTTTCTGGGTCATGCCCGCCTCGGAAGATCAACACGCCGCAGCCCCACCTAGGCACAACAGAGAGTCAAACATGCCGGTCTAAACCTAAGCGCCAGCAGGGTCTAGGCCCATCGCCTCGAGCACACACAAGACGTTACGAGGGCGGCGGAAGCGCACCTAGCCTAGTGGCGTTCGATCCAATCCGGCGGCGCCGCTCGTCACGACGCCAAGAAGGCTTCGGTGATACCACGACGTCGGGATACCCATAACTACTCCCGCGTAGATGGTTAGTGCGTATAGACCAAATGGCGGACTCGGATCAAATACTAAGATCTCGTTAAGCGTGTTATTATGAAGCAACCACGGACGCCGACCAGGCCAGCCCACCTCTCGCCTAGGTGGTCTCAACCTGCCTGTCGCTCCGCCACAAAGATCCACACAGAGGGTCATTGGGACAAAGGTCCTTTCATTTAATCCGTGAATCACTCGGGGTACTCTTGAGCGGACCCGACTTTAGTCACCATCTGTATAGTATGTATGTTGAAAGTACATTTGCTCCCTAGGTGGTTTTGGTAATTAATGACAACATACTTTGTGGTTGGACTAATGCTTTTAACAAGTATGTTTCAGAAAGTCAATCACTCGAATGGCAAAAGGACTTGAAAGGTGGACCCCTAGGATGCTAAGGAAAGGATTGGCAAAAGCTCAAGACTTCATTTATTTTAGTGATCCAAGATCACATTGAGTCCATAGGAAAGCCAATACTATTAAAGGGGATGAGGTTATGATGATGATCCGTTGCTCAAAGTGCTTAGTGATTTATCTCTCAAACTATCGCAATCTTTCATTCCAACATAAACCCATAAGTAATCTCGGTCCCACCGATTCCATAAACTCACCACACCGAGATAAACCACCTCGACCATATACCCAAACCCTAAGAATCTCGGATTTTCCGATTCCAAACTCGGTCATTCGAAATTGGTGTTGCCAAGCTTCAGAACATTCGTACTCAAATCGGTGTCACCGAGATGAGAAAGTCGGTCCCACCGAGATTGGCAAACCCTAGACTTTGGAAGAATCGGACTAACCGAGATTGTATTTTCGGTCCCACCGAAAATCCCAACGCTCACAAGATTTGAACTTTCGGTCTCACCGAGTTGTCAACTTCGGTCCGACCGAGATTGGTCAAATGTGTGTAACGGTTGGATTTTGTGTGGAGGCTATAAATACCCTCCACCTCCTCTTCATTCGTGGAGAGAGCCATCGAAAAGAACTACCACTCCTACCTTACATTTCGAGAAGAAAACTACCTACCCTTGTGTTGAGATCAAGTTGCTCCACTCCCATCATATGAGACTTGATTTCTAGCCTTCCCAAGTTGCTTTCCACTCAATCCCTACCTCCACCACAGCCAAATCGGTGAGGAGAGTTGAGTGTTGGGGAGATTATCATTTGAAGCACAAGAGCAAGGAGTTCATCATCACCAACACCATCTATTACCTTTTGGAGGTGGTGCCTCCTAGATTGGTTAGGTGTCGCTTGGGAGCCTCCGTCAAGATGTGGAGTTGAACCAAGAAGTTTGTAAGGGCAAGGAGATCGCCTACTTCGTGAAGATCTACCCCGAGTAAGGCTAGTCCTCCGTGGACGTAGGCCATGATGGCATAGACAAGGTTGCTTCTTCGTGGACCCTTCGTGGGTGGAGCCCTACGTGGACTCTCGCAGCCGTTACCCTCCGTGGGTTGAAGTCTCCATCAACGTGGATTGACGATAGCACCACCTATCGGAACCACGAGAAAAATCTCCGTGTCTACAAATTGCGTTTGCTCTTCTCAACCCCTCCTTTTCTATATGTGCAATTTACTTTCCGCTGCTCATACTCTAGAATTGCATGTGTAGCTTGTTGCTCGACTTGAATGCATGATGCTTGCCTTGATCTTCATTGTGAACTTGCTAAAAACTTGTTCAAATCAAAAGGCATATTTTTTATCTTGTCGAGTAGTCTAATCACCCCCCCTCTAGACACTCTTGCCTTCAACGATCCTACAATTGGTATCAGAGCTTTGGTCTCCATTGCTTTGGTTTGCACACCATTGGAGGAAGATGGACGGTTCACGTTTGGGAGTGTTAGTCATAGAGTGCCTATTCTTGATGGAGTGTCCTATAACTCGTGGAGGATTGAAATGCTTGCTATCTTTAAGATGTACAACTTGCGCAAATATGTTGAAACCCCATATGTACCACCACTTGACCCCTTGCATCCCACTATAGATGAAGAGCTTGATTTGCTTCGCAACCTTAGAACTGTCAATCTTATCATTAGAGGTTTGCCTGATAACTTGCTTGAGCTTGTCACAAACTTTGAGTGCGCCTATGCTATGTGGAAGTTCTTGGAAGAACTTTATCCGGACTTCTCTTTGAGAGGTCTTGATGAAATTCTATACAAGACTGTTGAATTTGATATGATGCGCCCCAAAGATCCCAACTTTGATAAATGCTTCTTTGAGCTTCGTGATCTTATGAAAAAGAAGGGTGATCCCGGTTTTATCAATGTTCGAATTAGAAATGCTCTTGTATTGCATCCCGATGATTATCGTCACTCTGACAAAACTGATGCAAGTCGTTGTCACATTGACCTAGGTATTGATGATGAATTGTCTATGGGTCAATATGATGATGAGCATGAGCAGGATGATGATTACTCCGATTCGGACAATCGAGCTAGACAAGATCATGAAGAGTCTCAATCTTATGGCAAATCGAGAGACTACATATCCGGTGGAAAAGAGTGGATTCTTGATAGTGGATGCACCGATCACATGACCGGAGATGAAGACATGTTTCGAGAGCTTGCAAAGAACGATGGTCCACGCAAGTATGTGACTTTTGGAGACAACTCCAAGGGTAAGGTACTTGGCCTTGGTAAGGTGGCCATATCTCATGATAGCTCCATTAAAAATGTCATGCTTGTTGAATCACTTGGATATAATTTGCTTTCCGTGTCTAGATTAGTGACTTTGGATTCAATGTGCTATTCACCAAGTAGATTGCCAAGTTTTTCGTCGTGACAATCATAACATGGTATTTACCGGCATTCGTAGAGGTGACCTATATGTCGTTGATTTCACTAAGAAAGCCCAACCTAGAACTTGCTTCATTGCTAAATCTGCTAAAGGTTGGTTATGGCATAGAAGGCTTGGACATGTTGGTATGCATAATCTAGATAAGCTAATCAAAGGTGATCACATTCTTGGTGTTAAAGATGTTTTCTTTGACAAAGATAGACTCTGTAGTGCATGTCAAGCAGGAAAACAAGTAGGTGGAAGTCATCCCGTGAAGAACATCATGACCACAAGGAGACCGCTTGAGCTTCTTCATATGGATCTCTTCGGTCCCAATGCTTACAAAAGCCTTGGTGGTAACTCCTTTGGTCTAGTTATTGTTGATGATTTTTCCAGATTTACGTGGGTATTTTTCCTCGATGACAAATCGCAGGTTCAGAAAATCTTCAAAACCTTTGCAAGAAAAGCCCAAAATCAATTCGAGGTGAAGATCAAGAAAGTTCGAAGTGACAATGGAACGGAGTTCAAGAACGCCCATGTGGACTCTTTTCTTGACGAAGAAGGGATTCTACATGAGTTCTCGGCTACGTACACACCTCAACAAAATGGAGTTGTTGAGAGGAAGAATCGAACGCTCATTGAGATGGCTAGAACAATGCTAGACGAATACAAGACACCGAAACACTTCTGGGGTGAAGCCGTCGAGACAGCTTGTCATGCTATCAACAGACTTTATCTTCACAAGCTCCTCGGCGAGACTTCATACGAGCTCCTTACCGGTAACAAACCCCAAGTGGGATATTTTCGTGTCTTTGGTTCAAAATGCTATATCCTTGATAAGCATCGTCGGTCTAAATTTGCTCCTAAAACTCATGAAGGCTTTTTCCTTGGTTATGGATCAAACTCTCACACCTACCGTGTCTACAATAATTTCACCCGAAAGGTTGAAGAGACGGTAGACGTGAAGTTTGATGAATCTAATGGCTCGCAAGTAGAGCAAATGCCTATTGATGTAGGAGACAAGGACCCATCAGAAGCCATTCAAGATTTATCCATTGGAAAGATTCGTCCCATGGAAGTGAAGGAGAGTACCTCATCTACATATGTGGCGCCCCCTACCTCACGAAGAGATGAAACTCAAGGCAACATGGAGGCCTCCACAAGTGGAACTCACCAAGATGAGGAAGTGCGACAAGAAGATCCACCACAACCTCCTTCTCCACCACCTCAAGACAACACCAACAACAATGATGAAGAAGATGATGAGGATGATGAGGAAGCTCAGCCACGACCACGACAAAAGCTATCCCGAGTTCGAGCAAGAGTCAAGAAGGACCATCCCGTGGACCAAATGATGAATGACATCGACTCCGGGAGAATCACTCGCTCTAAAACTCGTTTAGCTAACTTTTGTGAGCACTACTCATTTATCTCTAGTCTTGAACCTATGAAGGTAGAAGAAGCGCTTGAAGACCCGGATTGGGTGAACGCTATGCACGAAGAGCTACACAACTTCGAGAGGAACAACGTTTGGACTTTGGTAGAGAAGCCCAATGATGACCAAAACGTCATTGGAACCAAATGGGTGTTTCGGAACAAGCAAGATGAAGATGGTCAAGTCATCCGCAACAAGGCTCGTCTCGTAGCTCAAGGTTACACACAAGTCGAAGGTATGGACTATGGTGAGACCTATGCCCCCGTTGCTAGACTTGAGTCCATTCGAATTCTTCTTGCTTATGCCAATCACCATGACATTACTCTCTATCAAATGGACATTAAAAGTGCTTTTCTAAATGGCGAAATTGAGGAGGAAGTATATGTGAAACAACCTCCCGGATTTGTGAATCCTAAGAAACCTAATCATGTTTACAAGTTGCACAAAGCTCTTTATGGTCTTAAACAAGCTCCTAGAGCTTGGTACAAATGCTTGACTAGCTTTCTTCTTGAAAAAGGATTTGAGATTGGTAAAATCGACTCAACGCTATTCACAAAAAGGGTTGATGGTGAACTATTTGTGTGCCAAATATATGTTGATGATATTATCTTTGGTTCAACTAACCCTCATTTTAGTGAGAAGTTTGGAAAGCTTATGTCGGAGAAGTATGAGATGTCCATGATGAGTGAACTCAAGTTTTTCCTTGGGTTGCAAATCAAGCAATCTAAGGAAGGTACTTTTGTCTCACAAACAAAGTACACTAAGGATCTCTTCAAGAAGTTCAACATGCAAGAGAGCAAAGGTATGAAAACCCCCATGCCTACTAGTGGACATAATGACTTGACTAAAGATGGAGAACCTGTTGATCAAAAAGTTTATCGATCCATGATTGGTTCTCTACTATATCTCTGTGCTTCTCGTCCTGACATAATGTTGAGTGTATGCATGTGTGCTCGATATCAAGCAGCCCCTAAAGAATGTCATCTTAAAGCTGTTAAAAGAATTGTGAGATATCTGATACATACACCTAACTTTGGCATTTGGTATCCTAAGAGGGCCTCTTTCGATCTTGTTGGCTATTCCGACTCGGACTATGCCGGAGACAAGATTGATAGAAAGTCAACTTCGGGTACGTGTCAATTCCTCGGTCGATCTCTTGTATCTTGGTCATCCAAGAAACAAAATTCGGTATCTTTATCTACTGCTGAAGCAGAGTATATTGCTGCTGGTTCGTGTTGTGCTCAGTTACTATGGATGACACAAACGCTTAAGGATTATGGGATACATGCAAGACATGTTCCTTTGCTTTGTGACAATGAGAGTGCGATTAAGATTGGACACAATCCCGTGCAACACTCTCGCACGAAACACATTGAAGTTCGTCATCATTTTATTCGTGATCACATTGCTAAGGGAGACATTGATCTTAAACATGTTCGTACTGACAAACAGCTTGCAGATATCTTCACAAAACCACTTGATGAGAAAGTGTTTTGTCGCTTAAGGAGTGAGTTGAACATCATTGATGCTTCAAACTTGGAGTGAAAACTCCATTGATGCATGCAAGGCATGAGCCAAATTGACTAATCCTTGATATTTCTCTTATGACGATGATCATATATCTTGGACACACTTGCCCCCCCTTGTATTGCATCTAACTCCTTGCAGGTACTTGGATGGTCTACATTCCACAAGATTACCACACACTCAAATCATGAGTAATCTTGTCATTGACCAAGTATCTAGCTCTTTGGGATGTTGAGTTCAAGGAACAAATTCCACATATCCTTTTTGACATCATATACTTCTAGTACTTCACTCATGTCATCTTGGATACTCTTGAGTATTTCCTTGCTTGCCTAACCCATGTAGGAAGATGAACTATACAATTGGAAATGGTGCTCCAACTTCACATTCTATGAGCATCTACATCAAGTTCACCTACATGAGCACAAGCAACAACAAGCCCAAGGTATGTTTTTCACATCTTGAAGGAGCTTTGCTCAAAGACATGAGTACAAGCAGCTTCAAAAGATGTGATCACATCAAATGCTTAATCGAAAAATGGCAACCCCATTTTGAGCTTAAACGATGAGTATGACCTATGATCAAATGTTCTCATTTGACTCCTAAGTCAATATACTCAAACATAGGTGACCTAGTCGCCGACCCCTGTCTAGATGGAGTACATATGTTTTGGAGTATACTATTGTCTCTTTTGATAAAAACTTCATCTAGCAATCTTTTTACTTCTATTTTCTTTCTGTTTTTATGAATATCTTTTTGGCTCTGATCAATTCCCTGAAAATCATTTACAAATTCATTGCAAATCTTTTGAAACATTCCTTGCAATGTGAGCTGAGTTATTTCTACATTTCCTTGGAATTAAATTCGGCGTCACCGATTTGATCACTTCGGTCTGACCGAAAGAGGATCTGCCCTAAGTCTCTGACTTTCGGACTCACCGATCCATCTCAATTCGGTGCCACCGATTTACATTCACCAGGATATCATCTTCTGCAGCTCAACTAAATGGTTTATTCTTAATTTGCTCAGTTGTGATTCTTAAGGATCCCACTTCTTTCCTTCCATCTTTCCTGTACTTCCTAGTTTACTGTCCTTTTCGGCACTTGATGTCAAAGGGGAGAAGATTTAGGGGAGCTAAGGGAGATTGGAGGATAAGGAAGAAAAACAATCTTACCTTAAGGGGAAAGGATCACATCAAAGCTTTGCCATGTCCCATATTGATATTACATTTGGCATTATTCTTTTGATTTTTGCTTCTCTTACTCTCACAATTGGTATCTTCAAAAGCACAATTGGTATCTTATGAAAAGCAAAATCCCTCAGAGCTCATTGAAAATCTTTTAGTCTTGGGAGACATGTTTGCTGATTCAAGCTAGTGCTCAACATGAGACACTCTTTATACATGTCATCCCTGGCTTGGTACTCTTGATGTTCTTGCTGTTGGTTGAAGGAATACTCTTGTGTTATCTAACCTTGTTTTCTCAAGCTTATTTCTTCAGGTACAATACCAAGGAACTCCAAGGTAAGTATATGCATCTTGCAGAATGTGCATGATGGTGACTTGCTTGTGAATACTTGTTTGCAGGAAATCACCATGCACATATGCATCATCACTCACTTATCCTCATCTGCCTGATGCATATAGCCAAGCTGCATGTAGCACATCCGCTTTTCTCTCTTGTGTGCTTGTGGTAGTCCAAAACCAAAATCTAAAATCTTGCACACTTATAGGGGAGCCTGTACTACATGTCTGTCAAAGCTTTAATGATTATCCTGTCTTTCTTTCAAGAAGCTTTGATATCTTATTTTGTGTGTTGCCATCAATTACCAAAAAGGGGGAGATTGAAAGTACATTTGCTCCCTAGGTGGTTTTGGTAATTAATGACAACATACTTTGTGGTTGGACTAATGCTTTTAACAAGTATGTTTCAGGAAAGTCAATCACTCTGGAATGGCAAAAGGACTTGAAAGGTGGACCCCTAGGATGCTAAGGAAAGGATTGGCAAAAGCTCAAGACTTCATTTATTTTAGTGATCCAAGATCACATTGAGTCCATAGGAAAGCCAATACTATTAAAAGGGGATGAGGTTATGATGATGATCTGGTTGCTCAAAGTGCTTAGTGATTTATCTCTCAAACTATCAGCAATCTTTCATTCCAACATAAACCCATAAGTAATCTCGGTCCCACCGCTTCCATAAACTCACCACACCGAGATGAACCACCTCACCATATACCCAAACCCTAAGAATCTCGGATTTTCCGATTCCAAACTCGGTCATTCCGAAATTGGTGTTGCCAAGCTTTTGTAACCTTCTGTACTCAAATCGGTGTCACCGAGATGAGAAAGTCGGTCCCACCGAGATTGGCAAACCCTAGACTTTGGAAGAATCGGACTAACCGAGATTGTATTTTCGGTCCCACGAAAATCCCAACGCTCACAAGATTTGAACTTTCGGTCTCACCGAGTTGTCAACTTCGGTCTGACCGAGATTGGTCAAATGTGTGTAACGGTTGGATTTTGTGTGGAGGCTATAAATACCCCTCCACCTCCTCTTCATTCGTGGAGAGAGCCATCAGAAAGAACTACCACTCCTACCTTACATTTCTGAGAAGAAAACTACCTACCCTTGTGTTGAGATCAAGTTGCTCCACTCCCATCATATGAGACTTGATTTCTAGCCTTCCCAAGTTGCTTTCCACTCAATCCCTACCTCCACCACAGCCAAATCAGTGAGGAGAGTTGAGTGTTGGGGAGATTATCATTTGAAGCACAAGAGCAAGGAGTTCATCATCACCAACACCATCTATTACCTTTTGGAGGGTGGTGCCTCCTAGATTGGTTAGGTGTCGCTTGGGAGCCTCCGTCAAGATGTGGAGTTGAACCAAGAAGTTTGTAAGGGCAAGGAGATCGCCTACTTCGTGAAGATCTACCCCGAGTAAGGCTAGTCCTCCGTGGACGTAGGCCATGATGGCATAGACAAGGTTGCTTCTTCGTGGACCCTTCGTGGGTGGAGCCCTACGTGGACTCTCGCAGCCGTTACCCTCCGTGGGTTGAAGTCTCCATCAACGTGGATTGACGATAGCACCACCTATCGGAACCACGAGAAAAATCTCCGTGTCTACAAATTGCGTTTGCTCTTCTCAACCCCTCCTTTTCTATATGTGCAATTTACTTTCCGCTGCTCATACTCTAGAATTGCATGTGTAGCTTGTTGCTCGACTTGAATGCATGATGCTTGCCTTGATCTTCATTGTGAACTTGCTAAAAACTTGTTCAAATCAAAAGGCATATTTTTTATCTTGTCGAGTAGTCTAATCACCCCCCCTCTAGACACTCTTGCCTTCAACGATCCTACATATGTATGTATAGTATATACCCGTGATCACCTCCCAAGTGATCACGGCCCGATAGTATATCAAGGCAGACTGACAAGAAGGTAGGGCCAATGATGATAATCTAGCATCCTATACTAAGCATTTAGGATTGCGAGTAAGGTATCAATGATTGTAGCAACAATGACAGGCTATGCAACAGAATAGGAGTAATCAAGCAGTAACATGCTACACTACTCTAATGCAAGCAGTATAGAGAAGAATAGGCGATATCTGGTGATCAAAGGGGGGGCTTGCCTGGTTGCTCTGGCAAGAAGAAGGGGTCGTCAACTCCGTAGTCGAACTGGGGGCGCCGACAGTCTCGGGTACTACCGGAAAGAAGTAATGGAGGAGGAACATAATAAATAACAGAGCAATCAAATGTAACATAAGGCAAGACGCGGCAATAAGCGGTGCTAGGGGTGACCTAACGTAGTGGTAGGTGATACCGGCGAAGGGGGGAAACATCCGGGAAAGTATTCCCGGTGTTTCGCGTTTTCGGACAGATGAACCGGAGGTGAAATGTTGCACGTTTGCTATGCTAGGGACATGTGGTCGATTTAACGGCTGCGTATTCGGATTCGTCTCATCATTCTGAGCAACTTTCATGTTGAAAATAATTTAATCCGAGTTACGGATTAAAAGATATGATTTTTTAAAGATTTTATTAATTTCTAGAATTTAATTAATTATTTAACTTAATTCGAAAATGGATTTATGACATCGAGATGACATAGGTGTGACGTCGTGATCAATAGTGTGGTTGATCGGGTCAAATCGACTTGTGGGTCCAATGGTCCCACGTGTCATCGATCGTTAGTTAATTAACGGTAGTTAATTGGGTTAACTAGTTATTTAGGTTAACTAAACATAATTAACCTAATTAATTAAGTTAATTAATTTTAGTTAATTAATTAATTAATATTTTATTTATTATTTTTTGAAACTCTTCTCTTTTTTAACGTTCAAATGGGGGGCCACATGTCAATGGCCGAGAGGCCATAACGGTTGGGTCGCTAGCGGAGTGCGGCGCGCACCGGCGAAAGCACTCCCACTGGGCGAACGAGGCAGCCGAGGTGGAGCGCCGAGCGCAGCCAGCCGCCGCCGTCGCAAACGGGCAGGCGGAAATGGCGCGGCGACAGGGGGCGAGGCAGCGCGCGCGCTTGCCACACGGGAGGGCGCAAGGCGGCCGAGCGCGAGAGGAAACGGCGTGAGACAGGGCGCGCGCTCCGCTCCGCGAAGCGGGCGAAGGCTGCGATGGCGGTGGCTGCACCGCAGCAGAGATGCAGCAAGAATGCACCTCGTGCGGTCTGCCAAGAACGGCAAGGGCGGCGATGTGGCCGACGTGGTGGTCGCGTCGCGCGGTCGGCGTCGAGCGAGGCGAGGAAGGAGGGAAGACGAGGCCGTGGCCTCACCGGGATCGTAGGGTCCGGCAACCGTGCGTGAGGAGGAGGACGGAGACGGCGCAGACGGAGTGGAGGCAGCCGGCGAGGAAGAGGAAGCGGCGGTGGGAAGTCCGCGGGCGGCGCGTGGTCTTCGGCGGCGAGGAGGAGCTTCAGACGGCGGTGGCGCGAGGACGCCGATAAGCGGGATCCCGGCCTGGCGCGGCAGCAATGGTGGGGCTCCGGCGGGGAGGGATGGCGATGGGGTGCGAGTCTGCGACAGCGACGGGCTGGGCGATGGGCGGCATCGGGTCGGGATCGATCTGATCCAGAGAGGGATCGGGAAGGAGAGTGGGAGTGGGTGTGTGGGTGGTTAGGGTTTGTGGGGAGAGTGGATAAGGGAGTGGGGTGGGCTTGGCGGTTGGGCGGCTTGGTTGTGAGAGGCCACCGGGTCATGGCCCGATGGGGGTCTTTATTTCTTTTCTTTTCTGCTTTCTTTACTGTTTTCTTTTATTTTAGTTTTATAAAATCTAAAAGCGACAACTAATTTGTTGTTATTAAATAGGTCACAACCCCAAATAATCTGGCACTTTAAATAAAGGGTTTTGCATGTGCTTATTATTTTAAAAGCATTTTAGATAATTGTTTTATCGCTGTTTTAGTTTATTTAGTGCATTAAATATTTTATAAAAATGTGGATTCTCCACCATAATTACCTATGCATTATTTGTCACCTCTAGGACATTTTTGTTTTAGCGTTTCAAAACTTTTGTTGCTTGCTTGATTTTGAATTTGAATCCGAATCATTTTTGAACTAATGCAAGGTTAGCAACAGTAACCGAGGTGACGTGGCATCATTAGCAGAGGGTTACTATAGCTAAATTATCTGGGCGTCACAATTCTCCTCCACTACAAGAAATCTTGTCCCGAGATTTAAGAGGTAGTGAAAGGGGGAAAGGCTGTGGTTACGAAAAATCTAACGGAACTTCTCGGTCCGAGTTGCCCTTCTCGAAGAGGTTGATCCTTTACGTTGATGTCTTCCTCCCTATGCTTTAGTGATCATGATGAAGCCGGCATCCTTTCTTCAGGAACTCCATCATACTTACGAAAGAATAAAGGGTGGGCATTCTGGGAGAACGGACCTCGGCAAGGTTGTCTATCGGGTCGACAACATCGAGGAAGGTGGCGAAAAGTAACTCTCGAATCAAAACCTAAGAAAATACCGAGAGCAAAGTAAGGAGGTATCATGGGAAGTTTCGAGCGGGCAGGCAATCGTTCGATGCCTGAAACGAAGTGTTGAAGGGGTTTAGAGCAATGTGAAAAGCATTGCATCTGATACCTGAATAGATCAACAGGCAGGTGGCCCGAGAATTACATACAAAGTCAAGCGCGAGGAATAACTTTGACAACAGGGTGTACAGGAGAGTCGGTTTCGATCATGTGGAACTGTGGGTTATGGGCCCACCATGTGGGTTAAAAAAAAGGAGCGGTGACATCTTGCACGGTCACAATAGCAAGGCATGTCAGAGGGTAGCCTATCAGTTATGTCGGCAACATTGTCGGTACCAAGGGCGAGGGACGAAGAGAACCATTTTTCCTGCTCGTTGAACGAGGCGGACCAATTGGCAAGTTATCACCCATCGGTCGTTACCGTAATGTCATCAACAATAGTAACAGGGTCTTATAGACAGAGTGGTACAACAAGGTGCCTACCTAAGCAGGGAATTATCACTGCTTAGTTAAGTCAGATTCAGGAAAGATTAAATAAAAGAATGGAAAGAAAACGCGATTATCAGATTAAATAGAACAATGGAAAGGAAAATTGTGATTACACACAATTATTAGGAGTATATCCTTCCCATGTACAAGCAGAACATGGCATACAGGGTAGGAGAGCAAGTACCCAACCATTCAGATAAGAGGCAAGGATTAATCAAGATGTTACCCATACAACGGTGTTTGGATAACTGACCAGGAAACATTGAGCATCGCGCCTCCAATGTTCTTGTTTGACGAGCGGGGTATCATAGTCATGCTTCGAGGTAGCAATGATATGGTGTTTCAATCAAGGGCCAGACTTTGGATACACAACTGAAAAATGATAGAAGGGTGCACCCCAGGAATCTAGACTAGGTAGCACGATCAATGTTCGAATGATGATTCGATAAGCATTAGACTTAGAGTGAAACTATAGACCAATAACTTCAAAGCAATAGGGTTGCTAGAAGTTTAGCATTTACACATCACAGACCAATTGTCGGTATTCCGGTTAAAAACAACACGGGGATCAAGGAATGAACGGAGATGGCGAGAAGTGTTATTATATCAAGAATTCTTAAGAGGTGGTGAAATTCTCACCACATTTTTGACATAAAAGAGATGGTAATACTCCTAGGTAAAACAGAACATGAGCTAGATAGCGAGGAGCTCAAGGTACAACACAAACCACGATCAAGTTTGTGTTGGAGGGAAGGCAATAAAGTGGCCGACGATAACACAAATCATCGAGGGCGAGGATGGTATTTTTCATCAAGAATCCGATAGGTATTTTGGAAGACCTCATAAGGTTGATGATGATCACGACACATTTGTCGAGAGATTTCAAGATGTAATCAATCAGCGATGACATCAAGTCAAAGGAATGATGAAGCAGAAGGTTATTGGAACCACAGTTATGATACAAACTCGGACTCAAGCTTGTTGTTTAAGGTTAAAGGGTATGACGAGGAAAATCGACGTAAGCTTAGCTATCGTCGCAAATTGGTGCTCCGAGAATAAGGACCGTAGTAGCAGTTAGAATCATCACGACAACGATATAGCCAAACAGGCTAGGAATGGTGTGACCGGGTACAAACTCTTACTTAGAGAAGATTATCAAGAGTTGTTGAACCGTAGTGCAGACTCGGTTCAGTTATCGGTGTCTTTGAGTGTTTAATAACTCAGAGCCCATGAAAACTGTAATCAGTGAGAATGTAGTACTTGATGAAGAACTCATAAGAAGTTATGAAGTTCCAAGATAATCTCGAGATACCAGGGGGGTGATACTCGAAGATGGATCAAAGTAGAGGTTGGACCGGGGTATTGATCCACAGAAGACAAGTGCTTACACTTGCATCGAAGATGGTATTTAAAGGAGAACATGGTTGGAACCACGATTGTAAAAAAAAAGGGCAGACCCCAGATATAAGATGAACTTATATCAAGGGAATAACTAATTTTAAAAGAAGCTTCGATGAGAAGATGTACATCGTGTCCATGGGCATGAACATAAAGTTCAAGGTCGACTCCCACTTCTCCAATGCATAACCTTTCATCCACTTCTCGCGTTCGATGAAGTTGTATTGTTGAAATTTTATCTGGCAAAATACCAGAAGAGTATGGCTCGTGGGAACTTTCAAGTTCACACATATTAAGGAAGGCATAGGTTCAACCCATCGGGGCATCATAGGAACATATACCACAAACTTCATAGTAAACATCACCAGCTCGAGAGCAGAGCATGGTTGGCCGAAACAGAGAATAAGATTTATCAATGGTATTATGTATCAGAACTTCTCGAGATTTTTGGATACGAAGGACACTGTCGGATGATAATTCATCAAGGGACCCAACGATCCATAACGAAGCTGATGTGAGCATCGGTACCCAACCAGAGGGAGAAAGAATGCAAATGCATCGGTTTATAGAACATCTGAATAATCCAACGATTAACTAACAAAGGGATTATGATTTTCAAATCAAGGGATCAGAAGCAAACGCTCTGATTAAGGATGGATAAGTTGAGTAGGCTTAGGGGTACAATCGATGGCAATCTGATTGGTCGAGATCCAGCTCATGTTTAAAATGACGTCTGAGCCGAAACGATGAATTCTAGGATCTGATTAAGGATTGCAACATTCACAACATATTGAATCAAGGGACCCAAGATGATAAAGGCAAGGACATCCATGAATATTGCTAGTCATTTGGAATTAACCAAAATGCAAAGCGGACAAGCATTTCAAGAGCCATAGGCTAATGAGGCTTCTCGAAAGATCGGATAGTATTTTGAAGAATTTTATGAAACACATGAACAACTAGGGATGGCGGATACTTGGTAAGAGCGAGGAATTATCCGTAGGGGTATTCATGTGGCAAAGAACAACAAAGGCGATCGGCACAAAGTATTCGTGAAACAATAGAGAGAATTTCGGTGTATCTTGTAATAACAAGATCAACTAGGAAGCATTGTATGAATGGCGAGTATACGTGGTTATCCATAGGGGTTTATCGATGGAAGGGAATTGCAAAAGCGACGCCATCAGTCTCAAGAGAACATCGAGAGTATCTTGGATCCTTCAGTGCGATGAGCGACCATCTCAGTATAAGGGCTCTCCGGGAGAAAGTATTGTCGAGAACCTAAAGTTAGTTTTGTTTTTAGCAAAATCATTTAACCCGAATAGAAGAGAGCTCAGAGTCCCAGAGTAAAGATCGAGGAGTAAAAGATCCTAATACCACCCAATGGTGACGTGGGCCCGTAAGGCACACAGCCAAGTTAGTAAAAGTTCTGCAATGGCTAGACTCAACTTCGGCCAAGGAGTTGGAAAGGGGGATTCCTACAGGCAGTCGGCTCTGATACCAACTTGTGACGCCCCCGATTCAATCGTACACTAATCATGCACGCAAACGCGTGTGCGATCAAGATCGAGGACTCACGGAAGATATCACAACACAACTCTAAAACATAAATAAGTCATACAAGCATCATAATACAAGCCAGGGGCCTCGAGGGCTCGAATACAAGTGCTCGATCATAGGCGAGTCGTGGAAGCAACAATATCTGAGTGACGACATAAGTTAAACAAGTTTTCCTTAAGAAGGCTAGCACAAACCGGGATCTGATTGAAAGAGGCGCGGGCCTCCTGCACAGATCCTCCTAAACTACTCCCGGTCGCCGCGTCGCCGCCCGCACGTAGTAGTAGGCACCTCCAGGTGTAGTAGCCGCCGACGGTGGCGTCGCTCTGGGCTCCGGCATCTGGTTGCGACAACCGTAAAGAAGGGAAAGGGGGAAAGGGGAGAAAGCAACCGTGAGTACTCATCCAAAGTACTCGCAAGCAAGGAGCTACACTACATATGCATGGGTATATGTGTAAAGGGCCATATCGATGGACCGAACTGCAGAATGCCGAATAAGAGGGGATAGCTAATCCTGTCAAGACTACGCTCGCAGCCTCCGTCTCACAAAGATGTAGAAGAGAGTAGATTGAAGTCCTCCAAGTAGCATCTCCAAGTAGCATCACCAAGTAGCATCTCCAAGAGCATCGCATAGCATAATCCTACCCGGCGATCCTCTCCTCGTCAGCCTGTTAAAGAGCGATCACCGGTTGTATCCGCACTTGGAAGGGTGTGTTTTATTAAGTATCCAGTTCTAGTTGTCATAAGGTCAAGGTACAACTCCGGTCGTCCTTTTACCGAGGGACACGACTATTCAATAGATTAATCTTCCCGCAGGGTGCACCACATAACCCAACACGCCGATCCCATTTGGCGGACACACTTTCTGGGTCATGCCCGCCTCGGAAGATCAACACGCCGCAGCCCCACCTAGGCACAACAGAGAGGTCAAACACGCGGTCTAAACCTAAGCGCGCAGGGTGCAGGCCCATCGCCTGAGCACACACAAGACGTTATGTAGGGCGGCCGAAGCGCACTCTAGCCTAGTGGCGTTCGATCCAATCGGCGCGCCACTCCGTCGGCCGCGTCAAGAAGGCTTGGTGATACCACGACGTCGGGATACCCATAACTACTCCCACGTAGATGGTTAGTGCGTATAGACCAAATGGCCGACTCGATCAAATACCAAGATCTCGTTAAGCGTGTTATTATGAAGCAACCACGGACGCCGACCAGGCGAGCCCACCTCTCGCCTAGGTGGTCTCAACTCGCCTGCCGCTCCGCCACAAAGATCCACACAGAGGGTCGTTGGGACAAAGGTCCTTTCAGCCCCCAATCCGTGAATCACTCGCGGGTACTCTTCGAGCGGACCCGACTTTAGTCACCATCTGTATAGTATGTATGTATGTATAGTATATACCCGTGATCACCTCCCAAGTGATCACGGCCCGATAGTATATCAAGGCAGACTGACAAGAAGGTAGGGCCAATGATGATAATCTAGCATCCTATACTAAGCATTTAGGATTGCGAGTAAGGTATCAATGATTGTAGCAACAATGACAGGCTATGCAACAGAATAGGAGTAATCAAGCAGTAACATGCTACACTACTCTAATGCAAGCAGTATAGAGAAGAATAGGCGATATCTGGTGATCAAAGGGGGGGCTTGCCTGGTTGCTCTGGCAAGAAGAAGGGGTCGTCAACTCCGTAGTCGAACTGGGGCGCCAAGCAGGTCTCGGTACTACCGGAAAGAAGTAATGGAGGAGGAACATAATAAATAACAGAGCAATCAAATGTAACATAAGGCAAGACGCGACAATAAGCGGTGCTAGGGGTGACCTAACGTAGTGGTAGGTGATACCAGCGAAGGGGGGAAACATCCGAGAAAGTATTCCCAGTGTTTCGCGTTTTCGGACAGATGAACCGGAGGTGAAATGTTGCACGTTTGCTATGCTAGGGACATGTGGCTGATGAACGGGCTGCGTATTCGGATTCGTCTCATCATTCTGAGCAACTTTCATGTTGAAAATAATTTAATCCGAGTTACGGATTAAAAGATATGATTTTCTAAAGATTTTATTAATTTCTGGAATTTAATTAATTATTTAACTTAATTCGAAAATGGATTTATGACATCAAGATGACATAGGTGTGACGTCAGCAATAATAGTGTGGTTGATCGGGTCAAATCGACTTGTGGGTCCAAAGGTCCCACGTGTCATCGATTGTTAGTTAATTAACGGTAGTTAATTGGGTTAACTAGTTATTTAGGTTAACTAAACATAATTAACCTAATTAATTAAGTTAATTAATTTTAGTTAATTAATTAATTAATATTTTATTTATTATTTTTTGTGAAACTCTTCTCTTTTTTTTAACGTTCAGGGGCTGGGCCCCACATGTCAATGGCCGAGAGGCCATAACGGGTTGGGTCGCTAGCGGGTGCGGGCGCACCGAAGCGAAAGCACTTCGCCCAGTATGAACGAGGCCGCCGGGGCAGGGAGCGCCGAGCGCAGCCAGCCCGCCGTCGTGGCAAACAGGCAGGAGAAATGGCGCGAGCGACAAGGGGACGAGGCATGGCGGGCGCGGCCACACGGGAGGGCGCAAAAGCGGCCGGGCGCGCGAGAACGGCGTGAACGGGCGGAGGCGCTCCGCGAGCAAAGCGAAGGGGCTGCGATGGCGGTGGCTGCACCGCCAAAGAAGACAGAAGCAATGCCGCACCTCAGAAGCGGAGTCTGCCAAGAACGGCAAGGGGGCGACGATGTGGCCGACGTGGTGGTGCGCGTGCGCACGGTCGGCGTCGAGCAGAGGCAGGGAAGGAGGGAAGACGAGGCCGTGGCCTCACCGGGATTCGTAGGGTCCGGGCAGCCGTGCGTGAGGAGGAGGACGGAGACGGCGCAGACGGAGTGGAGGCAGGCCGGCGAGGAAGAGGAAGCAGGCCGATGGGGAAGTCCGGCGGGGCGGCGCGGTGGTCTTCGGGCGGCGAGGGAGGAGCTTCTGCACGGCGGTGGCGCGAGGACGCCGATAGGCGGGATCCCGGCAAGGCGCGCAGCGGTGGTGGGGCTCCGCGGCGCGGGATGGCGATGGATGAGGTGCGACGGCGACGGGGCTGGGCGATGGGCGGCATCGGGGTCGGGGATCGATCCCGATCCAGGAGGGGATCGGGGGAAGGGAGAGTGGGAGTGGGTGTGTGGGTGGTTAGGGTTTGTTTGGGAGAGTGGATAAGGGAGTGGGGGTGGGCTTGGCCGGTTGGGCCGGCCTGGTTGGCCCAGAGGCCAGCTGGGCTGTGGCCCAGTGGGGGGGTCTTTCTTTCTTTTCTTTTCTGTTTTCTTTCGGTTTTCTTTTATTTTAGTTTTATAAAATCTAAAAGCGACAACTAATTTGTTGTTATTAAATAGGTCACAACCCCAAATAATCTGGCACTTTAAATAAAGGGTTTTGCATGTGCTTATTATTTTAAAAGCATTTTAGATAATTGTTTTATCGATGTTTTAGTTTATTTAGTGCATTAAATATTTTATAAAAATGTGGATTCTCCACCATAATTACCTATGCATTATTTGTCACCTCTAGGACATTTTTGTTTTAGCGTTTCAAAACTTTTGTTGCTTGCTTGATTTTGAATTTGAATCCGAATCATTTTTGAACTAATGCAAGGTTAGCAACAGTAATCGAGGTGACGTGGCATCATTAGCAGAGGGTTACTATAGCTAAATTATCCGGGCGTCACATTTATATATTGAATGGGAGTTCGACATAAAAAATATATTTGCTTCCCATAATTTTGATGAACATAAAAAGGTTAAGGTTGCGGTTGGTTCTTTCACTGGTTATGCTTTGGTTTGGTGGAGTGAATATTGTCGGTTACACCCTGATTATATACCTACTACTTGGGATGATTTGAAACTTGCCATGCGACATACTTTCGTCCCTGCTTATTATACTCGTGACATGATTAAGAAGTTGCAACATTTAAAACAAGGTAGTGACACTGTAACAAAATATTATGATGATTTACAAACTACCTTGTTGCATTCCTCTTTAGAAGAAAGTGAAGATGATTTTATGGATATATTTTGGGGAGGATTAAACCGTGATATTCAAGAGATACTAATTCACGAAGAGTGTTATCCTATGGACCATTTGTTTCGTCTTGCTTGCAAAGCTGAACAGGAAATAAAACGACGTGCTGGCCACGAGGAGAACAAGCGCACGGTGCACATTTCAAGAGTTGATATGATTGTTCCTTCAACTACTAGGCATACTATGACAACCACATCCGTTGTTGTGAGGACTACATCACCTCCACCATGTGACACATCGCCCCCGAGAGTGGCTACATCATCTGAGTTGAACATAAGAGGTAATGACAAAGGTATTGATCTTCCATCTCTACATGAGAATGATGAATGCCTTGTCAATTTGAATGCATCATCTGATGAGCTACCCACTACTTTGATCACACCACCTATTTTAGAGGACTATGTTGATAATTTGATTTTGCCATGTGATCAAACAACTGAAATACCAACAATTTTGAGTGCACCCACTGAATTAACAGTTGATGCAAAAGAACCAATGTTTAATCATTTTGATATGACCTCTAATCTTGGTGATGATTCTGTGTCCAATGACTTATTGCATGTTTGCTTATTTAAGCATGTTGTAGCATGTAAATTTGATGCAAGTAAGGTTTATTCACCAATGTTGGGATGGTTTAATGATGAACATTGTCAACCTTTTGAAATGAATAAGAGCTTCACTTATATGTGCAAACTGAGTTGCAATATTTTAATGCCTTCTACTTCTTGTGATAAATTTTTGGCTTAGATTTTATGAACTATGAAAGTTACTCATATATACATGTGTCATACGTGCAAAAATCAAGGGAAGTAAAAATGGATGACATATACATATACAACATGTACACCTTGTTTTTTTTGTTAGCCACATTTCAGATTAAGCAACGCCGAGGACGACTTTGTTTTCAAGAAGGGGAGGATGATGGGGACATGACTACCTTGGATACGACCAAAAATATTGCATACATATATATATTTGTGAGGTGATTTCTAATGCAAACTGTGCAATAGTTTATTTATGCCATTCAGGACAAAAATACTTCACAGACTTTTGTGCCATGTCTAATTGTAGGTGTATGGGACATTTGTTCAATCCACATATGAAGATAAGGGGGGAAAAGAAGTTTATGTGCTGTTCAAAAAGTCCTCTCACGTCACTTTTGGACCAAGAAAAGATAGAGTCCAAGTCTCTCACGTCCTGGATTCAGATTCGGATTGCACAGACATATCTGACTCAAAACGCCAATAACTATTTCATACGGACTCCGAATTGGGTGATTACTTTTTTGTTGGAAAGTAGATTTCATGCACTTTCCAACACAATTGGATTCACCTTCAAATTCATCCGGAGCATTGAGTTATGGACGAAACAATCTGACGTTGCACCAGAATCCGAGTCAAACTACAAGTCCAAAGGTGTTGCATCACCTTCACTTGGGCCCATGAGCCTTGTACGACCTAGGGTTGGTTTTAGGCTGCCTTGGGACGTTCTCCCACCTCCTTGGCCGCCACCCCTTGCTCATATCCATCTAGTAGCTTTTCGCTTGGGATTTTTTTAGTTAAAAGTTAGCCATTGCAACTTCGTGTACTTCATTTGTGTCCAACGATCAGACCAAGACCGCTTTCGGATCCCCACCTTTATTAATACTTCATATATACTCACAATGTTCAGATTGTTTGTATCATATTCTTGCTTGTTCTTCGGTTGCTTGCAGGAATAGACCTTCGTGGTCAGGTTGATTGTGCTCTGGTGTGGTCAATAACCTCTCGGAGTTGGTTTAGCGATTGCTAAGGCGCAACGCCGTGCACGTTTGTAGTCGGATCATCAAAGTCGTCTCCACCAAATCAATAGTTATCATCTCATCGAAAGATCGGGACACCCCGCCTCTACCAGAGAGCTTGGGCTAGCAACTGTGCATCCATTTTTACCATGACTTTGGTCATCCCCGAGCGTATAGCCTCACTCATTACTTGGACTAGTTGAACACCCGTGCGTTGCCACGGGCTTTTAATTTGTCTTTTCAGATGGCACCATTGAATACAAAGCATATCAAATTTTGCGTACATAGATTTTTCTGATTGCGCATATAATGTATATCATATTTCACATATATACAAAAGATGGTGTACGTGCAACAATTGAAAAATAATTGAAATTCAATTCACCCATAATGTAACTAAATAATGTATACATTGACAACAATAATATAAATAAGCATATGTTATAAACTAAGATCTAATTGATGCGTTTAAGATATTTCCATTAAATATCAGAAATATTGTCTTTAGCTTCATTTGCACGATATTTTAGCAAGTATAATAAAAATTTATTTCTCAACTCATAAGCATCCTGCACAAGCAATTTTTATATATAATTAACATGAAAATGTAATCGAGTAAACATATACCTACAGATTTCTCATGCACTTCTGTAGTCTACTTTTTTATATAAATTAATCACTCAACATCTTATTCTTTCACCACCAACTATCTCCGCAACCCCAGTCCATGTTCACCACCCCACCTCAATTAGTGAGATATCTGGCTCCCACTCCCCCCTCCATCAACACACACTTTTAATTTCTGACACAAAACGATGCACTTGTGCTAAATTTCTTACTAAAGCTCTCTATCTCTCTCTCTGATTTTAATATGCCAGTTTCCCTCTCCTTAATCCTCTCTTTCACACCCTACATATGTCCCTCGCTCCCCCACTCTATCCACCACCTTCCATCTCTCTCTCTCTCTCTCTCTCTCTCACACACACACACACACACACACACACACTTCTCCCTCCCCTTTCCCTCTCTCACAACTCAAAACTTAATTTTGCTCAGCCTAACATTCGGCGACTATAGAATATCCTAGAAGCTTAAATATTAAAGGGAAATCTTAGCCTTTGTAGGGGCTAAGACAACCTTTTGAACTTAATCCTGGCTCATTTACTCCACCACTGTAGAGCACACAAATTTATGGTTATACTCCATACAAAAACAAATAAAGATTCAGAGGGTAAACTTTTTAATCCACTACTACACTTGACATGAGCACCATGGCAACAGTTCTATAACACAACTTGTTCTTGCAAGCAAATAACTGTTAGCACTGGTTGCTCTTTGGCCAATTATAAACGTCAAGGTTCCCATTCCGTTCGTCCTCCTGTCCCACCTCCCTATGTAACATGCCTCCTGGTACCTCATCTTCTTTGGATACTCCCATTTCGGTATTTTCCACTCTCCCACTTTTCCTTTTAGTGTAAGTTGTGCACCCCACTGCCACTGGATGGCACCCCCTTCCAAGAGTACACCTTGTTGCCACCAGGCGACATCACCATCTAGGAGTACACCAGCCGGTCCACGCCAGCCGTTGGCAAATAACAGATAGCATTTGCTGCTCTTCCACCAATTATTATCTTCAAGGTTCCCATTCTGTTCGTCCTCCTGTCCTGCACCATGGATACTCCCATTTCGGTATATTCCACCCTCCCACTTTTCCTTTTCTTGTATGTTGCCACCCTGCTGCCACCGGACAACACCCCCATCTAGGAGTACACCCTGTTGCCACCAGGTGACTTCGCCACCAATTGGTCCATGCCAGCCAAGATCAAATCCTCGGCATCATTACAGAAGAACTTCACCATGAGGCTCGCTGACAATCTCCCGCATATCCTACAAGAGGTTAGGTATAGTTCACACATCCTTTTTCACATGTGCAATTAAGATCAGATATATTATCCATACAAGGTCCTCAGAGTTATTATATTTTTCATGGTGCATCATGGATCAACCGCAGTCTGGACGTTGAGATCTTCCATCATGTAGCAATATATTCTGGTGGTTCAGTATTAACATTAACTATGTCAAACATGTACCTATGGAAGAATCAAGCACATTAGATAACATATTTTAATGAAACATTGCCAACATTTTTGTACCACAAAATCACTCTTCTTCCTCCATCCATTATTATCTCCTCCTGAATCCAAGCAATTAAATATATATGACTCAATGCCTCAATCCTCATATCACTCTTATCAAATGAAGACAAGGGCAAGGTACATACCTGTTCTTATGTTGAAGAGGAAAAATATATGACTCAATGTGCTTAGCTGCATAAAATTAATTTTTGTTGTCAAGTAATGTCATCCAAATAATTATCTATACCAACAGATGATCATGGTAGCTAACAAACTTACGAGAGAAGTGAGCAGTCTTATACAATAAAAGCCACTAAGTTATAAAATAAAATTGCCAAAATGCAGCTTCGGATCAATTATGGTCAAAGACTCTGCAAAATGCGACTCTGCGATGATAAGTGATGCGGAGCATCCTGTGGACATCACCATGTCAAGAGTTCGTTTGGCAAGTGACACATGCCACATCTACTTCACATACATAAAGGGGAATCATCTCCTTTACACGTGTTCACTTGACCCCTTTGAGGATGGTATACTACTTGACATTCCTTCCGTGTGCATTCATAGGTATTGTCGGAGCTTCAAACATAGCGAGACGAGTTCATGCGGCAGAGAACATCTACACCATCCAAGAGGGAAGCCTGGAAGCGGAGAAGGAAGCGCCAAGAAGAAGGCAGCAACTCCCAGGCGACCACATGCGCACGGGCCTCCCAGTGGACGGTCTGAAGACCCGTGCGCGCACGGGTGCAGTACTGTGCCCACGGGACCCCGTGTCCACGGGCCTCACGGACCCCGTGCGCACGGGCTCTTGCTTCCGGTCCCTGGATACCCCGTGCGCACGGGCTCCACTTACCCCGTGCACACGGGGGCCCCTGTGTGATGCTACGGGCTTTGCCCTTGTTTTACCATTTCGCCCCCACCTATTCCCCTCTTTGCTAGGGCTATATATACTCCTTCATCTCCTCCATTTAGACTAAGCTAAGATTAGATCTAAACACTAGAGCTTAGCTCATGTACCTCCCCTTGTGGGATTCCACTCCATTGGAGTTCAAGGCCTCCATTGGAGAAGATCCCTAGTGGATGAAGACCCCCTTGAGGGAAGGATCTATCTAGATCATCAAGCCCTCATCTCCTTCATAGGATTTGGGATGAATTCTACCATGTATCTTATTTCCCTTTGTTGTTCATGTACCTTGTGGATCTTATGTGTTTGATTGTCTAGTGGATGTGTGATTTGACTTGTTCTTGAGTGTTCCTCTTGTTTTCCCTCTTGTGCTCATCTTGTTATTGGGGATTCCCCTCCAATTCGTGAAAGATCAACCCATAGGGTTCCACCCTACATCATATGGTATCATGAGCCATGGTTGATCACGAAATTGAAGCCCCCCTCTTTGTTTTCTAGCCTAGTTTTGTGTGATTTCGTCCTAAATCCGAAAATCCCCACCAAAAATAGCCCCAATTTTTTTTTGTGATTTGTTGGTTTGATGAGATTTTGTTGGATTTGATCCATGAATTTGCTTGGTTTCAAGTGGATCTAGCCTTCCCCCATCTATTCCCCACCATCCATCCCCAAAATCTCCCCAATTTTGCCCTAGAAATCTTCAATTTCCGCCCACCCCGTGTCCACGGACCCCAGACCCCACGCGCACGGCCCCCCGAAAAGTCTCTGGACACCCAGCATACCACGGCTTGTACAGTCAAGACGGGACCCGTGCCCACGGGCCCTAGACCCCGTCGCACGGCCCCCACTGAGCAGCCGCGCGCGATTCACCGTTTTGCCCGTAACTTCCACATTCGGAGTCCGATTTTCGCGTTCTTTAGCTCGTTGAGTAGCTATTGACATCCCCCATCCGCCTAGATAGATTCCATCACCATTTGACACCATCAAAATTTTGAAATTTTGGCATCTTTGCCTAGGCCCTCCACCATATCATCCGCAAAACCACCATAGACTCTCGCAACCTAACCCATCTTGATCCCCTTAGCATTAGTGGTTGCTTGAGGAGTTGTTTGAGTCTCCTAAGGTGTTTCGGCTACCACCACTTCCACATTGTCATTTCCACTACCACCATTTGACATTTGTCATTTGAGATTTTGAGTTTGCGGTTTTTACCGTTTCCTAAGGTGTTTCGGCTACTTAGGGATGTGTCTACATCATCTTGGTATCTACATCAAGAACACCGCCACTCATCATCGCAAAGGATGGTAACCTCGACGACACCATTGTATATTCCCCTTGCAATTGCATTGTTAACCCCTAGCCCATTTTGCGTTACTTGCCTATCGAGACTAGCCATTTGAGTATTGTCGGCAACGTTACTTGTGCACATTAGTGATCCACCATTCCATAGCATCAAAACATATCATATTGGTATCTTATCACCCATTGTGTCACAATATTGTTCCCGCATATACTCAATTGCTATCTTGGTTTGTGCGTTGTGCAAAAGTGGCCATAGAGAAAAAAAAGAGAATAAGCTTTTAAGCAAAGAAAAAGAGAGAGCAAAGAAGCTTGTAAGCAAGTGCCATAGCATCATACCCCATCGCACATAAGATTGTCATATCCGATCATCTTGGATCATCTTGAGAGAAACACCGGGAACCATACATACATAGCATATTTGGGATAGAAAGTTTATCCATTTTGCATCTTATAGGTTGTGCACAAGTGTCGTATCCGCCTATTGAGCAATCGTGCTAGCGTCTCTCTTGAGTTGTGCAACACGAGCGTTTTCCGTGGACTCCACATTTTGTGCTTATTCCTTGGTTGCATGACCCCATTTATCTATCCGTGTGTGTGTTTCCGTGTACCATTTGCTATTGGTCTACTTGTTTCACTTGCGAATTTGTGAATCTCTTTCAACATTATTGACTCTTGCTAACATTTTTGCATCAATTTTTTGTGCCACTATCCTCACCGAGCTCCACCATAAGCCTTATTTGTGTAGGTGTGAGAAACCGACAAGAATTGGTACCAATTGTGCTATTTCCTTGTTACACATTGAGTGATCATTGATCCATTTTCAACATCGGTCAAGGTACATTTGGTATAAGTTCTTCTCTTTCTCCCACTCATATTTGCTCGAGTCTTGTGATGGATAGGCAAGGCATTTCCTCTCCGGTCTTCAACAACAACGACGGCGTGAACAACTACATCACCAAAAGGTCCATCTTCGGACTACAACACGAAATGCAAGGAGCACAATCCACCTTGCAAGCGCGCATCGAGAACCTCTCCATCGACATTCATCTCTCCGAAGCAAGGAAAAGGGACTACATCGACAACAAGCTTGCCGCACGAAAGGAGGAGAAAGATGCGAGGATGGAAGAGATTCGGGCCTTGATCAAGTCTTCTTCCCCTTCGTCATCTTCAAGACGGTGACGTTCAAGCCACAAGTCTTCGGAGCGCCCAAGCAATGCAAGAGCAAGTAGTCCACGTCCACATCTCCATGGCGACCACCATCACGTTCGTGATCAACATCGTCATGAAGGGAAAGTCACCTACAAGCATCATGTGCACGACGACGATGAATGACATCTACTACGAGCTCAAGCACAACAATGACATCATCATCATGAAGATGCTCCACAAGTGCAAATGCACACGTCCCAACAAGCCCTACTTCACGCCAAGTCCAAGCTTCAAGAGCACAAAAGAAGACCGCGAGACGACCACCACCAAGACGACGCTATGGCTACATCAACCACTTCGGCATCTTCGCCAAGTGTTCTCAAGGCATCTTCGCCTTTGGACGTACGACATCTTCGCCTACTTCCCACGAGTACGCCTACAACGACTTCCTCAAGTCCAAGGCGACCACCTACGAGCAAGGGTGACACTTCCATCTTCGGAAGCCCCTCAAGGAAGATGGCCGAGCATGGGACATTCCCTTCGGTCATGGGGACGAGCTATGAGGTGCTACATCATATGGGCCTCCAACAACAAGACAGTGACAAGAAGGTTGAGCATGGAGACATTTGCACCTACATCTCTCCGACACCCACATATGTCGAGATGCCCCATTTGCCATGTGAGGAGAGCCACCACCACATGAGTGACATGAGTGACTCCACCATATGTGACATTGAGAGCATTTCCTATGAGAGGATGAGTGTGACCACCACTAGCCCCACACATGAGAGCATGCCACACACCCTATGTGAGGTTGAGCGCCATTTGAGTGACTCCACCAACCATACGAGTGAGAGCATCCAAGAGGGAGTGAGTGAGCCACAACACTTAGTGAGTGAGGTAGTTTACACGGCATGTGAGGCCACTATGATTTCTAACGACTTAACCTCTACTCCTAGTGTGTTTTCTTCTATGGTGCTAGGTCTCCTACTTGACGACACGCCTACCATTGATGAGTCCATACCTCCTATGGAGACGACGATGGCCATGATGGACGATGATGCACCCCCACATGGTTCCATCAAGATGAAGATGACAACAAGACGATCTTCAACGCCTCACCTACAACACACGAGCGGTGCTCCAAAGGTAACATAGGTGATGATGCTTCTCTTGTCCCACTAGTGGACTCTCTTGACATTGATTGCTCCCATGATGTTGACCCACCTATTACCATGCTTCATGCTAGTGAAACTTCTTCATGCCTTGACTTACCTATTTATGATGAATATGATGATGAGCATGTTGAGTTGCCTAGTTGTGATGCTATGCTTCATAGGATATCTTGTGAAAATTCTATTGCTCGCGTCATGTTTGACAATACATTTAACTTGTCATATGCTATGAGTGAGATCAACCATATTGCATCATTTCAATCTCAACATAGTAACTATGCATACCCCATTAAAATAAATCCCATTTGCACTTATGGCATAGATGACGAGATGATGGTCATTGGCTTTTGCTTCTCTTGTGATGATATTGCCATGCTCCCTTTACATGATTTTCACAATTCATCTACTATGCCATGCCATGATCACATTGCTCCAAATATGCATTGTTTTGGATGTTGTCAATATTCTCCAAGTGATGTTGCTACTCATGCTCATGAGGAGACCCCCATAGTTTCCTCATACATATTAGGAGATCTTGATACATTTCATACTTTGCTTGATTCCCATGATAGTGTACACCATATGCTCCCCATGAATAAACATGCTTTTGATGTGCCATATACTTGTTTGCTCAATTTGTGTCCCCATCGTGTTATACATTACAACAAACCTATCATGATGGATGACATGTTTCTATATCATGCATCTCATTTATTTGAGCATTGGATATTTGGTGCTAACCAACACAAGCACATATGCATCATGATGGATGATGTGTACATCTACCACGCACACACAATTTTTCCTTTGTCCTTGTTTTGTGTAGGTACCCATGAATACTTGTCAACCTCGCAATCCCACGAGCTGACAAAACGAGCTCTAGAGAGCAATGATGACTTGGGATCCCGTGGACTATCCTTACCACCGTCCCCTTCGCGCAAGGACTATGCACAACTCCTCTACTTGGCTCTCACACGGCTATGGGCCATTTACCACTTGTCACCTTATGCTCATTTTACCGTGTTCACTTTGCATGCTATGCTTGCTTCTATGCCTTTGCCATGCAATTGTGACCCTATCTACCCATGATTCTCCATTATGATATTCCTATGTGTATTTGCATGCTTGGTGGAGATCCTTGTTGCTATTGCCATGTTTATCACGTGCCCCATGCTATTGTCCTCATATCTTGCTTTCATGCTTATGCTATGACATGTGATTCACTCATGCCCACTATTTGCACACATGACATGCTTGCCATGATTCCTCCTAGTATGTTGCATCTTCACACTACTAGCTTGCTTGACTTGATTGCTATGATTGCTTGCTATGTTGCATCACCCATGTTCCACTATTACTTGCTTTCTTGGGTTGATGACATATATGCTCATGCCTTTCACATGATATATCTTGATCATTGTCTCTTGTGTCATACTTGCTCATCTCATGCGGTTGATGACAACCATCTATATGCGTTGCACATGATTCATATTGCTTCGTGTCATATATCTCCATGTGTTGCCTCTCTCATGCTAGATGATTTGCCATGTATTGAGTGCAACAATGCTTATAGTCTTGCTCATGAGATTGCCCCCATAGCATTCTCACATATGTTTGGAGATTTTGACATATTCCTTGTGAAGCATGCTTGTCTTACCTCTTTGCACCATATACCTAGTGCCTTGAATATCGCCATTGTTGCATCATATTATTCATGCACTTGTGCTTCTAATGGTTATGTGCAAGAGAAGAGAACCATCATGATGGATGATGTGTTTATCTACCATGCACATCTGTTCTTTGTTTTGTTGTGTGCATGTGTAGGATACTTGGACTTTGTGTCGACTTCCACTTCACGTGAGTTGACCATTCGAGCTCTTGAGAGCGAGCCTCATACATTCGACCATGACTTGCTTCTACACCACATTTCCTACCACTTCGGCATTGTGAAGGACGCACAAAGACATGCTTTCGAGGTGATATCCTTCTATCTCGAGAACACCCAAACCATGAGCATGCATATTGTGGATCATACTTCATGTGTTGCTTGCTCCATGACACTTTGCACACATGCTAGCGATCTTGCTTCGACTTCTCATTACCACATTGCCATGCCCCATGACATATATGCCTTGTGTGTTGCATCTAGTTCTTCACGTATGCCATGTCCCTTTGGTTATCACATGCTTGACTTGATTGCCTCACACATGTTAAACAATTGCTCTTTCCAATGTGTTGAGTGCCACGATATCTTCACTACACCCTATGCATGTTACGCTTGGATTGTCTTGCACTTGCCCCATGTGTTTAGACATTTCACTATATTTGCTGTTGTGAATGACTCTTATGCCTACCATAGACCGTTCATTGAGCACTTTATGCATGCTTGCTATAACCTTGAGGTAGATGCTTGTTCACTTATCACATATATTTGCATCTTGACCTCCCATTTACATGCTTGTTCCCATGATGTACTTGATTGTGCTCAATTTATATGCTCAAAAGCCATGACACACTTCTTTGTCAAACCATATGCTATGCTTGATGACAACACTTGTTGGGTGAATCACCTCTTGAATGCTTGGTTTTGCTCTTACGACAACCACATTTGTTTTTCCAAGTGCTTGTTATCTTTGCTACTTTTGAAGGAATTACAAGACGGTGCGACATTGGAGAGTGCCCATTTGGAACTACAAGATGACGAATGCTTGGTGATCGTCCACTTCTACACGACACCATCATCTCTTTCCCATGGTGATTTGGATTTCGATCCGAGGTCGGATCTTTCCCAAGGGGGAGGGGATGATGCAGAGCATCCTATGGACATCACCATCTCAAGAGTTCGTTTGGCAAGTGACACGTGCCACATCTACTTCACATACATAAAGGTGAATCATCTCCTTTACACGTGTTCACTTGACCCTTTTGAGGATGGTATACTACTTGACATTCCTTCCGTGTGCATTCATAGGTATTGTCGGAGCTTCAAACATAGCGAGGACGAGTTCATGCGGAAGAGAACATCTACACCATCCAAGAGGGAAGCCTGGAAGCGGAGAAGGAAGCGCCAAGAAGAAGGCAAGAACTCCCAGAGACCCCCGCAAGCGCACGGCCCCTCGACCTGTGCCCACGGGCCTCCCAGGCTGACGGTCCTGAAGACCCCGTGCGCATGGGCGTGTACCGTGCCCACGGGACCCCCATGTCCATGGGCCTCACGGACCCCGTGCGCACGGGCCCTTGCGTCCGGTCCCTGGATACCCCGTGCGCACGGGCTCCACTTACCCCGTGCACACGGGCCCCCCTGTGTGATGCTACGGGCTTTGCCCTTGTTTTACCATTTCGCCCCCACCTATTCCCCTCTTTGCCTAGGGCTATATATACTCCTTCATCTCCTCCATTTAGACTAAGCTAAGATTAGATCTAAACACTAGAGCTTAGCTCATGTACCTCCCCTTGTGGGATTCCACTCCATTGGAGTTCAAGGCCTCCATTGGAGAAGATCCCTAGTGGATGAAGACCCCCTTGAGGGAAGGATCTATCTTGATCATCAAGCCCTCATCTCCTTCATAGGATTTGGGATGAACTCTACCATGTATCTTATTTCCCTTTGTTGTTCATGTACCTTGTGGATCTTATGTGTTTGATTGTCTAGTGGATGTGTGATTTGACTTGTTCTTGAGTGTTCCTCTTGTTTTCCCTCTTGTGCTCATCTTGTTCTTGGGGATTCCCCTCCAATTCGTGAAAGATCTCCCCATAGGGTTCCACCCTACATCAATAAGCTTGTTTGATCTTACATGCATTCTCTTTTACACCACACATGATAAGCTGCAAGGTACATTCCACCTCAATAGAATGGATATAAATTATATAAATTCAAAAGGATTGTGCACTTCCGCATTGGCAAAAATCTTGCAAGGCATAAGCCACAAAACTATGAAATACATTACAGAAAAATATTCATAATTTCACATCTTAGAATTTAGAGACATGTAGGAGATAGGAACACATGCTTGTAGTGATTCAGCAAGAAATTTGAAAGTGAAAGCAAGATAAACAACTTACTGATGCACACAGAACACCGTGGAATTGAAATTTGGGTTGCCGCGTTGCAATGGTTTGCTATGGTCCTGCAGTAATATGTGTAAGAAAGCAAAATTAGAGTGTCTCTTGGCATAGTATACTGAAATTAAATCTACCTTTCCTCCAATCTGATAAATAAATGCACGTAGGAAGAGAAGAATATCATGCAAGATATTTCTCAAGTATTTAGCACCATACCATATCAGCAATACAAGAGTCACAAAAATTCAGTGAAAATGTTAAGAACAGAAAAGCAGGTAGCTTGGCTGGACAACTTTTCTTTGGAATGAACACATGGAGTATTGAGAAAGGGTAGTAATACAAATATATTCTTGGACGATTAAACAATTAAAAAGATAAATGGTTACAGAAAAAACTGAAACATAAACACCAGATTTGCTTTGGACAACACATAGGAAGTAGCTGAACTCAAAGCTTAACATGGCATATATATAGGCTCACTTTTCATTTCAATATCAAGAATTTGGAGTTCTGTTGATGGTTAGCGATGAAAAGAATCATGATTTGTCTCCATATTCGGAGCTGGTTAGCAGTGGACCTGCCATGCTTACTTTGTCATTGCCCATTGGATAAATTTGAGTAATTTTCCTGGGAGTCACTCTGCAACTAACATGTAAATTTTAAAATTCTGAATTCGACTGCACACATGCGACACACAATTGAACGAAATCAAATAGCTAAGGTGAGGCCAGAAAAAGTAAATAGAGTTCACTGACCTATTCCTCAGCGGCTGTGACGAACTACTCGACCAATTGAACGCATGACGAGAGGGCCACCGGGAGAACAGGGACGGCAACCGATGCCTTGGGTGCGTCGGGCACCAAGTAGCAACGGCGTCGCAAGAACCTTTTCCGCCATGACTTCACCGGTAGCCGTTACAGCCTTGTACACAAGACCAAATGATCCATGGCCCAGAATCGTTGTGACCTTTTTGGTAGCCTTCTGCAGATCCCAGAACAACCAACACAGTAACATGGAGCAATCAGAAAAACGTTACTTTGCTTCTGGCTACTCACACCAACACTAACATTCACAATAAGATCATGGTATAAGTTGCATGCATGCATTTCTGGAGCTGCCATGAACGTACGAATACTAATTGACGCACGGAGAAACGACTATGACCTGGCTTGCGTATCTTATCCTATCCTTAGATCAAATGCATTAGACAGTCAAGCTGATATATTTCAAATTTACAATTCACTGATCATGTGATCTTAATACTACAACCAGGATTGCAATGGAGGAGTAGTTGCCATACTTGTAATGGTACTTCGGCATCCGAAAGACGGACAGGGGCTGGTCCCTGCCGTTGTTACCCCGCCCGCCCCAGAAGGCGACTTGCTTCCCCGCCGGCAGCAGGTTGTTGCCCCAGCAACTTTACAATTTTAGAATGCCGTTTTCCACGTGTAGGTGTAGCAGCTAACAACTTTGAACCAAACTGAAAAATAGTCAAAATGGAATCCTTTCTAACCTCACGATGCCTATGAATTTCAAGTAGCCATCATTTAAACACCCGGCACATTGTCCATGCAAAAAGAGGTGAAAAAAAATCAAATCTGAACTGAACTTGATAGAATTCAGAAGTTGTATAGCTGACAATGGACCATCATATACAACAAGATCTAGTAAGCAATGCAAGAGCACAGACGTACAAAGTGGTGAACATGCCTGATTGGTACTTTAATTTAACACATCGAATCTTGGAGTTAGCTAGGTCTAGTTATGCATACAGAGTTTAACATCAAGTGGCTGAGTTAGCAATGTCTAGCACGAAGTTAGGCATGTGACCTTCATGGGAAGAACTCGACATACCAATTCATTTGTGAGGTCGGGCCAGACCAACCTGCTTCTTTCCCCCTCTGCGCTAGCTCCAAGATGCATGTCTCGTCCTGGTCGATTAACCACGACCTCGACCACTTCGATCCGCCGATGCTCGGCACCGCTACCAAGACCCACGAATCAGTCCTTGCTTGTGTCCATGGTGAAGACGAAGTCGCAGAATGCAGATCTTGGCCAACCCACCGACCACGCACACATGCGTTCGCGCGGCGCTCCGGGCATGGCCCCACTTCTGCAGCCCGCTGAACCTTCCTCGCGTGTGCCCACACTTCCTCGGCCTCTGCTTGTTCTTGCGCCTCGCCGTAAACATCATCAGGTGTGTAACCTACATACAGAAGAAAGATTGATAAGTGCATGTAAAACTAAGAACCAACAAATCTGATTCAAACACAAAAGAACAAGGGCAAGCTTATGCTATCCTGCTGATCCACGACCGGAACTAACCCTCGTTGTTATGGAAGAACCAGGAGAGCACGAGCAGACCACCTCTGGAGAAGACCACCTCATCAGCCGCACATGGAGTTGAGGAAGGCCGAGCCTAGAATTGCAGGAGGCCGCGACGACGTCAGCAATGTCGCCACACCGAAGATGGGGTTTGCTAGAACGCCCGTGCGAGAGAAGAGAGGTGGATAACCGGATAAGAAACCAGGGGATCGGATCGTGGGCAGCTTCCTGATCAGATCATGGGCGGGATCAAGACGGGAAGGAGGATATGGATTCAGGGGATGAGAGGGGTGGGGTGGGGATCACGAGAGCTTATCCATGTCTTGGGGCGGCCATCCATGCCGAGCGGGGCGACGTATTCGAGGCGCCCGCGGCGCCGGCGTTCTCGTGATCCATGATGGCCGCGTCTGCCTGGATAGGCAGATCGACAGCAGTAGCGGCCGCTGCGCTGCCCAGATCGGCAGATCGACGGCGGCGAATCCGGCGAAGGCGGCGGCTGCGTATCCTCGGGAGAGGGAAGGAGCGGATCGGGACCTCGCTCGGGAGAGGAGCCCTGTGTCTCGAGGGGATCGAGGGGCACGAGGAATCGCTCGTAGGTGCGAGCGTCTGGCTAATTTTGGTAGGTTAACCATAGTAGATTTTTTTAGGACAATTTTCTATCGATGAACCGTAGTGTTTCACAATGGGCCTCGTGGTAGCATACCGTTTTTTTGTCGGTCTCGAGGGTGGAAGGAGGGAATGGCTGGTTTGCGGGAGGTGGGATTGAGGACAAAAATTAACCGTCTCTGGTGGGACGAAAATTGACCGGTGGAGACTACCAACTGCTCCATTAGGAGTAGAGATACATGCCTCCGCCTCCGCTTGCAAGGTATCCTGAACATGATCCATTCTATCCACTCTTGATACCACAACATCGCCATGTTCGTCTTGGATCACAAAGGTCCATGTAAGTGCACCTAGTGCCACCCCTAGTTGGTTTTGGAGTATAGACGACAAACTTGGTTGAAGGACTAATGTGTTTGTGAGATTCACAAGAGAACACAGGTAGAAGTCCCTATTGATTCGGTTTACCCATTGATACGTCTCCAACGTATCTATAATTTTTGATTGTTTCATGCTATTATATTACCTGTTTTGGATGTTTATGGGCTTTACTTTACACTTTTATATCATTTTTGGGACTAACCTACTAACCGGAGGCCCAGCCCGTATTGCTGTTTTTTTTGCCTATTTCAATGTTTCGAAGAAAAGAAATATCAAGCGGAGTCCAAACGGAATGAAACCTTCGGGAGCAATCTTTTTGGAACAAACGTGATCCGGAGGACTTGGAGTGCAAGTCAAGAAACAATCGAGTAGGCCACGGGGGTGGAGGGCGCCCCCTACGGGGCGCCCCCTATCTCGTGGGCCCCTCGGGAGTCCACCGACCTACTTCTTCCTCCTATATATACCCACGTACCCCGAGAACATCAGAGGCGACCACGAAAAATTATTTCCACCACCGTAACCTTCTGTATCCGTGAGATCCCATCTTGGAGCCTTCGTCGGCACTCCGCTGGAGGGGGAATCAACCACGGAGGGCTTCTACATCAACACCATAGCCTCTCCGATGAGTTGTGAGTAGTTTACCAAAGACCTTCGGGTCCATAGTTATTAGCTAGATGACTTCTTCTCTCTCTTTGAATCTCAATACCATGTTCACCTTGATCTTCTTGGAGATCTATTTCGATGTAACTCTTTTTGCGGCGTATTTGTCGAGATCCGATGAATTATGGGTTTATGATCAAGTTTATCTATGAGAAATATTTGAATCTCCTCTGAATTCTTTTATTGTGTGATTAAGTTATCTTTGCAAGTCTCTTCGAATTATCAGTTTGGTTTGGCCTACTAGATTGATCTTTCTTGCAATGGGAGAAGTGCTTAACTTTGGGTTCAATCTTGCGGTGTCCTTTCCCATTGACAGCAGGGGCAGCAAGGCACGTATTGCATTATTGCCATCGAGGATAAAAAGATGGGGTTTATATCATATTGCATGAGTTTATCCCTCTACATCATGTCATCTTTCTTAATGTGTTACTCTGTTCTTTATGAACTTAATACTCTAGATGCATGCTGGATAGCGGTCGATGTGTGGAGTAATAGTAGTAGATGCAGGCAGGAGTCGGTCTACTTGTCACGGAGGTGATGCCTATATACATGATCATGCCTAGATAATCTCATAATTATTCGCTTTTCTATCAATTGCTCGACAGTAATTTGTTCACCCACCGTAATACCTATGCTATCTTGAGAGAAGCCACTAGTGAAAACTCTGGCCCCTGGGTCTATCTTTTATCATATAAGCTTTCAATCTACTATTATTTGCATCTTTAATTTTGCAATCTATATCATAAAATACCAAAAATATATTTATCTTATCATATTATCTCTATCAGATCTCACTTTCACAAGTGGCCGTGAAGGGATTGACAACCCCTTTATCGTGTTGGTTGCGAGTTCTTTGTTTGTTTGTGTAGGTGCGTGGTACTTTTGAGGAGCCTCCTACTGGATTGATACCTTGGTTCTCAAAAACTGAGGGAAATACTTACGCTACTATTGCTGCATCACCCTTTCCTCTTCAAGGAAAACCAACGCAAGCTCAAGCCGTAGCAAGAAGGATTTCTGTCGCCGTTGCCAGGGAGGTCTTCGCTCAAGTCAAGACATACCAAGTACCCATCACAAACTCATCTCCCTTGCACTTACATTATTTGCCATTTGCCTCTCGTTTTCCTCTCCCCCACTTCACCTTTGCCGTTTTATTCGCCCTCTCTTTCCCAATCTCCTCTCTCTTTCGCTTGCCTTTTTGTTTGTTTGTGTGTTGGATTTATTTGTCGCGATGGCGCAAGATAATACCAAATTGTGTGATTTCTCCAATACCAATAATAATGATTTCCTTAGCACTTCGATTGCTCCTCTTAATGATGTTGAGTCTTGTGAAATCAATACTGCTTTGCTGAATCTTGTTATGAAAGATCAATTCTCCGGCCTTCCTAGTGAAGATGCCGCTACCCATCTAAACAACTTTGTTAATTTGTGTGAGATGCAAAAGAAGAAAGATACGGATAATGATATTGTTAAATTTGTCGGATTTTGGGTTCCGGCAAACCCTCAAGGTTCGAACTCTGGGGTGCACGCGGAGATCACACCCCCTGCCTACCTGTGTCTCGTCGCCTTGCAAGAATCTAAAACTACACGAAGAACAACACAAGGGACATGAGATTTATACTGGTTCAGGCCACCATTGTGGTGTAATACCCTACTCCAGTGTGTGGTGTGTGGATTGCCTCTGGGGCTGATGAGGAGTAGTACAAGGAAGAACAGCCTCGCGAGGGTCTGTTCTTGGCTGGTGCGATGAACTGCTAGGGGGAGTTCAGTCGCTTCTCTCTCTCTCTCTCTCTCTCTATCTTTCTATCCTTGTTCTTTTGATCCCCCTACACTGTGGGTGGCTAGTCCTATTTATAGGCGGAGGCCCTGGGCCTCTCCCCAAATATTGAGAGGGAAGGGCGCCAACAATTGTCCATTTTAAAGGGGAACATCTAGTACACTTATCCTGACTAAAGTTGATCATCGCCTGCCAAAGACCCTGACGATGACGCCGACTTGGGCTCCACGATGACCTCCGTTCTGCCGTCCTGCTGGTCTTGGTCTTGTTGCACCGAAATGGTTGCCTTTGCTTGATACCCTTGCCTGCGCTTGCCCCCTTTGCACCAAAGAGGAAACATGGACTCTGCGCAAGCCGGCGCCCGCCTGGCGCCCGCCTGGCCTTGGTCGTCATGGCTTGCGTCATGAGCACCTCGCGAGGTACCCCGCCTTGATCTCTCCGCCTCCTCGCGAGCCAGCCTGACGAGGCCGTGCCCGAGGAAGCCTCCTGCCGTCCGCCCCGCGAGGCTTGGCCCCTCACAAGGGTCTTGGGCATGCGTTGATGAAGATGGGCCGTACTGGGCCGCTCCTTGAGCCACGCCGCAGGCCGCAGGCAGGCAAGTCTGTGTACCCCCGTTCCCAGAACATCGACAGTAGCCCCCGGGCCCAAGGCGGCCCAGACTTGGCTTAGCAGGGAAGCGAAGGGGCAAGTACGAAGCGCCGCGGGCCCTAATGGCCTGCGGCCTTGGGTGCCGCGTGGCGGTCGATTGGACGTGGGTGTCCCTGTTCCCCCACGCCTCCTTATTTTGCGCCCAGCTAGGCGGACCCGCGGTTGCACACAGTCACCCCTCTTCTCGCCGCGCGCGCGCCTCCTGCTCTTCCTTCTCTCGAGCTCCAGTCTCCGCTTCCAATCCAATCTCGAATCCTCCCCCTTCCTGTCGCCATGGCTCCGACGAAGAAGGGGAAAGGGCAAAATCCTGTGCCCTCGCCCCGCCCGTCGCCGTCGACGGCTCCTGCTGTCGACCGGTCGATCATACTCAATCGGGAAGGCTTGGACAAGGTCAGTTCTGCCCTCGCCACCATCTTCAACGAAAAGCGGAGGACGACGGTCTGGCCCGCGTCTCACTTCTCCATTGACAGAATAGTCACCGAGGTCCGGTACTTTGCCGACGCCCTATGGGCGGGACTGGTTCCCCTCTTTTCTGATTTCTTCAACGCTGTACTCTCCCATTACCAGATCCGCATGATGCATTTGGGTCCCGAATCCATTACTCTTCTTGTCGTTTTCGCTTTTGTCTGCGAGGCGATGATGGGCATTCCTCCTTCAGTGGCCTTGCTGCGCCACTTCTTCTCTTTGCGCCTCAGCGACCCCACCCAATGCTCGTGGTGCGTGAGCTTCCTTGCCGCACCAGAAACAGCGGCTTCGGGAATTGATTTCAGCCTTCCTCTTGCGACTGGGTTCCGTGAGCGGTGGCTGTACGTGGATGTCGGGGTGCCCAGCCCCCTGCTCTCGGAGCCAACCTTGCCTGCTATCCCCAATTCAGGCTGGGGCCAGGAGACGCTCACGAGCCCCCGACTCGTCTTTGTTTGGCATCACTTCGCGAACTTGAGGGCGCTCGGTGTGACGGCACCCAAGGTGGCGAAGGAGTTCCTCCTATGCTGCATTGCCCCTCTCCAGCGCCATTCCGCCGAACGTGGGCCTTTGGGGGGTGTGAAGACCGCATGAGGCTCCAGGAGGAAGATCTGACGCCTGAAGTGCTGAGGAAGGTTCTCATGATCCTAACTGGGGACCCTTCCCCTGGCAGCATCAGGCATGGGGGCGCCCTGCTGTACCTTTGCTCAAACAGGGGTGATTTTGTGAGGCAGATGCCCAGCTTCGACGAATGGGGGCTGCACCCCGCAGGCCTCGTGGGACCTCGTGAGAACCCAGTTATGGTGGTTGCCCTTCCGGTTGCCCGGGACGGTCCTTCCTCGAGTGGTGGAGCTGGGAGGCAAGGGCCACCGGGGACTGAGGGGGCCACCGCCGGGATGATGACCCCATGCGACACTCCTGAGGCGACAGCTCCTGAGGCCTGCCCTGCGGCGGTTGGAGGTGTTGAGCCGCGGCCCGCAGGTCCCGCGGCAGAGGCCCCTGAGGCCCCGGTCACCCTTCTTGGTGCGGCGTCTGGGGGCGTGTGCCAGGACGATGTCCCTGACGCCGGTCACTTTGGCGCTTCTTCCTCGTTGCAGGCTGACCCCTGCGCCGAGCTCCTGGGCCACTTCCGCGTGGACTTCGAGGCTCTCCGAAAGAGAAGGGAGGCCTTGTTGGAAATATGCCCTAGAGGCAATAATTATTATTATATTTCAATGTTCATGATAATTGTCTTTTGTTCATGCTATAACTGTATTATCCGGAAATCGTAATACACGTGTGAACACTTAGACCCCAATATGTCCCTAGTGAGCCTCTAGTTGACTAGCCCGTTGTGATCAATAGATAGTCATGGTTTCCTGACTATGGACATTGGATGTCGTTGATAATGGGATCACATCATTAGGAGAATGATGTGATGGACAAGACCCAATCCTAAGCATAGCATAAAAGATCGTGTAGTTCGTTTGCTAGAGCTTTGCCAATGTCAAGTATCTCTTCCTTCGACCATGAGATCGTAACTCCGGTCACCGTAGGATTGCCTTGGGTGTATCAAACGTCACAACGAATCGGGTGACTATAAAGGTGCATTACAGTATCTCCGAAAGTATCTCATGGGTTGACACGGATCGAGATCGATTTGTCACTCCGTATGACGGAGAGGTATCTCTGGGCCCACTCGGTAATGCATCATCATAATGAGCTCAAGTTGACCAAGGTGTTGGCCACGGATCATGCATTACGATGCGAGTAAAGTGACTTGCCGTAACGAGACCGAACAAGGTATTGGGATACCGACGATCGAAGTCTCGCAAGTAACGCATCGATCGACAAAGGAATTGCATACAGGGTTTGATCGAATACTCGACATCGTGGTTCAACCGATGAAATCATCGAGGAGCATGTGGGAGCCAACATGGGTATCCAGACCCCGCTGTTGGTTATTGCCCGAGAGTCGTCTCGGTCATGTCTGCGTGTCTCCCGAACCCGTAGGGTCTACACACTTAAGGTTCGGTGACGCTAGGGTTAGTGGGAAGTCAAGTATGTGACTACCGAATGTTGTTCGGAGTTCCGGATGAGATCCCGGACGTCACGAGGAGTTTTGGAATGGTCCGGAGGTAAAGAATAATATATAGGAAGTGGTATTTCGGCCATCAGGAAAGTTTCGGGGTCTCCCGATAATGTACCGGGACCACCGGAAGGGTCCCGGGGGTCCACCGGGTGGGGCCACCTATCCCGGAGGGCCCCATGGGCTGAAGTGGTAGGGGAACCAGCCCATAGTGGGCTGGTGCGCCCCCCTAGGCCCACCCCCTGTGCCTAGGGTTGAAACCCTAGGGGTGGGGGGGCGCCCCACTTGGCTTGGGGGGCACTCCACCCCCCTTGGCCGCCGCCCCCCTTGGAGATTGGATCTCCAGGGGCCGGCCTCCCCCCCAGGGGGCCTATATAAAGGGGGGGAGGGGGGCTGCTGTACCCATCTCCAAGGCGCAGCCCCTCCCCTCCGCAACACCTCTCCTCCTCGTTAAGCGCTTGGCGAAGCCCCGCCGAGTATCGCTTCTCCACCATCACCACGCCATGCCGCCGGTGGAGCTGTCTTCCTCAACCTCTCCTTCCTCCTTGCTGGATCAAGATGGAGGAGACGCCACTCGTCCCGCACGTGTGTTGAACGCGGAGGCGCTGTCCGCTCAGCACTTGGACATCGGTGATCTGAATCACGCTCGAGTACGACTCCATCATCACCTTGCAAGCTTCCGCACGCGATCTACAAGTGGTATGTAGATGCAAACTCTCTCCTTGACTCGTTGCTTAGATGAACTCATAGATGGATCTTGGTGAAGCCGTAGGAAAAATTTTAATTTTCTCGCAACGCTCCCCAACAAAGGCATCATGAGCTAGGTCTATGCGTAGTTCTCTAATGCACGAGTAGAACACAATTTGTTGTGGGCGTTGATCTTGTCATCTTACTTTCCTCTACTAGTCTTTTCTTGCTCAAAGGTATTGTGGGATGAAGCGGCCCGAACCAACCTTACACGTGCGCTTACGTGAGACCGGTTCCACCGATCGACATGCACTAGTTGCATAAGGTGGCTGGCGGGTGTCTGCTCTCCCACTTTAGTTGGAGCGGATTCGATGAACAAGGCCCTTATGAAGGGTAAATAGAAGTTGACAAAATCACGTTGTGGTGATTCGAGGTAAGAAAACGTTTTGCTAGAACCCAATCGCAGCCATCGTAAAAGATGCAACAACAATTAGAGGACGCCTAACTTGTTTTTGCAGCGATTGATCATGTGATGTGATATGGCCAAAAGTTGTGATGAATGATGAATTGTGATGTATGAGATCATGTTCTTGTAATAGGATTCACGACTTGCATGTCGATGAGTATGACAACCGCAGGAGCCATAGGAGTTGTCTTTATTTTTTGTATGACCTGCGTGTCATTGAAGAACGCCATGTAAACTACTTTACTTCATTACTAAACGCGTTAGTCATAGAAGTAGAAGTAGTCGCTTAGCGTGACAACTTCATGAAGACACGATGATGGAGATCATGATGATGGAGATCATGGTGTCAAGCCGGTGACAAGATGATCATGGAGCCCTGAAGATGGAGATCAATGGAGCTTGATGATATTGGCCATATCATGTCACAACTATATAATTGCATGTGATGTTTATTATGTTTATGCATCTTGTTTACTTAGGACGACGGTAGTAAATAAGATGATCCTTACAAAATTTCAAGAACTGTTCTCCCTAATCGTGCACCGTTGCTACAGTTCGTCGCTTCTAAGCACCACGTGATGATCGGGTGTGATGGATTCTTACGCTCACATACAACGGTGTAAGACAGTTTTACACAAAAAAACACTTAGGGTTAACTTGACGAGCCTAGCATGTGCGGACATGGCCTCGAACACGGAGACCGAAGGTCGAACACGAGTCGTATGGAAGATACGATCAACATGAAGATGTTCACCGACGATGACTAGTCCGTCTCACGTGATGATCGGACACGGGCTAGTCGACTCGATCGTAACACTTAGATGACTAGAGGATGTCTAATCTAAGTGGGAGTTCATAATTTGATTAGAACTTTATTATCATGAACTTAGTCTAAAACCTTTGCAAATATGTCTTGTAGATCAATGGCCAACGCTAATGTCAACATGAACTTCAACGCTCCTAGAGAAACCAAGCTGAAAGATGATGGCAGAACTATACGGATCGGGTCCGAACCCGAGGATCATCCTCATAGCTGCCAGAAGCAATATGTCCTAGAAGGACCGCTAGGTGACGCCCCGTCCCTGAGAGAACCAAGACGTTATGAACGCTTGGCAAGCTCGTCTTGATGATTACTCCCTCGTTCAAGGCGGCATGCTTTACACTTAGAACCGGGCTCCAAAAGTGTTTTGAGCACCACGGAGCATATGAGATGTTCAAGAGCTGAAACTAGTTTTCCAAGCTCATGCCCGGTCGAGAGATATGATGTCTCGACAAGTTCTACAGCTTGTAAGATGGAGGAAAACAGTTCATCGGTGAGCACATCCTCAAGATGTCCAGGTTGCACAACCGTATGACCCAAATGAACATTAACCTCCCAGATGAGGCGGTCATTGACAGAATCCTCCATCGCTCCCACCAAGCTACAAGAGCTTTGTGATGAACTACAACATGCGGGGATGGTAAAGACCATTCCTGAAGTGTTCTCGATGTTTGAAGTCAGCAGAGGCTGAAATCAAGAAAGAACATCAAGTGTTGATGGTCAATAAGACCACTAAGTTCAAGAAGGGCAAGGGTAAGAAGAACTTCAAGAAGGACGGCAAAGATGTTGCCGCTACCGTAAGCCAGCTTGCCGGAAGAAGTCAAAGAATGGACCCAAGCACGAGATCGAGTGCTTTTATTGCAAGGGAAGGGTCATTTGAGCGAACTGCCCCAAATACTTAGCGGATAAGAAGGCCGCAACACCAAAGGTATATTTGATATACATGTAATTGATGTGTACCTTACCAAGACTTCGTAGTAACTCCCGGGTATTTGATACCGTGTCGTTGCTCATATTTGTAACTCACAGCAGAGCTGCGGAATAAACGGAGACCGGCGAAGGGCGAGGTGACGATCTGCGTCGGGAATGGTTCCGTGGTCGATGTGATCGCCGTCGACACGCTGCCTCTACATTTACCTGCGGGATTAGTTTTGAACCTTAATAATTGTTATTTAGTGCCATGTTTGAGCATGAACATTGTATCCGGATCTCGCTTAATACGAGATGGCTACTCATTTAAGTCCGAGAATAATGGTTGTTCGATTTATATGAGAGATATGTTTTATGGTCATGCTCCGATGGTCAATGGTTTGTTCTTAATGAATCTCGAGCGTTATATTACACATGTTCATAGTGTGGATGCCAAAAGATGTAAAGTTGATAACGATAGTCCCACATACTTGTGGCATCGCCGCCTTGGTCACATTGGTGTCAAGCGCATGAAGAAGCTCCATGCTGGGACTTTAGAGTCTCTTGATTATGAATCGCTTGACACATGCGAACCATGCCTCTTAGGCAAAATGACCAAGACTCCGCTTCTCCGGAACAATGGAGCGAGCAACCAACTTGTTGGAAATCATACATACCGATGTAAAAGGTCCAATGAGCGTTGAGGCTCATGGAGGATATCGTTATGTTCTCACTCTCACCGATGACTTAAGTAGATATGGGTATGTCTACTTAATGAAACACAAGTCCGAGACCTTGAAAAGTTCAAGGAATTTCAGAGTGAGGTAGAGAATCAACGTGACCGAAAGATAAAGTTCCTACGATCGATCGTGGGGAGAATACTTAAGTCACGAATTTGGTACACACTTAAGAAAATGTGGAATCGTTTCACAACTCACGCCGCTGAACACCTCAAATAAATGGTGTGTCCGAACGTCGAATCGCACTCTATTGGATATGGTGCGGTCTATGATGTCTCTTACCGATTTACCACTATCATTTTGGGGATACGCCTAGAGACAGCTACATTCACTTTAAATAGGGCACCGTCTAAATCCGCTGAGACGACACCGTATGAATTATGGTTTGGAAAGAAACCTAAGTCGCTGCTTTTAAAAGTTTGGGGATGCGATGCTTATGTCAAGAAACTTCAACCCGAAAAGCTCGAACCCAAGTCGAAAAATGCGTATTCATAGGATACCCTAATGAAACTATCGGGTATACCTTCTACTTAAGATCCGAAGGCAAGATCTTTGTTGCCAAGAACGGATGCTTTCGAGAAAGAGTTTCTCTCGAAAGAAGTAAGTGGGAGGAAGGTAGAACTCGATGAAGTACTATCTCGAACGGGAAAGTGGTGCAACGCAGAAACCGCTCTGTGATGCCCACACCAATCAAGAGGAAAACAATGATGATGATCAAGGTACTTCGGATCAAGTTACTATCGAACTTCAAGGTCCACAAGGACACGCTCCGCACTGAGTGGTACGGCAACCTGTTATGGAAATCATGTTGCTAGACAACAATGAACCTTCGAACTATGAAGAAGCGATGGCGGGCCCGGATTCCAACAAATGGCTTGGAGCCATGAAATCCGAGATAGAATCCATGTATGAAAACAAAGTATGGACTTTGACAGACTTGCCCGATGATCGGCGAGCGATAGAAAATAAATGGATTTTTAAGAAGAAGACGGACGCGGATGGTAATGTTACCATCTATAAAGCTCGACTTGTCGCTAAGGGTTATCGGCAAGTTCAAGGGATTGACTACGACGATACATTCTCTCCCGTAGCGAAGCTTAAGTCCGTCCGAATCATGTTAGCAATTGCCGCATACTATGATTATGAGATATGGCGATGGACGCCAAAACGGCATTCCTTAACGGACATCTTAAGGAAGAGCTGTATATGATGCAGCCGAAGGTTTTGTCGATCCTCGAACGCTAACAAAGTATGCAAGCTCCAATGATGCATTTATGGACTGGTGCAAGCATCTCGAGTTGGAACATTTGCTTTGATGAGATGATCAAAGCGTTTGTTTATGCACTTATGGAGAAGCCTGCGTTTACAAGAAAGTGAGTGGGAGCTCAGTAGCATTTCTCCTATTATATGTAGATGACATACTCTTGATGGGAAATGATACAAAACTTCGACAGCATTAAGGCCTACTTGAACAAGTGTTTTTCAATGAAGGACCTTGGAGAAGGTGTTATATATTAGGCATCAAGATCTATAGAGATAGATCAAGACGCCTCATAGGTCTTTCACAAAGCACATACCTTGATAAAATTTTGAAGAGGTTCAAAATGGATCAGTCCAAGAAGGGTTCTTGCCTATGTTACAAGGTGTGAGATCGAGCTCGGCTCACCACCCACCACGCCAAAAGATAAAGAAGAGATGAGTGTCATCCCTATGCTTCAGCCATAGGATCTATTATGTATGCCATGCTGTGTACTGACTCGATGTAAACCTTGCCGTAAGTTTGGTTGCAAGATACCAAAGTAATCCCGCAAGGAACACCGGACAGCGGTCAAGAATATCCTCAAGTACCTAAAAGGACAAAGGACATGTTTCGCTTATGGAGGAGACGAAGAGCTCGTCAGAAGGGTTACGCCGACGCTTAGCTTTGACTCGGATCTGGATGACTCTAAGTCACAAACCGGATACGTGTATATGTTGAATGGTGGAGCAAGAAGCTGGTGCAACTGCAAGCGAGAGCGTCGTGGCGGGATCTACGTGTGAAGCGGAGTACATGGCAGCCTCGGAGGCAGCGCGATGAAGCGATTTGGGTGAAGGAGTTCATCACCGACCTAGGAGTCATACCCAATGCGTCGGGGCCGATCAAACTCTTCTCGGACAACACCGGAGCTATTGCCCTTGCCAAGGAGCCTGTGTTTCACAAGAAGACCAGCACATCAAGCGCCGCTTCAACTCCATCCGTGAAAATGTTCAAGATGGAGACATAGAGATTTGCAAAGTGCACACGGATCTGTATGTCGCAGATCCGCTGACTAAACCTCTCTCAAGTGCAAAACATGATCAACACCGTAACTCTATGGGTGTTCGATTCATCACAATGTAACTAGATTGGTGACTCTAGTGCAAGTGGGAGATGTTGGAAATATGCCCTAGAGGCAATAATAAAAGTATTATTATATTTCAATGTTCATGATAATTGTCTTTGTTCATGCTATAATCAGTATTATCCGGAAATCGTAATACACGTGTGAACACTTAGACCCCAATATGTCCCTAGTGAGCCTCTAGTTGACTAGCCCACAGATCAATAGATAGTCATGGTTTCTCGACTATGGACATTGGATGTCGTTGATAACGGGATCACATCATTAGGAGAATGATGTGATGGACAAGACCCAATCCTAAGCATAGCATAAAAGATCGTGTAGTTCGTTTGCTAGAGCTTTGCCAATGTCAAGTATCTCTTCCTTCGACCATGAGATCGTGTAACTCCGGTCACCGTAGGATTGCCTTGGGTGTATCAAACGTCACAACGAATCGGGTGACTATAAAGGTGCATTACGGTATCTCCGAAAGTATCTGCTGGGTTGACACGGATCGAGATCGATTTGTCACTCCGTATGACGGAGAGGTATCTCTGGGCCCACTCGTAATGCATCATCATAATGAGCTCAAGTTGACCAAGGTGTTGGCCACGGATCATGCATTACGGTATGAGTAAAGTGACTTGCCGTAACGAGACTGAACAAGGTATTGGGATACCGACGATCGAGTCTCGGGCAAGTAATGTACCGATCGACAAAGGGAATTGCATACAGGGTTTGATCAATCTCGACATCGTGGTTCAACCGATGAAATCATCGAGGAGCATGTGGAGCCAACATGGGTATCCGGACCGCTGTTGGTTATTGCCCGAGAGTCGCCTCGGTCATGTCTCACGTGTCTCCCGAACCCGTAGGGTCTACACACTTAAGGTTCGGTGACGCTTAGGGTTAGTAGGAAGTCAAGTATGTGACTACCGAATGTTGTTCGAGTCCGGATGAGATCCCTGACATCACGAGGAGTTTCGAATGGTCCGGAGGTAAAGACTAATATATAGGAAGTGGTATTTCGCCATCGGAAAGTTTCGGGTCTCCGAATGTACCGACCACCTAAGGGTCCCGGGGTCCATCGGTGGGGCCACTATCCCGAGGGCCCCATGGGCTGAAGTGGGAGGAACCAGCCCATAGTGGGCTGGTGCGCCCCAGGCCCACCCCGTGCCTTGGGTTGAAACCCTAGGGGGGGGGCGCCCACTTGGCTTGGGGGCACTCCACCCCTTGGCCGCCCCTTGGAGATTGGATCTCAGGGCCGCCTCCCAGGGGGCCTATATAAAGGGGGGAGGAGGGGGCTGCTGTACCCATCTCCAAGGCGCAGCCCTCCCTCCCAACACCTCTCCTCCTCCGTAAGCGCTACGGCCCTCGCCGAGATCGCTTCCCACCATCACCACGCCGTCAGGCCGCCGGTGGAGCTGTCTTCCTCAACCTCTCCTTCCTCCTTGCTGGATCAAGACGGAGGAGACGCCGCCGTCCCCGCACGTGTGTTGAACGCGAGGTGCTGTCCGCTCAGACTTGGACATCGGTGATCTGAATCACGTTTGTGTACGACTCCATCATCACCTTGCAAGCTTCCGCACGCGATCTACAAGTGGTATGTAGATGTAAACTCTCTCCCTTGAGTCGTTGCTTAGATGAACTCATAGATGGATCTTGGTGAAGCCGTAGGAAAATTTTTAATTTTCTGCAACGTTCCCCAACAGGCCTTGGGTGATGATTACCATTGCCGCCTATTGAAGCGCAGGAAGTACTTCGCCACTGATGAGTAAGCCTTTCTCTTTCTTAGTTCCTTACTTTCC